>JACERP010001542.1:0-18793 GCA_014080715.1 Scenedesmus sp. NREL 46B-D3 | reverse complement strand
ATACATTCCCTCAGCTGCTGACACTGGCAAGAGCAAGCCTGCACTAGTTTGGCTGCTGTTCGGCGGTTCCCTGCTGTGGCATGCAACAGCTGTTGTGTGTGCAGTGCAAGGTGCCAGGCGGCAGCTACTGCCTGTTGCTGATGCTGTGCCCTCCTTCAGCTGACAGCAGCGGCATGTAAGGCAATCAGCATGCTTTGCCAGAGGTGTATGTCAAAAGCAGCAACAGCAACAGCACTGCCCTCACCCTGGATGCACTTGCTGTGATGCTGCGCGCCTGCTGTCTGGCAGCAGCAGCACCCCATGCACCTGCACATAAACTGGCTGTGGTGTCACTTGCAGGAACAACTGTGCAGTTCCTGCAGGCTGCTCTTGCCTCGCATGGTGATCGTTGCGAGGTCTGCTGACGTCCTGTGCTTGCAGGAACAAGGGCGTGGTTAAGGACATGAAGTGGACGCCCAATGGGGACAAGATCTGCATTGCGTATGATGACGGCGCAGTCATTGTGGGCAGCGTGGACGGCAACAGGCTGTGGGGCAAGGAGCTGAGCATGCAGCTGTCGCTGCTGGAGTGGTCGCCAAGATGGCAGGTTCATCCTGTTCTGCAATGCAGCCGGCGAGTGTCACACGTACGACAGCAACGGCAATGCAGTGGCCAAGGTGCCGTTGTACTGCAATAAGGCTATGTTGGTGAGCGTGTGGATGCTGCGCCAGGTCCGTTGTGCCGCGGAAGCGGAAGCAGCATGCCCCAGCTGTAAGAGGCGGGTAGTCTGGCATTTCAGCGCATCATGGGATGTCTGCAGCAACAGGCGTACAGCAGGGGCACTTCCCATGTACTCAAATGCTCTGCGCTGTGCAGCCTAGCAACAGGCGGCAGCTGTGGCGAAGCTAGGGTGCTTGAGTGGCACCTGTCAAACCTGACCCTCCCGGCTCCTCAATGCCTGCAACGCTGCCGCACGCTCTGCTGCAGGCCCCTGCAAGATGGTGGGCGTTGACTGGTACGATGGCAGCAGGGGCTTCCCTGAGCCCAGCTGCCCGGTGCTGGCGCTGTGCCTGGACAACGGCCGCATGCAGCTCATGCGTCATGACATGGACGACAACGCAGTCTGCATTGACACAGGCATCAAGCCGCGTGCTGTGAAGTGGAACCACAACGGCTCCGTGAGTGGCCGCTGCGCTAGCACGGAGAAGGCAGCTGAGCGCTGCATGCGCACCCTGCTTTGCTGCCAAGGCTGCTGCCGTGAGCGCAAAGCTTGGCGGCCGGTGCTGCTGCTGTTTGCGGCTGATCCATGCTTCTTCCATGCCTAGTGCCTGCCCCAGGTGCGTTCACGGCATGCTGTGCATTTGTGAGGTCGCCAGGGGGGAGTGAAGCGCCGCGTGCTGTCCTGTGTCGCAGATCTTGGCTGTCTCAGGCCACCAGACCACAGGTGAAGGCGTGCAGCTCTGGCTGGTGCAGTTCTACAGCCAGGCTGGGGAGCATCTGCGCTCACTGCGCGTGCCCGGCGGCGGCATCAACGGCATCTGCTGGGAGGGCAGCGGCTTGCGGCTCGCTCTCGCTGTCGACAGCCACATCTTCTTCACCAGCATGCGGCACAGCTACCTGTGGGCATACTTTGCGGACACGCTGGTGTATGCGTTCACCAAGCCGGAGCGGCAGGAGCACTGCGTGATGTTCTGGGGCACGCGCAGCAACGAACGCTACGCCAAGTATGTGAAGCGCGTCACGCATGTCAGCGCAGCGGGCGACTTCTGCCTGCTGGCAACCAAGGTGGGTGGCTGGACAACCCACTGCAGCAGGCGGTGCAACGAGAAAAAGCAGCTGTGTTCAAGTTGTACCGCCTGTGAAGCTGTGCATGGGTGCGGAGGGCAAGCAGAACTGTGTGTTGCAGCGGCAGTCTCACGGCCTACTGCTGCTGGAAAGCACTCACATACGTGTTTTACAAGTGTGTCTTACGACAGCTGTGCTGCGCAGGGTGAGGCGCCTGGCGAGCACATCCTGATCTTGTGCAACTCCATTGGCAGCCCAGTGGACAGCAAAATCATAGAGATGGAGCCCAAGTTCGTATGGCTCACAGGTGGGCGCCTGTTGAGAAGCCGTGGTTGCTTTCAACAGGGGCGCAAGGCTCGCGTCATTTCTAGTGCATTGTTTATGCATCTTGCATTGCTCTTACCTGGCTGCGTCCATGTTACACGTATGATTGCACCAACAGCAATGCATGTGCAGGGTGGGGCAGCAACAGGCGTGCACATACCAACCGCTGGGTGTACCGCTGTTTGCAATTGCAGACTGCTACGCCATTGCTGCCTCTGAGGAGGTTGTGTATGTTTGGCAGTTCAGGAACAGCTTTACGCGGCAGCTGGCAGCAGCTGGGGCAGCAGGCGGCGCTGCTGGCAGCGGCGCAGCAGCCAAGCTGCAGCGGGAGGGCCGGGAACAGATGTTCCACATAGACAACCCCATAGACTTGCAGGTACGCTAGAGTCAATGAGCTAGGCAGCACTAGTACTCACCAGCAGGTGGTTGTGGCTGTGTGTCTGCAACTCGCACAGTCAACACTCCTTCCTGCCTCACCTCTTGCCCAGTCCACCTCGACTCTGCCGTATCGGCACCCACTGCCATGCTGGACTGCAGGCTCACGAGAAGTTCAAGCAGCAGGCTTCCCAGCTGGGCGGCAGCGCCGACCCCATCTGCGCGCTGACAGCGCACCAGCACCAGCTGCTGGTCGCGCGCAGCAGCGGCGTTGTGCACGGATTTGGGCTGCCGGGGCTCGCGCCAGACGCCCGGTACCTGCTGCGCTGCAGGCCTGCGCGGCTGTCGCTGAACTGCGACGGCAGCAGGCTGGCGGTGATAGACTTCAACGGCGTGCTGAGCTTCATGGACCTGGCGGCTGCTGGGACTGGCAAGATGCGCGGCGAGCACCTGGCGCATGAGCGCAAGGTCCGGTGACAAGCTAGACAGGCGCAGCAGCAGGCGCAGGCTGGCCGCTGCTTGGGTCCAGCTGCAACGTCTCCTCACCTTGCACGGTCTCAAAGCCCGTGACACTGAAGTCTTGACTCATAGCATGTGGCCAACCAAGCCGATTACCGGGTTGCATGTATGCAGGCAGCCGGGGCGTGTGATGTAACCCATCCAGCTGTGACTGGAGTGTGTGTGTGTGGGTGCGGTGGCTGTGGCCCTGCCTGCAGGACGTCTGGGACCTGTGCTGGGCGTCCGACAACTCCGAGCTGCTGGCACTGATGGAGAAGGGCCGCATGTATGTGCTGCGGGGCAGCGAGCCAGAGGAACCCGTCAACAGCAGCGCATGCCTGGCCGGATTCAGCGACCTGCAGGTGTGCTGCTGGTGTGCAGACTGGGGGCGCTTGCGCTTGCTGGGTGGTGGATGGCCTTTGCACAGGGCAGCGCTGCTGCTCGTGCTTTCAGCACCGCTCACAAAGCAGGCGGCCACCAACACTGGACCGCATTCAAGCAAGCAGCGCTTGCTGAAGATTCTTTGTTTCATGGCGTCGGGTTCATGTTCCCGTGCAGGTGCATGCGGTGTTCCTGGACGACATCATGCAGCAGCCGGACCTGCCGGAGTTGGACATGGTGGCCGACTATGAGACTCGCAGCCTCAGGTGCGGCAGCCTCCGGCCCAGCCGTCATCGAGGCTCCTGGTACCTTGGCAGCAGCTGCAGACTGACGTGTGTAGCAGAGCAGGTTTGAGCAGGCACAGACTGGAAATCCTGCAATCATCGATTGAGAGCACCCTGCAAACAGCAGCCAGCTCTGCAGCTGCTGCCGGTGGTCCGCGCTAAGCAGCGCCCACGCGTCTGGTGTTGCTTCTGTCGCCCTGCAGGGTCATGCGCGCCCTGCTGGCCAGTGGCAACGAGGCTGATGCACAGGCCTTCGTCGCCGCCAACCCCCACAAGCGGCTGTGGCAGCTGCTGGCTGAGCATGCGCTGCAGAACCTGGACCTGGCTGTTGCGGAGAAGGCCTTTGTGCACTGCGCAGACTACCAGGGGTTGCAGCTGGTGAAGCGCTTGGCACAGCTCGCTGACAAGGCCAAGCAGCAGGCAGAGGTGAGGCGGTGAATGGCATTAGGGAGGCAGGAAGCGCCGGTGCATGTGAGAAGGCTGTTGATGGTGCTGTGTGGATGCATCGGGTGCATGCCGCGCGTGCTGCAGCTTGCAACTGGCACGTGAACCAACCTCCCTGCAAGGTGCTCAGCATCGCCTCGCTGGCTTCCTCGTGCAACACGTGGTGTAGGCTTTATCCGTTGATATCAGCACTAATCTGCCGTTATGCGGTGCTGCTGCCAGGTGTGTGTGTACTTCAAGCGCTTTGATGACGCTGAGGATCTGTACCGCCGGATAGACAGGCTAGACCTGGCGATCGGCCTGCGCAGCAGACTGGGTACGTGTGCACGCCCTGAATGTACACGGCTTGCTGTAGCTCTGCTGCGGTGAGCTGCCAGCCATGTTGCTAATACAGCATGCAGCGCAAGCTGGCTTTCAAAGCGTGGTGGCGCTGAGATAGCAGGAGCAAGACGGAGCTTCACAGCACAGTGCCTGCTGCTGCTGCTGCTGCTGCAGGTGACTGGTTCAAGGTGGAGCGGCTGTTGAAGGAGACCGGCGGCGATGATGCAGCACTGGTCAACGCCTGGAACAAGATCGGGCAGTACTACAGCGACAGGCAGAAGTGGGCCAAGGCAGCACAGTACTACACACAGGTGGGCAACTGCTGACAGCGGAGGCACCTGCGAGGCAGATGAGAGTGCTTGCCTTGCTGTTTGGCAGGCAGCCTGCGTTCATTCAGCTGCAAGCAGGGAGTACCAGTACGTTAGTACGCTCAGTACGTCCTACGTACTCTCAGTACGCAGTACGCAAGCATGATATGGCCAGTACGTAGTGGCAGTACGCTACTGCTGCTGCTGCTGCTGCTCTTTTAAAGCTGTAACAGCTGCTGCTGCGGCAGTTTCGTGCATGAAACGCATTGAAACGATACATATTACTCGTTACACATTTAGATATAGATACAGCATGGTTCCCACAAGCCAAGAGTAGCCCATAACCAGTCGCAGGTGGATCAAACTGCTATCATGTGACTTAGCTGCAACCCGTTTGTGGGCCACAACCCGCTGTTGCCAGCAGTTACTACTGCACACTCAAGGCACATTCGCTATACCAGATCCTGCTGGTCTTCCTGCTGAACACCTTCTTTCGAATCGCACGCTGATCCGCAAGTGTGCGGTGATTGAGCGGGTTCTCAGACTGCTTTCACGCATCATCTTCGAACTACGACGATACACCCGGCAAGGCCGACAGCGACGTGGTGATCGCTGCGAATCAACATACGTACAATGATAACTCGCTGTGTGCTCGGACGCTCCAGTACACCCCTGATAACAATGTGTCAGTGTGACACTGGTCAAAGACCTGGTCAGCGGGCTTTGGCACAGTGCAGCAGCATTGGCAGCGTACTGCAACTACGTACTGGGAACGTACTACGTCCCGGACGCGTCCCGGACGTAATACTTTGTCCACTTGAACGTACTGGTACTCCCTGGCTGCAAGGCTGGTTGGCTGGTTGGCCGCAGAGCCCGACATCTGCCAATGGCTGCATTTGACTGCACGACTTGCACCCGAATGCCTGCAGGCACGCAACACGGGCATGCTGGTGCAGTGCTTCTACCAGCTGGAGGACTTTCCTGGGCTGGTCAAGCTGACAGAGGTTCTCACTGAGGGGCAGCCACTGCTGGCGGACATCGGGGCGAAGCTGCAGAGTGTGGGGCTGTGTGCTGATGCGGTGGCGGCGTTCCTCAAGGTTTGTGACACGCGGTGTGGCTCTGCTGCGCCGCAGTCCTGCAAGCAGGAAGGTGCCTGTCAGTTGATGCTGTCGTGATGCTTATCTGCACCATGAGACCAAAACTTACTCCAGGCCATGTGTCGGATACTTCAACATCAAGTTTTTGGCTGACTGCCTGTGGTGCCTTTGCAGGCGGGCGACAGCAAGGCAGCCATCGACTGCTGCGTGCTGCTGCACCAATGGGACCAGGCGCTGCAGCTGGCGCAGCACCACAACTACCCGCAGGCTGAGGGGCTGCTGCAGCAGTATGCAGGGCACCTGCTGGAGAAACAAAAGTACCTGGAGGCTGTTGAACTGTACAGAAAGGTGTGTGCTGCCTTGTACTGCGCAACAGGCAGTGCATTGGCTCATTCTTTGATTAGCTAGCGACATTGCTGGCTGTGTCATACTTGCACAATGCACATCTGCGGCCATGCACAAGCGGCTTGTGCACAATCATTGCAAGTCACTCAGCAGCAGGCCTGCAGACGGCTGCAACAGCGCTGCAATGAGCTGTTCATGGCACCTGTTTGGGGTTCCCACTCTTTGTTGGGTGGAGCATTTGATGTAACGTATTGTAATGTGATGCAAGACAGCTGGAACTCACACCAAGCCTGTTGTCCTGCTGCTGCTGCAGGCGCAACGCCACACCGAGGCGGCCAAGCTGCTGGTTGACACAGCTGTGAAGCTGGCTCAGCAGCGTGCGCAGCCCCTGCAGATCAAGAAGCTGTATGTGCTGGCAGCACTCGA
This sequence comes from Scenedesmus sp. NREL 46B-D3, assembly GCA_014080715.1. NCBI lineage: Eukaryota > Viridiplantae > Chlorophyta > Chlorophyceae > Sphaeropleales > Scenedesmaceae > Scenedesmus > Scenedesmus sp. NREL 46B-D3. Next base: position 12,226 of record JACERP010001542.1, on the reverse strand, counting down.
GGTGGAGGCCTTCAAACGCAAAGCGCTAGCAGGCGCAGGTGGTGACGGTGCCACTGCAGCGGCCACGCTGCTGGGCACAGGGGGAGGGGGAGGGCTGACAGCAGCGACAGCGGCAGGACCGCCAGGCAGCACCCGGGGCCCTGGCAGGACGGCGGGCGCTACTGTAGTGCCGGCGCAGACTGCAGCGGCAGCACAGACGTTGGCAGGTGGGTTGTGATTACGTCATTGTACACATGTGCAGCTGCAGCCATTCAGAGCGTGCATGCATTGCCGGAAATCTTGTGAGGGGACCAGCTACTTGCCACGTGTTGGGGAGAATGGGCTTGCCTGAATCCTGATACGGTTGTGGCTGAGTTCCCAGTGGTTGGCGTCAGTTGTGTGCAGAGCAGGGAGACGTGTGTGCTGGACGTCACGCGAGTCGTTCATGTTGTCCAGGTCACGCCCGTGTCGGCACTGCAGCTGACGGTGCGCTGCGCTGCGCTCATGCCTTGGCTTGCCCTGATGCAGGACTGATGACGCTGGAGGCTGCCTCTGGCGGTGAGCTCAGAGGCCTAGGCAACGCCTGGAGGGGCGCGGAGGCGTACCACTTCTGGCTGCTGGCGCACCAGCAGCTGTACAACGGGCAGGTGAGCCTGGCTGCGTGGAGGGCAGGCCGAGTGGCAGGCAGCCTCCTCACACCCTAGGCTGCGCCCTTGTTTCCAGCAATGCATACATTGGCATCCACTGTGGGTGGATTTGCTGATATGGGTGGATTTGCTGATATCCATGGATTTGCGTTAGTCTAGATTCTTTTATGCAGAGTGTGAGGAAATGTGCGTACAGGTGTTGCTCCGCAGGGCGCCAGTCCTGCTGCTGGTGACTGCTGACGTGCATGCATGCTGCGGTGATGGTGTCGCAGGCCGATGCGGCGCTGCGCACAGCGCTGCGGCTGCGGCAGTACGACGATGTGCTGGACCCTGCTGACGTGTATGCCTTCCTGGCACTGGTGGGCTTCTACAGCAACTTCTACGGGACATGCTCCAAGGTGAGGCCTCGCAACCTTGCTGGCCGGCAGAGCGAGCAGGGTTGACCTCGACAGCCGCCACACGTGCGCTCAAACACGCCACAGTCCTAGCTCCCCTGCACTACAGCAGCTCAATGGCTTGCTGGTTTTGCCGTTGATGAGCGTGGCCTGATTTAGCGCAAGAACACCTGTGGTAGGCAGCTGCACACGATGCACGCGTGGCAAGGGCACGTCATTATCCCAGTCTCTCGTGGATCTGACGCTTGCTGCCGTTGTAATGCCTGGTTACTCTGCTTGCCAACCTAGGCATTCGTGAAGCTAGAGGCGCTGCCCAGCATACCCAAGGAGCGGCGAGAGGCCTTTGCTGACCTGGCGTTGAGCATCTTTGTGGCACACCCACCGGCAGACCCCCACAACCTGGCAGAGGGGCGCGACCGGCAGCGAACAGCAGCAGCAGCAGGCGGGGGCAAAGGCCAGCTAGATGCGCTGCTGGATGACCTGGTGGCTGACAAGGATCAGGTGGGTGGCCTGCTGCAGCCTCCGCCCACGTCCTTCAAGCATGCAGCAGGCACATAGCGCAGACGGGGTTGAACCATGAGCATTCCCAGTGTGGACTCTGGTTGTGGCAGAGAACCAAGATGGCTTGCAGGCAACCTGTTGACAGAACACTGACCTGGAGTTTCACTCTAGAGATCTCAGAGCTGCTATAGTACTGACAGCTTGAGCCGCGTGGGAGTGCATGCTGCCAGCTTTTGCAGATGGCGGGCTATCAGGCTCAATGCATCAGGGCCGTCACTGTGCATTTGGTGGCAGGCTGTGGGCGGGTGAACCCTGACGTGGCGGTCACTGATGTGCTGTCGAAGCAGTGTGCAGCGTCACCTGGCGACACACCCTCCGCTTGTGCTGCTCCTGTCCGCGCATGTACCTGTTAGGTGTGTGTGGCGTCAGGCAAGGCGGTGCGTGACGCGCCCTGGCAGCGCTGCAAGACCTGCAGGCGCGCCATGATCACCGCAGAGCTGGCCGGGCGGCGCAGCTGCCCATTGTGCCACAGCCAGCTTCCGCAGGAAGCGGGCAAAGGCAGAGGGCCAAAGCAAGCGAGGATCATCGAGGGTGCCGCAGGGCAGCTGGCTGCGGACGCAGCACGCTGACACACAATTGGCAATAGCACAACCTGCCAGCTATTGTGTGGGAACACTCGTGAGAGGCACACTTGTTGGACGTTGTGTGGGCCACATGTTGACAGCCGCTGCGGCAATGCACCTCCAACGTCTGTATGATCCAGCTGCAGTCACCTGGAGACGGATGACGTGCCTTGTTAGGAACGTTGTCATACATGCAGCCAGCTGAGTAGGTGGTGAAATATGTGCGGCATCTACAGGTGGACTGGATGTGTAAACAACTTACATTTCCTTAAGGGGGAAGGATAGTAAATGTGATTTTCAGCATTGGGGCATGCGCAGGGTGTAAATTTGCAACCATAGCATCAGCCTGTTATGCTTATTGCCTACGTCTGATTTCAGACCCTACAACCTAGGGCTTAGGGGTGTTTACTGCATAAAACCCTGACGACAAGGGTACAGCAGAGCAAAATATTTGGGCACCCCTGCGCCCACTACTTTGCTGTAGAATGAACCTTACCATATCCTATAACACACAGAAACTTTGAAATGCGGCATCCTGGCTAGGTGTGGTGTCATAAAGGCGGCAGTGTTGCACAGCCCGCTCAGCAGCACTGTTGCACTGGCCACAGGCAGCATTGCCACTTGGCAGGACAGGGACACAGTATGCCTTACATGGGCTCTAGCAATAGTAAAGATGTTCTTGTGCAATTTGAACCACTGACGAGGCCAGACAACGAACTAGCATCGCTGCACTATTGGGCACTCATGGGGGTCTGGTGGTGCCCAGACTCGCTGTGCACCTTGTCCCGACAGCTGAAGGCGCCGTATCAAACTTCAGATGGAATGTTGACACAATATAGTTGCAGAGTGGACTTCCATGCCACCGTAGCACCACACGGACGCCTCTGCCATCTACATCCGACAAGTGTTCAACATTTTCACGGTCGAGAAGAGCTTTAAAAGCCAAAAGTAGTATTTACAAACCTTAGATTTGATTGAAACAGGTGCGGTGAAATCCTCGACAGTAAAATGTACCGCACTCAGAATACCAAACCCCAGATTACCAAAACGCTCCAAACTCGGAGCGTTTTACAGTCGAGGATTGAGTAAGCTTCAATACATAAGCTTTGAAAACATCACTCTTTGACTTTCTGCAAACTATTGGGGCTGACCGTGGAAATCGACCCCTGTCACAACCCCCCTGAGGCACAGCAGGAGGGCTGGGGGCATGGGGTTTGGGGGCCACTGCAGCTTTCTGCACTCAAATCACTTTAATTAGATGTCTTTAATCTGACTATAACCACTTTTCACCAAGGAACTCTTGTGGCAGTGAATGCCAGCACCCTGGTATTACTATCCTTCCCCCTTAAGCCAGCGTTGCATAAATAGGCGGTCAGTGGCTCTGCTGTTCCCTGCTTTGTCTCCCTGCTGGGTTGTAACGCTGCTACGCAGTGATGCTAGCATCACAAGCGCTTGTCGCACGGTATTTGTAAGCATGCGCAGTGCCACCCACAGAAGAGCTCTATCACCCTAGAAACAGAAACGATGGTGCTATGTAGGCTTCTCAGTTAACAAAAACCACTTTTACAGGAACAGCAGCACCCACCAAGCCCTCCAGTACAGAGTGCATGCACAGCTGTCTAGGAGTGATGCCTGACATGTCAATGACCAGGAATCTAGAACCTGAATTGGTCCTGGCACGGTGCACAATCACACAATGACAGATGCAAACACGCTAGCAATAACATTAGAGCATCTGTAGAAGTATCCTGGCACGGTGTAACACTCACACAAGACAGACGCAAGCACATTCACCATACAATCGCAGCATCTTCAGCAGATGCTGGCACGGAGAACAATATCAATAACACGACGACGGACCCAAACACGCTAGCAATGCAAGTGGAGTGGAGGTTGCACAACACAGCGGCTGTGCACCTTGACAACCCCCCACAAAGGAAAGTCTTGCCAGCCCTGTACATATCAGAACACAGCTCCAAGTCGCTTCACAGTGCTGCCGCAATACAGCATGCTATGTACATGCATCACAGAGTGAAGGTCACCCACGAGTCAGTAGCTACAACGTGCCAGCTGCAAGCACTCAATTTCTTCTTGAGGTCAAGACAGCTGGCCCACACAAAGTACACAGCAATGCGTGAAACCACGTTCTACCGCATGGTTCATTTGTACGCTGCCATGCAACACAGGCAACATCAGCGGCACACCCTATGACAGGCAGCGCTGGTTGAAATGTCTTATGACACCTCTGCCACCTAGGCGAGGCCTCCCAAGCGGGTACAAGAACAGCCTGGCTGTTGTTCGGCGGGCTGCCATGGCTCGGCAAAGCACTGTCGGCAGTGCAGCCCCTCCGGCTGTCAGCCTGCTGTCGCAGCAGCAGCTGTCACGCCCCGCCTGGCTGCTGCCTGTCTGTCTGCTTCCGAATCCACGCCAGCACCTTCTCAGCCACCACGTCCCAGATGCCGTCAAAGAAGTGGTCGGCGCCATCCACGATCTCCAGGTCCAGCCGGCCAGGCGGTGGCCTAGTGCAGGAGTACAGATGGGAATGTGTGGCGAGGCACACGGATACGAAGAGCTGGGAAGGCATAAGGCTGTTTCATCAAGTAACCAACAGCGCAACCAACTGAACCCGCTTACATGAGAGCTAAAACAGGCTGTCTGCAGACGCCGCACGGGAGCGAGCAAGCACGCTGCTGCATGGACCAGCACATGCTGAGCGCCACACACCGCAAGCACCAGTAGCCGCAGCGTCGACGGCAGGCGAAACTCAGCACTAAGCACATGCCATATGCATGCATCACCGCTGGTGGCGCGGCTGTGCGGCCACTCACTGCATGTCGTGGTACTGCTGCGCGTAGTCCCTGATGGTGGTGAGCGGCGCAAACTTGTCGCGCGTGCCCTGCACCACCAGCTTGGGCACAGCCGTGTCTGCCAGGTGCTGCCAGTGGTCGCGGCTGCGCAGTGCCAGGCTGCGGCAGCAGCAGCAGCAGCATGTACACACCAGCATGCATCAGCTGCATGCTCAGCACAGGGTGCGGCCCTGTGTACTTACAGACCTGCGACCAACTGCCGCCGCCGATATCAGCATGCAATGAGGCTGTCTGCTGCAAGGGTTATGTTCAGGGGCGTGCCACGATGGTGTAAAGTCCAAATATGACGCAAGGGCAGCAGCTGCAGAAAGCATTGCCCTTTGCCAGCAGAAGCTACTGCACAGGTAGTGTCCTGGCCAGTCTAGCCACCGCTGCTGCAGACTGCACCGCCACCCAACCAGCTGCTGCTCACTTTGCCATGCCACCCAGGGGAAAGCCGATGCCAACGTATGCCACCACCTGTATGAGCAGAGCAGGGCAGAGCAGAGCAGCAATAAAAGAGCACTCACAACCACCCCACAGATGGCACTGCCACCAGGGCTGCAAAGCCACCAAAGCAGCGCCGCAGCTGTTCAAGCTACTGTTGGCACTGCAGCACCCACTTGTTCCACAACCCAAGCAGGCCTGTCTGGATCGCTGGAACCTACTGCTGGTGCAGCCAGCAGCAATGTACAGCTGCCTGTGCATGCTGCGCTACTGCTGTGCTGCCTGCTTCATTCACTCGTTCCTTGCTGTGTGCAGCTGTGCTGGGAATTGTGAAGCTGCCCACCTGTGGCAGGTGCTCCATGAGGTGTGCTGCTATGCACGCGCCGTAGCTGTAGCCAATCACCACCAGCTCCTGCGGGCCGTTTGGCAGCTGCAGCATGTGCTGCGCCACAGCCAGCATGTCCTGCAGGCAGACACGAGCAGGCACACACACACACACACACACACACACTGGGGTCAGGAGCAGCTGGGTGGGTGCTCACTGTCGACTGCTGTCTGTCGACTGCTGGGTGCGAGCCCATCTGAGGCCTGGTTTCAAATGGTGGTGAGTTCAGGAGGGTGTTTTGAGTCTGCATACAGAACTTTCCCACCACCAGTGAGTGGAACAAGAGCCGGAGGCCTCTGCCAAGGTGCTCCTGGCTTGTGCCGGCCCATCACGAGCGCTGCAAGCACGCACAGACTGCACTGCTGCCAGCGGCTCCCAGTGCCGCCCTGTCAAGTGGCTTGTGCAACGGCTGCATCCATCGGGTGTAGGGCACTGAGCCAACCTGCACGTCTGGATCCCAGATGTTCTTGGTCCACTTTGTCTTGGATGCTCCAGCACCACGCATGTTGTATCGGCACACATGGCTGAACAGCCCAGACCGGATGGCAGCCCTATGTGCAGAGCAGCAGTCGGCAACATCAGCTGGCCAGTTGCCTGCAGAAACAGGGTGCACCCTGCGGCATGTATCGACATTCAAATGTGCGACAACACTGTTGAGCTGCAAGGTTATGGCACTCGGCTGCTGTTGGTAGCACCACTGCTCTGCTGCTGGTTGTCTTGGCAGTTACTCTAGGACCTGAGCCCTGGCTTCCTAGGACCAGCCTTCGTGGACTCTACATCACGTGTTCCGTAGCACACCTGAACTGCGTTATTACTGTGGGGTCTTCCATGCAACCCCCCAGCTTTGCCCAGGGGTGAAGAATGAGCGCCCCCCTAGAGGCCGTTGGAACTGCATTGTGCATGTCCGGCACCCATCAGTGGCAATGCATGATGGGCTAAACCAGTGATGTTCAAACCTGCATGCAACCTGACGGGTACTCTACTGTGGATGCCTGCTGTTGCTCAGCATGCTATCCTTGGCAGCAGCACGCTACAGCTCCAGGCTCAGCTGCTCGCTGCTTCCTCAGCCAGCACTCCTCTATTACCTGCGCTCTCATGTATTTCCAGTTCCAACAGACTGTTTGGAGTGTCTAGCATGGTAGTTTTGCCCAAACGAGGAGGAAAATGAGCTTCCATTTCAGACAGTGGTTCCTGTACGTGTGAGGCGAGGCTGGGGAACCGTACACGCTTCCAGGCAGCCAAAAAATAAGAACGGGATATGTCATAGGTAGCTTGACCTAGAGGATCGCACAGGCGGACAAGGGAGTGAGACTTGGATGACAAGTTATGTCGAGGTTTGGATTTATGGAGCATTAGACAGACATCAAAAAACCCCAATCGTGTTTGCTGGTTATTCGTTGGCCTGGGTCTGCTTTTCTTTCTGTCCGCCTCACGCGTCCCAATCAACCGTTGGCAAGCAACCACCACAGCATAAATTCGTCATACCATTGCATAATTCAAGATTGTAAACTGCGATCCTTTGTGCGTGACAACAAGACCACGTAGCGCTTGCGCCTGGGGCAGCAGTACTGTTGCCGGGCCTGCTTATGCTTGCTCTTGATACACTGAATCACAAGCCTTGAGTCTGGAAATACACCAGAAGTTGCAGGTAGCTGTCCTCACCTCTAGCCTACAACTGCTGCTGTAGGCAGCATCAGCAATGCCCAGCAGCAGGCACAGCAGGATGGCTTAGTCAGCAAGCCAGGAGTCTGTGTGCTGAGCAGTGCCAGTGATTTGTTCTTTGCAGCCATGGACGACCTAGTGCGAAGAAAGAGGGTGAGCAAGACGTTGGCATTGTGACCCATGTACCGCAGCAGCCTGCCGAGCATCCAGCAGCACGACAGCAAGCATATCTCATGTACAGCAGCACACCAACTGTGCTGCTTGCACAGCATTCAATGTGCCACGCGCATGAACACGTCATATGTCTCTTCAAGCAGCAGCAGCAGCAGCAGCAGCACAGCAGCAGAAGCAGGAGTGGCAGCCAACATGCAATGCCCAGCCACCCATGGGTGCCCAGTTGCAATAACTGGCCAGGTGCAACATACATTGCAGGTGGCCTTCGCCGCATATGCAGAGCCATTGCAGAAGAAAGAGAAGATCAAAAGCAACACCTTTAAGATAGCTCTGGTCGCTTCCGATTGCCTGCTGCTGGGTGAGCACGAGGCAGCTATTACATCTGCTCAGCAGTGTGCCTCATGCAACGGGCACGAAGCTGTTCCTGTGGCGGTGCTGTGCCTGCTGGTTGCAGCATAGTCTGCATGCACGTTACTGATAGCAACACCAACACGCAGGGCACATGCAGACCACATGCAGACCACAGTCAACCCTGCAGGGCACAGGCAGGCTGCACCCAATCCTGCAGCCAGCCTCACCTGAAGCACCTCACCTGAAGCACCTCACCTGAAGCAGCTGTCATTGGTTTTGTGTGCAGGCCTGCAGCCAGTGCTAGTTCACCTGTCGAAGAACAAGTCGGGCAAGTTCTCATTCAACCCCATCAGCGTCAACCTCATGACAGAGGTCTGCAAAGTCATCTTTGCACTCACAGTGCTGCTGTGCCTGGTGAGAACTGACGGCAGGAGCAGGCGCCTGGGGCTGCACCATGCAGGGGGATGCAGCAAACTTGGCAGCAGCACAGCAAATCAGACCGCATTTGCAGGATTCTGTTGGCAGGAAACAAGTCGGTTGGCCGGCACGGCAGGTGCTGCTTGCAGGATGCTTCTATGCAAGGCGCGCATCAGCCTGCTGCCATCGGAAGGCTTGGCCAAGATGTTCATGGCTGACACGCTGTGTTGCACAGGGCCGCACTTGTGTTGCTGCACCTTGTGTTGTGATGCAGGCAGCAGCAGCCGAAGGCGCCAAGATGATCTGCGATGGGCCCTGGTGGAGGATGGCATGTCGGAATGCAAATGTCCAGTTCACCATGTACCCTTTCAACCACAACAGGGCGCTGTTGATGGCGTCGTGCCACTGCCACTGACGATTAGCTCGAGCTCGCCGCTGTTGTTGCTGGTGTGGTGCTGGACGCTGCAGGGCACTGGCCGGCCCGGCGCGCCCATGTACCGCTCCGTGCGGTCGTTCATCGCAGACGCGCGCCACAATTGGCTGCTGGCGCTGCCTGCTGGGCTGTATGCCATCAACAACTACCTCAAGTTCGCGATGCAGCTGTACTTCAGGTGCGGATGTGGAACCGCATGCGGCAGGCATATGTTGAGTAAGATGTCCCTCGACTGTCTGGGACTTGCCACAGATGATGCAGCAACCAGCCTTGTTAGTACACTGGCCCAGCATGCAGGTGGGGACAATTTGTCAGTCTTTGCCCGGGATGACAGCTTGGCAGTTAGCTGGCTGTGCAGGCAGTGCACCGCTGGATGTGGGATGCCGGTCTCGTCAGCTGTGGCTGTGCCGCCTGAACCTGCAGGCCCACCACCACAAAGATGCTGGGCAACCTGAAGATCTTCACCATCGCCATCCTGATGCGGACTGTGATGCAGCGTCGCTTCAACGTCATCCAGTACGAGGCGCTATTCCTGCTGGTGGCAGGTGGGCTCGTGCCGCCGCCGCAGCTGAACGGCCCCTCTCATTACTCAAGTATGTCTGCTTGTTTACAAAGCATGCCCTGTGCAACCAGCTCATCTGCTCATCGCACAGCCGTCTCCTGTACTTCTCCATCTGTGCTTTCTGTCGCCCTGCAGTGTGTGGTTGTGCCTCACGCTGGTTGCTGCATGCACCAATGCGACGCCGCACCTGCTGGCCGTGCCTGCAGGTATCACAATCAACCAGCTGCAGAGTTGCGGCAGCAAGGGCGAGCAGATCCCCGGCGCGTCCCTGCTGCCTGCCGTGCTGTGCGTGCTGGGCAGTATCACAGTGCCATCTGCAGCTTCGGTCTACAACGAGAAAGGCCTCAAAAAGCACATGGATACAAGCGTGCACCTGCAGAACTTCTTCCTGTACTTCTACGGCATGTGCTTCAACCTGCTGGGAGCCCTGGGTGTGTGCCTTTTCCAGCAGCGGTCATTTGGCAGCATCTTTGAGCACCAGACTCGGGTGACGCTGATGCTGGTGGTCAACAATGCTATGCAGGTAGGTGCAAGGCTGCACTGACTGCTGTCAGGGCTTGTTGCTGCAGGTTGGTCGAGGCTCACGCAGCAGAGCTGGGCAATGCAAGGGTGTGCGTGCTATTGATGCGTGCATACTGCTTTTCGCGCAGTACAGGGCAGCCTTTGGATATTGTCATAGGAATCACTGCTGAACATTACGTGTTCCACACCGAAGGTTGTCTGTAGGTCTGACATTGCTGGGTTTGGTATGTTCTGGCTTGTTTGCTGATTTGCACCTGCATTGCTCCTGCTGGTGCTGCTGCTGCAGGGCATTCTCAGCAGCTTCTTCTACAAGTTTGCTGACACCATACTCAAAAAGTACTCCAGCACGATTGCGACCATCTTCACTGCACTCATGAGCTGGGCGATGTTTGGCCACCAGCTGACGGTGAACTTCCTGATTGGCGTGAGCATTGTGTTTGTCAGCATGCACCAGTTCTTCACTTTTGGAGAGAAGGGCCAAGGGCCGCCAGGCGCCTGTGGCGCCTGTGCCGGGGCGGCCTACTGGGATGATGTATTCGCCGAGTATGGATCACATACGCGTTTCAGACGCAAATGGGGTTGCTGTGGTGGCCGGGGAAGATGAGGACAAGGCCCCGCTGCTGCCTAGGTAGGGCAAACGCTGACCGCTCAGCGGCAGCAGCAGCAGCATAGTCTATGAAAATTTGAGCAGTACTGATAGCTTCAGAGTCAGGGCTGCGTGTTCTTGGTGCACTGGCATGCACCACAAACATGGAGGGCGTAGCAGAGCCACTGGGTGTGGGGCACTGCGCGGCTGGTGCATGTGAGGTTGGGGGTTGGGTGGGGCCCATCGCCAAACCTGACACTCAGTGCGAGTCTTCAGCGGCCTGAGGCTGAGCGTGTGGGGGGGGTTGACGCAGCAGGTGATTGCGCAAGTTACTGGGGCAGTGCAACAACAGCGTGCCATTTGTTGAATATCGTGCATTTGAACTTGAGCAAGCGGCTTGTTGTCTGCTGCACTCTGGCGATACGGAATGCTGAGTTGTCAGTGAACCCCTGGATAACCCTTCAGTTCAGCTGAGCTGTTTCCCAATTGATGCTGGGCAGTGGGTGGAACGCGTTGTATGTCTCGACATGGGACTTCAATGCTATCATAGGGCGGGTCTGCTATGAAGTGTGCATGCATCCTGGTCATCTAAGGAGCTTCTGCAGTGACTGAAGACTGGACTTGAGCAGTCGTTTGCCGTCAAACGGCTTGTGGCAGGCACTGGCGCAGGCATCTGTGCATACCCAACAATTTGCTTGAGGTTTGTCAATCATGCGACCAATGCTGCTTGCTTCTCTAGCCTTGAATGGTCGTAAATGGTGCCTCACTCGGCGGCTGTGCAGAACGTGTCTCATGAAGGTGGAGCCTGCGCAGCATGGTGGCCACAGCATGGAAGCGTGTCAGGTGTTGTGCACTGCACAACTTTTTGGACCATGGCCTGATGTGTTGCAGCCTGGTTACGCATGCCGGCATGAGCCTTTTGAAGCTGCTCATGCCAGTGACTATGTTGATTGTCGCATGATCCCTTTGATGAAGTCGCCGCAGTCACACTTGGTGCCGGAATGTGATGACCAGGGCTCGCAACCACATCGACGGCTCGAAGTTCAGAAACTGCAGGCTCCGATTTACGAATATCGGAGTTGTACTTCCTCAGGTTGGTCGAAATTTCAGTCGCAAACAGGAGCAAATCGTTGCACAAGGAGACCAGAACTCCCGCCAAAATGCACTTGCGCCCAGAACAGACCCAATGCCGGCCACCTGGTCGACACTGGCTAATGCCTTTCGACTGAATGGTCGAAACCGCCAACTGGTGGTTGCGAGCCCTGGTGAGGACGAGGGGTGACAGCACCGAACCCTCTTAATGCTGGTCGCTCTTTGTTTGGCTGCGTAACGCAGCGGCTTGCTGACGGTGATGGCAGCATCATTTGAACTCTGGGCGTTACATGTGCCTTGTATACAGCTGCATGCAGTGCCCTGGGCTCCATGCCACGTGGCATGCTGTGCGCATCGCTGTTGCAGCACGTGCTTTTTCACAAGGTTGGAGGCAAGAGTATGCCAGCATTGTTGATGTGAGGCATCTGCATATCACACAAATGCGGAGTGCATGCTGCAGCGATTTGAGAAAAAGGTTGGTAGCACCGGGGACAACTTCTGCAGTTGCCAATATCGTGCAGCTTGCAGTGGCATGCCTGGCACAGCACAGCACAGCCCGACTTGCCATGACGGCGCTGCTGGCGGCATCAGCATGGCCTGCTTA
>JACERP010001541.1:0-18795 GCA_014080715.1 Scenedesmus sp. NREL 46B-D3 | reverse complement strand
CACCTTCTTCTGTGCTCTTCCCGGCTGTGCTGCACACTTGGTGGTCAGGTGCCGAGGTTGTGAGCTGCGGCAGCAACTGGCAGCGGTTGCGGCGCGCTGTGGCGCAGCAGCTGCTGGGCGCTTGTGCAGCAGCAGCAGCAGCAGCTGCTGTACCTGCGGCTGCGGGGTGTGGCTTGCATGCTGGCGTGGTGGGTGTGCATGAGGCGGATGTGATGCTGTGCTGTTCAACTGCTGCGCGCTGGTGTCTGGGTCGGCACGACAGGCTGTGCCGCAGCATCCAGTCAGCACAGCAGGCTGTACGGTAGCATCTGGTGCAGCACAACAGGCTGTAAGTCCACTCTGGGTTGGCACAGCAGGTGCTGCTTTGCAGCTCTACAGAGTGTGTTGCTGTTGCTGCGGCTGAAACACCTGCTGCTTACTACTGCTGCTGTTTACATGCCTGTCAGGTCCAACTGTCGGGTCGCAGCCACAAGGGATCCTTCACCTGGCACCTGCGCAAAGAAGACTTGCAGGACAGGCTGGACACCGACATGGCTGCTGCTTGTGGCAGCATTGCTGAGACAGCAGTGCTGACTGTGCATGGCAGCGCAGATGCCGATGTTCCGGTGCAGGATGCGCACAAGATCGCAGCCGCCATCAAGGTGCGAAAAAACAGAGCGCTTGCTCAGGGGCCAGTTCAGCACAGCGAAGAGCACACGTTTTGGTAGTTGCCAGTCTTGATATCTGTGCTGCTTAGTACTCCGTTTTCTGCAAACATGCAACACACAACTTCACTGCTGCTACTGCTGTAACTGCAGGCGCCACATGAGTGGTGATCCTGGAGGGCGCTGACCACTGCTTCACCAGCGGCTGCACTGTATGAGCTGGCTGCAGCTGTGCTTCCATTTGTTTTAAAACATGCCAGTGATATGTGAAGCACGAATATCCGTGCCTGATTCTCCCCAAGGATGCTGATGTGGTGCCAGTGCCCAGTGGCACTGCCATCGTATGTGAAGCCAGCCAGCAACACACATGCTCTGGTGCACAGTGGTACCACCATACTATGTGAAGCCAGCTATAGCATGATGGCTATCAATTACACATGCTCTGGGTGCGCTGCATCTCCGTTGGCATTGCAGCAGGGCAATGTGCGTGCCGCAAATTGAAGTCAATGCGTACGCTAATCTGGCTGTCTGGTTGTCTGGCGCTTTGTGGATTCACTCCGGAGTTCACATTCACATCAAAGAGAAGTAGAAGAGCAGAGATCTGTGGTTCAAGACAGCCATGGTGGCGGGGGCCCCATCTTAGCATGTGGAGTGCCGCATTTGCTGCATTGTGCTCTGCAATATATGTATTCCTGCAACCCTTTACATCAAACGGCACCGCACTTTCGAGTGACTGCCAGCCTGGCGGTTGCAGCTACAAGTACGATCGGCATTGCGAATTTTGTGAAAGCAAACGATTTCAAACGGTCATAAAGTCGACCAACTACATTAGCTGCCCGGGCCAGGTGCCCCGGCTAGCCGCGCAGCAATGATTCGTCAACCCGCCAAAACCAAGCCCTACCTTCCCTCGCAAGACCACCGTCAGGCATCCTATAAATTTACAGCCATTCACGACTGCATATTAACTTCATAGCACAGTTGAGTTGAGTTGTGGTACCTTCTGTTAGCTCTCGACAACGGAAGCGTCACCTGCGGTCTCATTTGCTCTCGCAGCAGCAGCAGATAAAAAGAGAATGGCTTCACAAAAGGCAACAGCATGCTTCATGTGCTTTAACACGGCTGCAATGGCACGCCAACACTCTTGGTAAGCAGCTTGAAGCCGCAGCAGCAGCAGCAGCAGCAGCAGCAGCAGCAGCAGCAGCAGCAGCAAAACCAGCCTTCTGCATAACCAGCACGCAGAGCTGGTGGTTTGTCCCGAAGACCACAGTCGACTTCAGCTCACTACCTGAGTTTCCTGTTTGCAGCGGCAACAGCTCCGCCTGCCACGAAATATTGCAGTTTCTTGGAGGCCCTGAGCAAGGACGACAGTCACAAGATGATTATGGCAGCTGTCGCCAAGGACGCTGGCAGCAGGGCGATGCTCAGGCTGCCCATAAACGTCACAGCCTTTGTGCCCACAGATGAGATGCGTGAAGACGTCGTGCAACTTGCGCAGCCAGCAAACGTTGCCAGCCAAATCTCCCTGCACTGCAACCTGGACAGTAGCAGAGCAGAACGGCAGCAACAGTTGTGCTGGTTGTGCAGCAGCTAACCGTCCACTCGCACTGCTCACCAAACCAACCATGTCTGCTGCCATGCTGCTGCCACTGCAGGCTTTTGTGAAGGCATCAATCAAGTTTGGCCTGGGCAATGACACCACCAAGCTGATGGCCAACACCTGCCTCATCAACGCACTGCTCAGGTACCACAGCATGTCGCCAGGTATGACCCAAACCCAGCTGGCCAACATTGCCAGCAGGAACAGCATGCTGGTTGTCACAAGCACAGTCAATGGTGCCAAGACGACAACCGCCAAGGTCCTGAAGTTCCAGCCTGAGTGAGTGATTGATGCAGCTGCTGCTTGAAGGCCACTCCGCTGCATTTCCCCCTGATAACAGAAGTTGGTGATTTTTTTGTGCATGAGCTGCACAGCAGTTGGAAGCTGTCGCCCCTACTCCTGGTCCCCACAGTCTTGCTGTGCAATCCCTGCGCAGTGATGCTATCAGCTGCAGGGACATAAGCAAGGCCAGTTACCCTGCAGCAGGACATGCGGCGCGCGTGCGTACCAGCGTGCTGCTGCTGTGCTGCCGCTGACTGCAGGGGCAACAACGTGCGCGTGACGGGTGGTGCCACAAGCACGCTGCTGGGCAAGCCCCGCAACGTGGTGGCAGGCAAGGGCATCATCCACAACATCAACAATGTGCTGCTGCGACCACCAACCTCACCACACTGGCCAAAATGACTGGCTGCAAAATCACCCTGTGAGCATGCAGCTGGCCAGACTCCTGCAACCAGCTGGCTGGACCACATGCATATATGCACATGTATGGTGGTGTAATCTGGGCAAAGCAAAGGAGTAGAGGGCATCCTGCAGCAAGTCCAGCCTACTGACACCGTCACGCAGTGCAGCAAGTGCTACTGGTCCTTGTATGCACTGTGGATGGTGCGTGCCAGGATCCACCAGGACATAGTACTGGCTGTGAACGGCTTTGATGTCTGACTCTGGAGACGATGTAGAGTCAAGCCAGGCTATATCTTCACCTGTATTCAGAGGGGTTGAAATGCAAAGCTGTGCTGTGTGACATCAAGCCTCATGGGCCTGTTGTAAGGTGTGGTGTTGTGGATTACCAAACCAAACATATGGTTCACCTTTGCCCAGCTGTCTGCCGCGCTTTAGCCTTGTTCAGTCACCTCAGCACATGTGGCTGCAATGCCATGTTTGGCGCAGATAGCATTGAGGTGTTGGCTGCAATGCCACATCCAAGATTGCCGCAGCACAGCCTGCAAAACGCCTCCCATGTCTATCTTATGTCTATTGCTCCTCAGGAACCAGGCTGACTGAGAAATGAAACAGCGTACAGTGTTGTACAGACATCCAGGTTGTAGTTGTTGTGCTGAGCACCATGTGACTAGGCAATGCGTTGTCAGCTGCAGCTTTCTGCTGCGCTACATGTACAGCTGGCAAGGACGGATTGATGAGAAGTGGGTAGTTGTTGTAAAAGTCGATGGTGCTTATTGCAGCCGTGAAGGCGTCTCCTTTGTTTGGCCGTTGTACAGTTTTTTTCAGTAAAGCTGGGGTTTGCAGCAGGTCATGCCACTCAGTGACTTGCATGGCATGGCACTGCACTGATGTGCATACGTGTAACTACTTTGAGCTCTTGCTGACGGTGGTGTCGGCATTTACAGATGTGCACCTCACCAAAGGATGCTCACTGCATGCAGGCAATGCGTAAGACAACAACCCCTTGCTGTTTTAGCCTGATATCAAATGCATAAGACTCGCACTGCAGTACACCCAGGGCCACTTGGTGCAAGTGGTGTATGCATGCTGCATGTTTCCTTTGCTACGCCGTGCCAGCTTGTTGGCAGGTGGCGCTGTTCTGCTTGAAAGTTTGTTGGCTGCAGGCATCTGCCTGCTAACTGTCAGCACGGTAAGGATACCCCATGCTGGGTTTGAATATGACACCAAGCTGGGGAAGTCGGGAGCAGCGGCAAGGGTGGGGTGCAGATGGCACCAGCCAAGCTCACCCTGTGCTTGTTTGCTGGACTTTTGCTTGAAAATTATGATCATGGGGCTTTCAAGTGTGTGCATGCGCAGCTGTCCACCCTGTGTTTCCTGGACGTGGAAGGGCTGCAGCATCAGTGTGTGCTTCTCCAAGTGCTCAGCATAGCACTCAGCTTCTACAAGTTGCAGTGGGAGAAGCTAGCAGTGCTTGCATGCAGATTGTCAGCAGGGAGCTTGTGCTGTGCTTATCATGTCTGGTGACCACAAATCCCGCGTTGGAACCCTATGCGCTTCAGCCTCAGGCATTGCTGCAGCTTGTTACAAGAGTACTCGCTAATCCCGAGGCTGAAGTGCCAAGGGAAGCAGACGGTGTGCCGCATTACGGCCTTTGATGATGCCCCTTGCAGTAGAAAGCAACACTAGAAACCATTCCGCGGCATTGGACAAGGTGGCATGTCCCTGATGCCATGTGAATTCATGTGACAGGCAGCAAGGCATGCACGATGCAGTTAATCATTAAGTGTACTGATATTTGGCCACCACAGAAGTTGAGTAGGTGCCTAGATGCTATATGCCATGGGCCTTATGTTGGGCATTGTGAATTAGCAAGGCCGGGCGCACCACTCGCTGAGCCTGACTCAGTACATGCTAGCCTGACTCATCAAATGCTAGCTGCGCTGATGATTGTGGCAGGCCAAACCACATTACCAGCTACGTGAATAAGATAACAAGTTTAGTGTGCCGCTGTCTTTATACCAGGCTCACCTGTGAAGGCACTGTGAGAGGTCAAGGCGTCATAGGATTGAAGCAGGTGCCACAAGGGCATTGGCCTGTCACTGACACCCCACCGAGAGTGCCAGGTATGCTTGGCATGAGCCTTGCTGACTCGCAAGGCTCATGCCTTGCTGACTCGCAAGGTCATTCCACTTAGCAGAACCAATGTACACCCAGATACAGGTAGACATTCACACCTACGGTCTACTTGCTGCTTATCCTCCTCCCACCACAACTCTCCGTTGCCTGTATAAAAATGTCGGGATCCTGAAAAATCTTCATTTAGGATTGCTGCTCTCAGTTAGCGACGACGCAGCAAGACTGGACAAGTTGAACTCCGCATCATGCTGAAGAAGCTGAAACAGGAGTGGCGAGACTTTAAGGACACGATGAAGTCCAAGAAAGGCAACAGCAAGTCGAGAAAAGGCGAGCCCGACAGCAGGCTGCTGACGGTAGACAGTCCTGTGGGCGACGACAAGCAGCCTACAGCGCTCTCCAGGCCCCGTGAGTGACGTGTACGGAATAAAGCGTGCAGATCTGCGACCGCCGATGGTTTGCAGGCCTGTGACGTGCCCTGCTTAAGTTGAGAACGACCCCGGGGTCCGGTCTTGCTGTCATGCCTGCAGATGGCTTGCGCGGCTCGCTGGACATCCAACGCAGCACAGGCGCACAAGGAACAGGTAGCCACATTTGTCTGGCAGCCTGGGGCAGGGCATGCTCATAGAGTGCTGATGATACATGTTGTGCCACCCTTGGGCAGCATCTGTTGCTGCTGCTGCTATTTATAGCCTGCATTGACGAGCTGACACTGCCTGCAGTTCTGATGACATGTAGCAGCAGAGGCCAGTTGTTTGTAGGCAGCAGGGTGACCAGCAGACGCTGCCGTGCTTTGGCTTTGCCTTCACCGTGTATGCCATCCTGCGCTGTAGCCTTACCTCCTGCAACGTGGAGTGCATGCCATCCTGCTAGTCTGCAATGATGCTCGGGATGGCACCACATCCAACGTCTAGGATACTTTGTTGGCGCTGCTGGTGGCACTGCTGGTCAAACAATGCCTGGTTCAGGGTGCCAACATCGTCCTGTTGCTTACAATGTTCTGCCCTGCTGCTTGCAACTCTGGCTGCTGTGCCTGTCGTGGCTGTCCTGCAAGCAGTCACTGGCCGCTCAGCTTATGCCAGTGACAGCGGCATGCCAGCACGCGAGCACAGTGCAGTCTCTGCAAGCAGCGCTGCTGACGCCACCACTGACACCGCAGCCGCCTGCAACAGCGCCGGCGCAGCAGGACAGCAGCAGCATCAATCGCGTTGCAGCTCGCCGCGCTCGCCGCGCACACCCTGTCAGCAAGCAGATGCGGCTGCAGTTGCAGTAGGCGTCCCCGGCCTAGAACCCACTGCCGTATCCACTGCAGAGGCAGGAGGCAGCGGCAGCGCAGCGGTGGTCAGCAGGAGCGGTGACAGCAGGACGCATAAATCCTCCTCGTCCTCCCGCTCAAGCCGGCACCCTGACAAGGCTGCAGGATCTGCTGCTGCTGCCGGCAGCAAGGGCCCCGAGCCCAGCAGGACCCCCAGGGATGAGGACCTGGGCGGCTGCCCGCCGTATGCAACTAAGGCGGTGTGGGGGCTGCGCTACACGATGGAGGACAAGTGGGCAGCAGTGCCCAACCTCATACAGGTGTGCCACCGCAGCGGGGGATCGGCAGCGAGCTGTGTGTGCGCGTGTGGTGTTGGGGGAAGGGGGATGGGATATTTCAGTGTCTGCAGGGAACGAGCTTTTTTGTGTTGGGGTGGCGTTTGTCATGCCGGCAGGATGAACAGGCGGGGGATGTCGGCAGCAGGGGATAGCAGTACTCAGTATGGCCACCCTCGCGTGAATGTTGTTCAGTGTGGAACAGGTAGCTGATGTGCAGGCTCAAGGCAGTTGGCATGTGTATAACTGCATGCTGGACACGGTGCAGCCGCTGGAGCGCTCCCTTTCGTGCAGTACATGCTTGCAGCATGTGGAGCTGCAGCTTCAGTCTGCTCGCGACGCTTGGAGGCGCAACAGACCCGCCAGCAACCTGCTGCCAGCATGCAGCTCAGCGCCACCATCGCAGGAGCGTTAATGTCTGTGTGTTGCATGCATAATCTCTCATGCTGCGCTGCTCATTGCCCATGATGCAGCCTGCTTGCTCCCCCCCCCCCCCGGGGGCTGACTCGTCGCCCCTGCCTTTGCTGCCACCTCCGCTGCTGCTTTCCTGTGTGTGTGGCCTGCTCTTGCAGCTGCCTGTGGCGCTGACACAGCCGCAGAAGAAGGGCAGCAGCAGCAGCAGCAGCAGCAGCAAAGCGCAAGGCTGTGGCTGCATGATGAAGCCCAGCAAAGTGCTTGCAAAGGTGCGGCGGGTTGGGGAGTTTGTGTATGCATCCACCACATGCAGCAGCTGTCGATGCTTTTGATGCATGGCATGCAGGCAGGCTCTGCACATTTGCGCGTCCTGCTGGGTGGCGACCTAAGGCTTGACTGTGTTAACACCTGCCTGTTCATTGCACATGCTCGGGAAGGCGGAATATCACTAGACTCTGCTGACATGCGTGCGAGTACAGCTGTGGCAGGCGCAGGCGCGCGTGTGCGCTTGCCCCAGCTCAGCACGCTCCGTAAACTGAAGGGGGTATGCGCTTTGTCAGCAGTGCTGCAGTCATCTGACAGCTGAGCTGGGTTTTGCAACTCTGCCAATCGTGCCCCTCAGGTGTCCCCCAGCGGCCGTGACAAGAACTCCGACCGCACCCCACTCATCGCACACCACGGCAGCGAAGACCTGGACTCAGCTGCAGCAGGCGCCGCACTGGCGGCTGCCGCGTCCCCTGTGGCAGCAGCAGCAGGCGGCAGCAGCAGCGCCGGTGCAGCGCAGTCGGATTTCGACAGCATCCACTACTTTGGCGTGTTTGACGGGCACGGCGGCGCTGATGCGGCGTGGCACTGCGCACAGCGCATGCACCAGGTGGGTGCTGCGGCGGTGCTCCTCCTTGTTGTGCTGCGCGCAACAAAAGTTAGCCGTGCGTGATTGCCGCTGCTACTGTTGTTTGTGGCGCCACCCTGCAGAGGCAGTTGTGTCCTCAGTTTCAGCAGTGACAGGGCCTGCCCGCCAGGCCCAAGCCTGCGCACAGCAGCGGCTGGCAACGGCTTGCAGGCTTGCCTGGTCAGGTGTGCAGCAGCACAGGGCTGCTGCCACAGCGGCTGCATGTTGCGTTGCAGCTGGCGCGCCTGCTGGACGCCTGACCCTGGCCGCTGCCGTGCTGCTCTGCTGGGTCTGCTGCAGATGCTGCGCGACACGATATGCAGCATGCTGGGTCCTGAGGCCGCTGCAGCGTTCGGGCTGGCGACGGCTGAGCTGGCGACAGCTGAGCAGCCAGCAGCGGCTGGAGCCACCAGCAGCGAGGCGGCAGCAGCGGTGAGTGCCAGCGTGTTGTACCCGGGCAATGCATGCGCTGGGGAAGAGTTCCAGTGGCCTCAATCAGTAGGGACGAAACGGCAGCAACAGCTGCTGCTTCTGCTCTAGATGCTACCATAAGTTCGGGTAGTCGACCAGGACCGGCGAAGCGCAAGCCTTGTTTCGTGTTCACTGCAGTGCTGCACGTGGGTGGTGTGGCAGCATGCACCTGCACCTGCTGTCCATCGAGGTTCCTGCGCACTCGTACTGAACTGAAGTGGCAGCAGGCGAACACAGCTTTTATTACCGTGGCTATGGCTTTGCTGCTGGCTGCATGAGAACAAGAATCGGGTGCCGACTGCCACTGCCCTCCCCTCCGCAGGACGAGCAAGATCAGCAGCATGGGCGTGAGCAGCCGCAGGCCCCGCAGCAAGCAGCAGCTCAGCCGCAGCAGCAAGGTCAGCAGTCCCAAGAAGCACAGCAGCAGCCAGAACAGGAGCTGCAGCAGCAGATAAGCCCAGCAGTGGACCCTGTGCCGCAGTCCTCGGTAGCAAGCACAGCCTGTCCAGCAGCAGCAGCGGCAGCAGCAGCACTACCGGCCCCATCACCACCAGCAGCAGCAGCAGCAGCAGCAGCAGCCTCACCAGCAACAACAGCAGCAGCAGGGGATGCATCCCACTACTTAGCAGGCACTGCCCCTGCTGTTGAGCCTGCCCCCATGGCTACGTTGCTGGCTTCAAATGGCAGCTGGCTGCTGCTGGCGCTCAGCAAGTAAGTATGCACGCCGCCGTCTGCGTTGTGTATGTTTCAGTTGCCGGGGTCAGGGGTGGGCCGTCAAAGGGGTGCATCACAACCATGTGTGTTGTCAAGCATCAGCCCTCAGAGCCATCAGGCTGGCTAGCGTGACCAGTCGACTCCGTCAGGACAGGTGTGCTGCTGCTGTCATGGTGCTCTCAGCGGTGCCTTTGGTCAGGCCAGTCCGCTAGTTTCATGCACTGCCGGCAATCTGGCTCGCATTGTTGCACGGCGTGCGCCACCTTTGCTGCCTGTTTACGCGCTTGCATCTGATGCGAGCTGCAAGTCGGTGTCGGCGTGGACTGCAGGTCTGTCTTTGCTGTTCTGAGTGAGGGCAGGTTGCGGCACCGACACTCGGAACGCTACCACGCACACCGACACACTGGCATCATGCACCCTGCTGCGTCTTCAGCAGTCCCTGTGTGTGTTTGGCTGGACAGCGGGCGTCTGTGGTGTCCTGAGTCAGGGCAGCGGCAGAGACGCCAGGCCGCACCCGGCGCAGGCACACACCCGCTGCGCCTCGCCGACTCCCGCGCCGCGGCTGCCGCCTGCAGGTGCTTCGTGTCGCTGGACAGCGAGTTTGGCGTGCTGAGCGAGGGCAGCTACGTGGGCAGCACGGCGGTGGTGGTGCTGCTCAGCAGCATGCGGCTTTGGGTGGCGCATGCAGGTGAGGACACACCGCCCGGCGGCCGAATGGAGCGTAGCCCCAGGATGGCGGCAGCGGCAGCGGCGACGGAGCAGCCGCAGACAGCCCCAAGCATGTGGCTGCATGGGAAGCTCGAGTCGATGTCGCAGGGGCTGTTGGGCATGCATGCGCTCCCTGGTTGCAAGGTGGCTGCAAGCAGCCGCCAAGGTGCGGCAGCGGACGCCGACATGCGCTCCCACGTGCTGCTGCTGCTGCTGCTGCTGTGTGGTGTGCTGGCCAGGTGACTCGCGGGCTGTGCTGGGGCGCAAGGGCAGTGCGGTGGTGCTGACCAGCGACCACAAGGCCTCCCGGGACGACGAGGTGCAGCGCGTGCAGGTGCGTGTGGGCCATGCCAAGCGCGTGCGTGCGTGTGTGTGTGTGTGTGTGAGGGGGGGGGGTTGGGGTTCTGCAGCGCTCCGACAGTGCTCGTGTGTGCGTGTTCTGTCACTCTCCCTGCCAGTGGCGTGCTTGGTGTTGCCGTGCTGAGCTGTGGCGGCTGCGGGGTGCCGCTCAGCTGCGCGGCGGGCGAGCGCGCCGCCACGTCAGCGCTGCGTGTGCCCCATCCTCCATGCTTTGCCTCAACTCATAAGTGTGAAGGGCTGTGCTTGATCTCACAGGCTCATGGTGTAGGCTTTTTGCACATGCCATCTTTTGTCATCCTTTGTCCTGCATGCTAACCCCCACACCCACAAACACTGACGGAATGCTGATGTGAAAAGAGCGTCTCGGCTGCTGTGGCGCTGTGCCTGTGCTGCAGGCTGCCGGCGGGCACGTGTGGTGGGACAGGGTGATGGGCGAGCTGGCGGTGAGCAGGGCCATCGGCGACCACTGCCTGCGGCCCTACGTCATCCCAGAGCCCGAGGTGAGCCACGCAGCGGCGCGCCATGCTGCTGTCAGTAACTTGTTTCCTCTTTGATTTCATGCTTCGGCGCTGGAGACGTAAAGGCGGGCACACGGATCACGTGTGGTGCGATGCTCGCTGTTGGTGCTTTCGCTGGGCGGGCAGTAGGCAGTAGGCAGCCGCTGCTGCGGGGGCCTGCGGTGCAGCGGGATGTCGGTTGGTCTGCTGCATGCTGCCGAGCGGCGCGCTGACAGCGACACCTTTGACGTGCAAGCTTGATCAACGGCAGAGGCGCAAGATACCGGGCACAGCTGCAGAGCTGGGCCGGGTTGCGCATGCCGTGCCCCTCCCGGGAGGTCCACAGCGGCGTGTGTGGCACTGCTGGTGTCGCTCCACTCTGTCGTGCCTCCAGGTGCTGATGGTTGAGCGCACGCGTGACGATGAGGTGCTGGTCATGGCCAGCGATGGGCTGTGGGACGTCATCGGCAACCAGGAGGCCGCAGAAATGGCGGTGCACAGCCTGCAGGTGAGGCCCCTGCAGCAGCAGCAGCAGCAGGGGGTGCCTGTTGCGCGCTGTGCGCGCTGTGCCGGGGCGGCATCTGCATCAGTGCGATCAAGCAGCAGCTGCAACATGCCTGTCTAGTGTAGGTGCTGGCCGGCTGCTGCTGCTGCAGTGCCGTCTGCGCTGCACGCATGGCACATGCCAGCCTGTTGACGGCTGCTGCTGTTGCTGCTGCTGCTGCTGTTGCTGCTGCTGCTGCTGCTGCTTTGCCGTTGTGGCTGCAGGCGGCTGAGGCAGCGGGGCACGTGGGTGTGGCCGCCGCCAAGCGCGCTGCAACCTCGCTCACCAAGGCAGCGCTCGAGCGCGGCACGCGTGACAATGTGACGGTGCTCGTCATCGACCTGCGCATGCGGGGCGCATCCGGGGAGGCCAGCGCCGGCAGCAGCTACGCCAGCAACCACAGCGGCCAGGCATCGGGCGATGAGAAGCACAGGTCTGAGCGGCGCGCTTCCCGCAGCAGCAGGCACCATCACTCAGCAACGGCAGCAGCAGCCGCAGGTGCAGCGGGCCACAGCAGCAGCAGCAGAGAAGCGAAAGAGGTGAGGGAAGCGAAGGCTGCAAGAGATTCTGGCAATCAGGCGGGTGATGCGCCGGATGCTGCGACTGCTGCTGCTGCCATTGCTGCTGCTGCCGTGGTGTCGGGAGAGCAGGGACACAGCAGCAGCATCACTGCAGCAGCAGGCAAGGGTGCACAGGGTGCTGCTGAAGCAGCTGCTTGATGTGTGTAGCAGGTTGTTGTTGTGGTTGGATGAGTGCGGCGGAGACACACCTGGTGCGCTTTTGGCGGTGCAGCGGTGTTCCATGTGTCCCAGCACATGCTGCAGCTGGTGCAGACTGTGGCTGGTGCGGTTTGAGCAAGTTTGGGGTTGTGTGTGGCGGTCTGTTGCAGTCTTGCTACTTGGGGCTGCCATTGAGGCACTACTAACCTGCTGTCCCTCGCGGCTCCTGTACAACCTGCGCTGGCGGCTGGTGGCTCTGATGACTCAAAAGAGCTCTCTGCTAGCACAACTGCTGGCTGTGATTTAGTGCCAGCTGCAGCTCACTCGCCATCGCTGCTGCAGGCCCTTGCAACCGCCAGTGGGCCCAGCTGTGCTGCAGCGGTAACCGAGTCAGCAGCAGCAATCTGCATGACCTGCGGCATGCCCCTTGTTGCGGCACATGCGTTCATGGTGTTGGCTTCGCCATCGCATTGTACTTGTGTTATTATTTCCAGTCCGTTGTCTCTGTATGGCAGTTTGGGTAGATGCCGCAGGAAGTGCGTGTGCTGCGCTTTCCTTGTACACCTTTTCAATCTGTGCCCGTGTCCTGTGCTTGCTGTAACGCAAGTGCTGGGCTTTGCTGTTGGTGTGGATGTCATCTAACAGGCCATGCTCCAGGGTTTTGCTGAGATGATGGGCTGCAGCAGGGGCAGCATGGCGGGGACTGGCGGTGCTGCATGTTGGGTTGCTGGCACAGGCCCCACCAGGGTTGCTGCTTGTTTTGAGGCTGGCGCAGGCCACATCAGGGTGCTGTGGTGATGGCTGCATTGCTGCAGCTGGCTTGGTGTCACGGTTGCTAGTGTTGTGCCACCCGCCATCAGGCACTGTGTCTTTGCCCTCATGCTTGCAACTGCATGTGTGTAGCAGCGCCTGAGCAGTTGCAGCAGCCTCTGTAGTCAGGCCAGGTTTCTTTGGCTGAAGCCACATTCGCCTGGTCTCAGCTGGAACTGCGAGCAAGCTGGTTGCACCAGCAACTTGTGAGCAAGCTGGTTGCAACATCCACCAACCAGGACATCAACATGCATACTCGCTAGCTCGCGAGCGAGTTCCGATCGGCTTGCAGCTGTTTGTTTCCTCCTGATGCTCAGCTGGTGTTCCTGCTTCTTGTTGTGGGAAGGCACTGCGCATGTGGCTGTTGTCTAGACAGATCTGTACAGGTCACCAAGTGTTTGTAGGCACATGAAGCATCTCTGCCATGGCGCCACAAACCGCTATGATACATGTGCCATCCTTGCTGTTTCCCCCTTTTGCACAGTGCCTTAGGAGCGCAGCAGCAGCGGTTTGTGCATGCCCAAGCTCTGTCCCTTCCCAGGCGTTTCTTGGAAAAGAATTGGGGTGGCGTCACAGCAGGCTTGCATGCAGGTGGACCCTGGGCACTCCTCTGCTTTGCTTGCAGTGCTGCCTTTTTCACCACAGCAGGTATCAGCAGAGCCTCTGCTGCTGAGCAGCTGTGGGCGTGCATCATCATCATCATCATCATCATCATCATCATATTACCCATTCAAGCCATAGCATCAGCGCCATCGGCCCCGCGCCCCACCGGGGCGGAAAGAGGAGGGAGCACTGCTCCAGAATGTTTGCATGCATTGCGCACATCCCAAGACTTGACAAGAAAAGCAGCAATACACGGTGACACCATCCGACATCTTTGAGAACTGCCCCAAATATCATCAGATACAAAACGCAACACCTTGATTAACGAATCAGCCATAGACAAAACGCTGCGCAACTTTTCAGCGCAACCAGGCATAGATCTGATCTCGGCAAACATACTATCCCTCTGAGCAGAAGTAGCAGGGCAATCAAACATGAAGTGTGACAAAGACTCAACTTCTGCACCACAACAAGGACATCCTGAAGTGGAGTTAACTCTGCGACCCCCAAACTGACTAGTACGCTCATGTACACACAGACAACCCATAAGAACACACAAAAGCAATTTAATACCACGTGGTATTGCCACTGAACGCAAGTACGGCCTAGGCCTCCTGAAACCCATAGCATTAACATGAGTGGGATGCACATGAGCCACATACCGACTCAGAGTGGATTGTTCCAACGTTTCATCATCATCATATTACCCATTCAAGCCATAGCATCAGCGCCATCGGCCCCGCGCCCCACCGGGGCGGAAAGAGGAGGGAGCACTGCTCCAGAATGTTTGCATGCATTGCGCACATCCCAAGACTTGACAAGAAAAGCAGCAATACACGGTGACACCATCAGACATCTTCCAGAACTGCCCCAAATATCATCAGATACAAAACGCAACACCTTGATTGACGAATCAGCCATGGACAAAACGCTGCGCAACTTTTCAGCGCAACCAGGCAGGGATCTGATTTCAGCAAACATATCATCCCTCTGAGCAGAAGTAGCAGGGCAATCAAACATGAAGTGTGACAAAGACTCAACTTCTGCACCACAACAAGGACATCCTGAAGTGGAGTTAGCTCTGCGACCGCCAAACTGACTAGTACGCTCATGTACACACAGACAACCCATACGAACACGCAACAGCAATTCAATACCACGTGGAATTGCCACTGAACGCAAGTACGGCCTAGGCCTCCTGAAACCCATAGCATCAACATGAGAGGGATGCACATGAGCCACATACCGACGTTTCACATGCAATCACTGCACCAATGTGCGGCTTCACAAAGCCATCACAAACAAGTTCACAAACGAGTTCACAAACAGTTTTTGTGAACACGTTTGTGAATGTGGTAGTGAACTGCTTTGCGATATCATAACGTTTTTTGTGAATGTCATGCGAACATCTGTGTGAAGGCGTTTGTGAACATTACCATGAACAGTGTTGCACGCACCACAGGATGCAACAGGAACGCAACGAACTGTTACTTAACGATCATAATATTGCCTAAGCAACAAAGGAAGAGGCGCATGCAGTTCTGTCATCATTCTAACACCAAAAGACCACATGACCAGTACTGCACAAATCAAGTGTTTACAGCTGAATGGAGGCGTCCTAGTGGTGCTGTGGCGGTGACACCATGGCACAAGTATGTGCAGAGCCTGCTGTGCAAGTATGGTGTGAATGTTGTGACCGCGGAAGGCAGAGCCAGTGCGTGCAAGAGCCATGTCAACAAGCAGGTCAAGACACTACATGCTGAAAGGATTGCATGTGAAACGTTGGAACACTCCACTCTGAGTCGGTATGTGGCTCATGTGCATCCCTCTCATGTTGATGCTATGGGTTTCAGGAGGCCTAGGCCGTACTTGCGTTCAGTGGCAATTCCACGTG
Organism: Scenedesmus sp. NREL 46B-D3; assembly: GCA_014080715.1. Taxonomy (NCBI): domain Eukaryota; kingdom Viridiplantae; phylum Chlorophyta; class Chlorophyceae; order Sphaeropleales; family Scenedesmaceae; genus Scenedesmus; species Scenedesmus sp. NREL 46B-D3. The sequence continues at coordinate 3,521 of JACERP010001541.1, read as the reverse complement.
GTATTGAATTGCTGTTGCGTGTTCGTATGGGTTGTCTGTGTGTACATGAGCGTACTAGTCAGTTTGGCGGTCGCAGAGCTAACTCCACTTCAGGATGTCCTTGTTGTGGTGCAGAAGTTGAGTCTTTGTCACACTTCATGTTTGATTGCCCTGCTACTTCTGCTCAGAGGGATGATATGTTTGCTGAGATCAGATCCCTGCCTGGTTGCGCTGAAAAGTTGCGCAGCGTTTTGTCCATGGCTGATTCGTCAATCAAGGTGTTGCGTTTTGTATCTGATGATATTTGGGGCAGTTCTGGAAGATGTCTGATGGTGTCACCGTGTATTGCTGCTTTTCTTGTCAAGTCTTGGGATGTGCGCAATGCATGCCAACATTCTGGAGCAGTGCTCCCTCCTCTTTCCGCCCCGGTGGGGCGCGGGGCCGATGGCGCTGTTGCTATGGCTTGAATGGGTAATATGATGATGATGATGACCAGTACTGCTGCAGCAGAGTACATGTGCTCATAAGTGCATGTGCTGAGGCAGCACGCTGCTGTAGCACACAGCTACACCAGCGCAGCTATAGAGCACGCTGAGCAGGGTGATGCCGCGGTGGTTGCCTGGGTCTGTCAGATCGCCCTTCTTGGGCTCTCCTTAAATGTTCATTGGTTTGCTGGACAGTCAAGTGTGTTGTGTACGACATCATGACAGAGTCGGGGGGATCCAATTATCCACCAGAACTGATGCTGGCGCTGAAACTGATTGGTTTGGTCTCCAGTATGGTACTTTCAGGGCAGAATGGCAGGCGAACAAGACAGGTGCCGCAGTGCGGCGTGCGTGATGCTACATGCCCTGCACGAGAAACTGCACTGCACGGCACTCAATTACGCCTGGTTTTACTGTTACGAGAGTGTGCCATCATGTCGGTTGGCAGCAAGGGTCTCCTGTCGCGGCTAGTTTCCTCATCATGCGATGATCACCATGGGTGGTAGTGTGGGCCTCCTGTTGCAGCAGGACATCATGTCCTGAGATAATCTGCAAGGCCGCAATGCAGTGCTATTCAGCACTTTAGGCATGCATCTTTGCACATTAATACATGCACGTGTTGTCACACTGTACTGTGGTTGCAACTCAGATCTGGCCCAAGTCTTTGCACCTGCTGCATTTTTGAAGGATGGCAGGCCGACCAACAGCAATGCTGTCATTGAGTGAAGGTTTGCTATTGGTCTCCAGGCTACAGAGCAGCACCCGCTGCAGTAGTCTACTTTCCGAGGAGCGGGGTTGCGTGCTCTGCGATGCTCGAGTGTGCGGCGTGTTGCAATGGTCCGCAGCGAGCGTCGACTGAAGATGACTAAGGCTCCTAAGTGATACCGCTTCTGAATCTCAGTAATCCATGCAAACATTTTGAACTAACTCCTTTAAAACTTTACAGAATTTGAGCGGGCCTTGTGGCTCTTGCAGCAGTCCCTCCTGTTGAGTGTCTCACCCGGTCCGGGTGACCAGGAGGACCAACGCATCGGCAGAGACGCTCTTGGTTCTTCCAGTAACAATTTTTCTTCCAACATGTAAAGATAGAGATTCCATGTTTTACCAGCAAAATTTGATGCAGGCTCGCGGATGTGATGCTGGCATACCATCCTGCAGCGGGTGTTTCCTTTGGAAGTACTGCACGCTTAGTTTGGCACAGTACTTAAACACGCTTAAAGGATCATTGCTCGTCACACCGAGAATGCCTGACTAATCTGGCCGGGCCTTCACAGATGTTCCAGGTGTTGGAAACCACCGCGCACCAGGTTCTGGCAGAGGATACCTACGCCAAGCAGGCTGCAAACATCAGATCTCAGCACGGTAGGCTGAATATATTTTGTTAGTCTGCATAGATATCTCCTAGTAGTGTACTATTCGTGTGGCGAGCATACTTCAGCAGCGTCATCTCAGATTCGTTCAAGGACCGTGAAGGGCCGCAACGTTAGCTCTACATGCCAAATCAATAACGGGAGGCAGCACGCACGGGCGATCGCTTGGGTGAGGGCCGTCATCCTGGTGACTGACGGGCAGTATGGCCAGGGCAGCTCTTTGCGTGTATGCTTGTTTGATATCAGGTTAACTTTATGCTTTAAACGTCAATGGGCTGACATGAGCGATGTCGTGGCGTCAAGGCGTCAAAGGGATTGGCTTCCAAAGGACCAGCGTTGGCCTGTGTAGTGTTCCACGCTTGTGTGTACTGGTGCCCTTGAAATTGTAAAGCTCTCGCGTTATTCTCAATGTTCTGACCTTCTGTCACGCCCGGCGTTGTGTTGTGGCCATGGCCGTGCTCACCAACTACTGGTTCCCCGCCTCTTCCATACAGCGACAACCTCCACGTCAGCAGCAGCAGCGCCACAGCGTGCAACATCTAATTTATGTATAGCTCGTATGGTCCTCAGCGGCCCTGTGCACAGCCAGACTGGGTTATCAGTGCTCAGCAGCAGCAGCAGCAGCAGCAGCAGCAGTACCCACAGGCAGCATCCAGACCTTGCATTCGGGAAGCATGCTGCTAGACGGTGCTGGCGTGTGCTTCCAGCAGCAGCACCAGCACCAGCAACATGTATCAGCCGAAGGCACTTGCAATAATGGCCCACCAGCTGGCTACATGCAGCAGCTGCGGCAGTGCACCATAAGTCCAGCTGCCAGCAGCATGCTGATGCAGCAGACATCAATCAGCAGCGCTGATGTGGCAAGTGGTTTCTGTGGCGACAGAAAGCAGCAGCAGCAGCAGCATGCCCCCCAGCAGGATGGCGTGTCAGGCAGCTGCTGGGTGCTGTCATGAGCACCATCGAGCAGGAACTCCAGCGCGAGATTCACCAGCTGCTGGCGCAGTCGTGCAGCGCCACAAGCAGCAGCTGCTCAAGGAGATCCAGTCTCTGAGCCTGGCAGTGGCGGTGTCAGGGCACGACACGCAAGGCACCTCCGCAGCCAACACACCAGGTGCTTGCAGCATCAGCAGCCCTGCTGCAGCTGATGCTCCTAGCCGGGGCAAGCAGTGTCATGACAGAAGCTGATGTGGCGCCCGCAGGGTGTGGCAGCTGCACATGGAACTGCCATAGGCTGTCTGCACCAGCACCAGCACCTGCCAGCTGTCTCGCAGCAGCATGCGATGCAGCGGTTACGCGATGCCAGCAGCAGCAGCAGCAGCAGTGCTGCTGGCCACGCTACGCTGCCTCTTGACAGTGTCGGCAGCGATGCATTCATGATGCTGATGTCAGCTGGGACGGGCTCGGGAGCAGCAGCATTGGCGCCTGCAGCAGTTCGCCCCCCTCAGCAGCGCCCACAGCGCGCACAGCGACAACTCAGCAAGCCTGGCCACCCTGCAATGCAGCCTGCAACAACCTGCAGCAGCAGCAGCATGTGGCGTCTCCAGGAAGCACCGATCACCATTCCAGCAGCACCAACTGCAGCCCGCAGAACATCGGCGTCGCGACATCGCCTGCAGCGCATGCAGCAGCAGAGAGGTGGCAGCAGCCTGCAGCAGGCAATCACAGCAGCAGGAGGTGCCAGCAGCAG
>JACERP010001540.1:0-18816 GCA_014080715.1 Scenedesmus sp. NREL 46B-D3 | reverse complement strand
GGAGAGCTGTCCAAACCTTTTGAGCCAGGGCTGCCACAGGCGTGGCAGCAGTGGTCATTCTGAGGTGCTTGGGAGGAGGTGTCATGTTGACTATGCACAGTGCTCGCCATCAGGGACAAGTGCGTGGGTGCTTGCAGCAGACATCGCAGGCTGCGCATCAGGCACTGTGAAAATGTAAAGGAAGCGTTACGCAAGTAGGTGGATCTCCTGCCGCCTAAGATGATGAGGAAGGCGCAGCATCCTGCAGCAGTGCTCATGGCTCACCTGTGCAGCTACATCCGCATAGCGCGACACAACTGCTTTGGCAATCGCCAGTGCAGCGTCCACCTGCTGCGTGGCCCCTGCAGCCGCCGCCGCTGCTGCTGTTGCTCCGGCAGTTGGCAGCGGCCGTACCAGGGCCATCCACGCACGCAGGTAATCAACCTGCAGTGCAGAGAGGAGGTGCTCAACTATAATTGCTTGCATGGTCTTTCACCCTGAACACACCATTGGATGTACCAGGAGCGAGGCCTCTGCTCCTACGTAGCAGGTCTCACTGCGCTGACAACGTGTACTTGGCCACGAATTGGCACACCCTGTGGCGGCATGCGGAGCGGAGTATCTTCCTGCAGGCCTGCTGCACCCGCTGCCAGGCCTCCGTTTATAGCTCGTAGCATTGATGGCCATACTAAGTCAATGTGATCAACCATAATTTGCTTCTCTTGCCAACCAAACCATTCAAAAAGCAGCAGCCATGGCGCATGACAGCTCGCCGGCCTACGGCCAAAACAATAAACTAATGACAGTTTCAGGAGGGTGTCAGGGCGCATGTGCAGCCCCACAGCCTCACCTGCATACGCAGTGGGCGGCTCTCCTCCAGGCCTGCTACAGCTGCCTCCCAGCCTGCGCCCGTCAGCACAGCTTCAGCGTCGTCCACACGGTCCTGCAGCAGCAGGTAGCAGGCTGCAGCAGCAGCATGTGCCAGTCCGGGCCCATCGCTGCTGTCGCTGCCGCTGATGTTGTGTGGGTCAAACAGTGCCGTCATGAGGAAGCTGCGCCATTGTGCTGCGATGCTGGGGTTGTCTTGCAGGACGCTTGGCAGGTTGGCGTCACCACCATCACCTGCAGTCGGTAGGCGCACAGAAATACAGGTTGATAACATGCCAACTTGCAAGCTAGTGCCAAGCGTGCATGGCAAGTGACACGCTGCGATTCTTTTGAGCAACAGGTGCAGGCCCTCTGCACACCATTAGCCTTGTGATGGTTTTAGCCGCTCCGCACTGCTGCTGCCTACCATGCAGCAGGCAGCATCAGGTGAACACCCCTGACCGGGTCAACACGCTGCAGTGCCTGCCGCGCCTCACCTCTGGGTATTGGCCTGCAGTAGGGGTTCAACCACGGCCAGTACTCCAGGTGCTGTAGCCCAACGTCAGCTGCACTGAGTGGCAGCAGCGCCACTCCTGGCAGCACCACCCCGTAGCTTGCTACGCGCTTGCCAAGCCCAGTCAGCGGCAGCAGCTGCCGCAGCGCAGCCTCGTGCATGTGCGCCACTGCCCACTTCCACACCTCAAACTCGTACATGTGCCTGTCATTCAGCGCTGCAACTGCTTCTTGGAAGAAGCCTGCGTCTCTGCAGTACGGAGACAGGTCCGCCAGCCGTGCTCGTGACAGGTCGCCCGTTTGCAGGTACTGCAGGATCTGGCCAGGGCTTGAATTCGTCAGGAAGCGGCTCCAATGGAACTCGGGGTTTGTGGTTGAACCCTGGGCCTGGGCAGCTGCCCCTGGTGGCGGCAGTGCGGCCACGTGCAGGGGAGCTGGGGCACGGTCGGGCAACCAGGCAGGCCTGCAGGGACAAAAGCCAGCAGGACGGATGCTGTTTTAAATTGTTCTTTCAATATTTGACCACCAACACCTCACACTGTCGGAGCTTTGCGTAAAATGTGCAGCAGCCTGCTCTCTGTTCCAGAATCTACACTGCTGTGCGTGCATGCCCAATTGCCAGCCCGGCAAGTTGTAGCACCATCATCTCAAAGCACCTCTCACCTGCCCCGCTTAGTCACGGACACTGGTGCACGTTTGAACAGGCCAGGCCCTGGGAAGTAGAATGTGGAGGTGAGCTGCTTGGTGGTGTAGGGAGGCAAACTGATGCTGATGCTGGTGATGGCAGGGCTACCAGCCAGCGGCAGTGCACCTTGAGGCAACTGCAGTATACACAGCAGACGTGTTGTTGCAGTAGGGGTGCAACAATGCCATGCAACAGCTTCAACACAGTGAACGCACGAGCAGCTATTGCTGGACGTTGCCTTGCAAGTGAACAGTACAAGCAGTCTGCAACATGCGTGACATTTCATAAGGACTATGACGAAAGAAGCTGCACATGCTGCTGATGTTTCACGATGTTGCTCTGCAGCGGGCTTGTGCCAGCCTTCTGGGCATGCATACCTGCAGCAGTATGTCCAGCTGCTGCTCAGAAGGCCCGGTGCTTGTGACTACAACGCTGCAGCAGTACGCCTGACCAGCCAGCAGCGGCTGCTGCTCACTTGGCTGCAGGCTCAGCAGCCGCTGCTCGCCAGTCTCTGGATCAGTCGCAGCAGCAAACCTTGGATCAAACAGCCGCTCTGCAACCAGCACTGTGCTGGCGCTACTGATGCTGCTGCAGCTCACGCCTGCGGGCGCAGCAGCAGCTGCCTCTGCGCTGCCAGCTGCTGCCTGCGCAGAAGCCGTACCACCAATCATTGCTACAGCTTTGACTTGTTTGAGCCACAGCAAGCATGCTGACATGGCGGTCAATGTCAGCGTGGACCCAACACAGCTGCGGCTGCAGCCGACACCTCCTGCTGCTGTTGCTGCACTGGCAGCAGCAGCAGTAGAAGCTGGTGCCCCGTTGCACGGCAGGCCAACCACAGCCAGTGCTGCTGTGATTGCTGCTGTGCTTGCAGCGCCCCTGTTGGGTCTGTCGGGATGAAAGGCAGCTCAGGAGTGGTGGCCAGGTGCGTGGCAAAGTCGGCCCAGAACAGTGCAGCTGCATTGACACGCAGGTGGCGTACAGCAAACAGGCAGTGTAGGGCTCGCCGCGAGGCAGCAACTGCGTCAGCAGCAGGAAGCACAACCAGCAGCTGCGCACACACCACCTGCACGCTCATCATGACATCATCAATCGCCAAGCATGCTGCGAGACTGCATGTGAGCGGAGGCATCAGCCCGACACGCACGTGGTACCAGTGCCGCAGGTGCGTGCTGCCCCTCGCACTTCCACCAGCCAGCCTCAGCCCACTCGTGCGTCTCCTTAGGCGCCAGGTGCGCAGCAGCAGCTGCTCCTGCCGCCAGCTGCTGCCGTGCTGCCAGGTCGGCGGCATCATCCATGACACGTGACATGCGAGCGGCCTGCCATTGCAAACAGCAGTCCCAACAGCAGCAACATCATGGGAGAGAGAGGACGCCTACAGGTGGCTGCGCAAGTATGAAAGGGGTGGCAGCCAGCGCGGTGTGCCGAAATTGCCGCAGCTTGCCAGGCAAACTGGCATGGGTGCGCCTGACGCTTGATGTTGCAGGCAGCTGTTACCTGCATAACGCTGCAAGCACTCTGCTGAGTCACCGCTCAGAGCAGCAGGCCGCACCTTGGGGGCCATGGCTGCCTGTGGCATCGGCGCGCCCGGAGGGGCAGGAGCAGCCTGCCACGCGTGCGGTTGCTCCACGCTGCCACCCACGGCATCTGCAGGGGCCACATGCACAAAGTCATCGCTTCCTGCGAAGCCCTCCGTCTCCGCGTCGTCTCCAGATCCGCCGCTGCCGCTTTCTGCTTCTTCGTCGAAAGCTTCTGCATCCCTCTGGCGCTGCTGGCGGCGCGCTGCTGCTCTTGCTGCTCCAGCTGCCGGTGCACCAGCATTGCAAAGTCAAACAGCGCGCGCCGGTCAACCGTCATCCTGCAGGCAGGGAGCACACACGAAGGCACAGCAGGCAAGCAATGTTCATTGGGCATACAATGCTTGCAGGAGTTGTCCTGGAGCCTGCTTTGTGCAGAAGCGGTACCCATGGTAGGTCAGCTCCCCTGCAGGAAACACACGACGTTGGCGCAAACACTTTGCAACCTTTGCATCCACAGCCACACCTTGAAGTGTTATCAATTAATGCGCTCAACTGCTCACCAGGTCTGCTTCACACCTCGCTTCTGCTCTGCTGTCTCCAGGCCCTGCCGCATGTCGGCAGCAAACCGCAGCAGGGCAGCCCCACCCTCCAAGGCTGTCAGCAGCAGCTGCTCCAGCACTGTCAGAGCCGATACCTGTGCGGCTGGAACCAGTACTGCAGCAGCCCCCGCTTTGCTGCTTCGTAACTGCCTGTGCCTGCTGCTGTATCAGCAGGTGTGGTGGCTGCACCAGCAGGTATTGGCGGTTGGTTGTGTGTGGCTTGAAGAGCAGGACCTGCTCCAGGCAGCACAGCTCGGATGGCAGCTTGGACCGCAGCAGGGGCAGCACCAGCTGCAGCAGCACACAAGGGCAGCACAAACCAACCACGCAGCAGCAAACTCTCGATCTGGGCTGGGAGCTGGGTGCAGTGCAGGCACATGTACGAGCAGTGGTGGTTACAACTGCATGCAGGTGGAGGGCTGCAGGTGCGGCAGCCGGCAGGCACGACAGTCGGCAAGCCTCCAGCTGCAGATGATCACCTGTTGCACGGAATACTCTCACAGCGAACGAACACAAGCAGCAGCAGCAACAGCAGGCGCCCTTTGCACCTGTTCATATGCCGGCTTGTCCCTGCAGGCCAGGTAAAAGGCCAGCTCAGCACTCCCCAGCTTGTCCAGGAGCTCAATCCGTGCTGCTGTCGATGAGTCATGCCAGCTCAGCAGCAGCGGCTCCCACTGCCGGAGCAGCGAGCGGCAACTGCGGCCCTGCGAGCAGCCAAGCATGCAAAGCCAAGAGTAGGCACGAGCAGCTCAGTCGTGAGCCCTACAGCACACAAGCACCAGCAGGCAACAAGGCGCACTTCACAAGGCAGCAAAGCACACCGTTCAACGCCGACCTCTGTTCTGCGACCAGCCGGCTGTACAATGTCAGTTGCAGCTGAGCAGCTGCGTGTTTGGCGGTGCAGCACTCTGTGAGGCACAAGCTTTTGCCTGCTTTGGGTGGCCTCCCCCGGACCTGGCAGCAGCTCATCCACTCACCCAAGCTCGAAGTTAGACAGCTTGCAGCTAGAACCTGACCACGCATCCTCTCCCCGCATCACACGCCCAACACCACATGCAGGCCTGGACTGGGACATTGCCAGACCATGCCCTCACCCCTGCTGCCTTGGGCGGCGGCACCACAGGCCACCAACGCGCAGCACGTGCTGCACACCACCATGCAGCCAGGCAGGGAAGTCGCATGGTTGCATGCAGCCACACTCACCCCTGCCTTGGGCGGCACGGCAGGGCGCGGCAGCAGCCGCTGCAGCGCGCCTGCGCCGGCAGCACCGCCGGACCAGCCCGCTGTGAGGCCGCGCGCCCCGCCGGTCTCTGCCAACTCCAGGAGGCCCGCCAGCAGCGCGTACAGCTGCTGGGTGCTGCAGTACGCTGCTGCCTCGCAGGCGTCTGCGTTGGGCAGCGTCAGCGTGGCGCCTGGCAGCAGGGGGATGACGTCGCAGGCCTGCAGGAGGAGAGGCGCAAGCGCCGAAGCGTGATGGAGGGTAGTTACTTTAAGAAGCAAGGAAAGTGCGTACTGAAATGAGCCGCCTGTGTGGAGCTTGTCGACGGTTGTTTGTTTTGTACCGCGCTGCCCGACAGTCGCCAAGTGCTGCTGCATCCAAGTCAAAGCAGCGGCCTACTCGTTGATGTTGACAATGTTGCGGTCGATCACCGCTGACAATCTGTAGTAGGCTGGCACACTCACCAGAGCGCAGACTGCAGCATCGTCCACATCGGCCTGCAGCACCATGTCCCGCCTGCCAGCTGGCTGTACAGCTGCCTCGGGCGGCGCTGCGCCCTGCACTGCAGCAACACAGCTTGCAAACTGCCCCGGCTGCTGCAGCACATACGCGGCAACGTGCACAACAGCAAACCCGCCAGGACCTAGCATGCTGCTGCTGCTGCTGCTGCTGGTGGTGGTTGTGTCACCTTCACCGCCACCTGGGTTGCCTTCTGGAACCGCTGCTGCCGCTGCGGAGTTAGCCAGCAGCTCCTGCAGCTGCTCTGCTGGCAGCACAAAGAACCCTTCCTGCGAGGGCTCAAGCCCTGCCAGAACCACGGCTGGGGTATTCAGGAACCCCAGCTCTGGGGGTTGCGGAAGCAGCGCCTGCTCCTGGCACTGGAGCTGCTGCTGGACCTGCACTTCGAAGGCCAGCTCTGCTGAGAGAGAATGCATGCCAAATGCGCACGGCATTGCTGCACAAGCGGCCGTGGCAGCACAGGCTCGCGATGGCGGCGCGGTGCGGCCTGCTCCATAGCCGCCAGCCGTCTGCTTTTTGTAGCAGCGCTGTGGTGCGTCGCCGTCCCTCTCCCCCACGCGGCCACCGTCTCCACCTGCAGCACGCGACGCACCACCGCCACACCACACAGCGCCACATCACCAACATACAACTTGCAGTGGTTATGATGCCGTACGCAGCTGAAACAAGCCTGTGCATTTCCATGTGCCGTACTGTCACCTGCACGGCACGTAGCGTGCTGCACAGCAGGCGCGCCTTGCACTGCAGGCGTGCCAGCTGCTGCACCTTGGCTGCACTGCAGCTCAGACGTACGGCTGAAACCGCAGCCACTGAACATGCTCGGTATGCAACAAAGCTGCTGCGCCCCACCTCGCAGCACGGTTGTGCCTGATGCCGCGCTCCTCACGCTGCGGGGCACGGCCAGCAGGCTGGGGCGGTCCAGCAGGCTGCCTGGCCGCTGCAGCCCCGATGCAGCAGCCGCCGCCTCCCACTGCCGGCGCTGCAGGCATGCAACATAATCAGAGGAGTGTGACGTCACCCCAGTGCCAGGCGGGTGACACAGATGCAGAGCAGTTGCAGCAGCAGCAGCACGCTGACCCAATGCCGGCAACACGCCTACCAGCAGCAGGGACACTGTGCACAAGATGGAAGGCGGTCTGCAGCTGGAAAGCGAAGATCACCGAATAAGTAACGAGCATCTACGCTCATTCCAGAGAGAGGAACCAACAGAGAGCAAAGGGCAGGTTTCTTTGCCAGCTGCAGCCCACCTGCAGCACATATGCCACTGCAGAGTCCAGCTTGGCAGCACTGCTATAGCTGCACCTGCCCCAGGCCCCACACGCCTGCGGCGCTACACCAAACCCTAACCCACGCTCGTTGCCGCTACCTATCCCAAAGCTGTCTGCTTGAGACCCAAGCCCTAGACTGAACCCAAAGCCCCCACACCCAACATGTGACTGTCCCCAGGGAAGGGTGTTTTGCAGCAGCTGAGCTGCAGTGGTCGAGCCGTCAGGCAGGAAGCTGCTGAAGACAGCCACCAGCTGCACTGCAGCGAGCTGCTCTGCAGTGCCGGAAACTTGCACCGACAGGCCCTCAGCCGCCGAGCAAGAGGCTGATGTGATGTGCAGCTGCTTGCTGGGCGACGGCTGCACTACAGCTGGACCTGCCATGCAGCTGATGCGACTCGCCCACAGCCATTCCGCCAGCTCTGCTGCTGCTGCCGCAGTGTTGCTTGCTGCTTCCACATTCACATCTGCTACCATTCTGCTGCCTGTGGCTGCCGCGGCTGCTGCCGCTGCTGTGTTGGGCAGCACACGTATGCTGATTGTGCTGTTGCGCTCATCGCTGCTCCAGCCAGTCCCCACGAAGGCCTGCTCCGGCGGCTGTAACAACAGAGCAGGCACCACAAGGCAGTACAGTCCTGCAGCCAAACCATGAACCCTGAGGGTAGTCGTATCTGCAGCACCCAAGCATCCTATGCTGCTGCTGCCAGCTGCAGTGCCTGCAGCAGGAACCACAGCTAACATTTCCAAGTGCCGGCTGCTGATGTCTGCAGCCACAGCTGCTGCCGCAGGGTCCCAGCAACCATAGCTGCTGCTGCTGGCCTTGCTTGGATCAGCCAGCTGCCGCAGCTTGGCTGTCAGGCTTTGGCCAGCTGCTGGCCTGATGGGGAGATCCAGTGTTCCACCAGCTGGCATTGTGTACTGCAAGATGTCCGCAGACCGGCCCAGCAGCAGCAGCAGCAGCAGCAGGAGCAGCAGCTTCAGGGGCACGACAGACAGAGGTACACCACCATATGCATGCTATCATTGAGCAGGGACATTGATGTCACACAACACACCTGGAAAGTCTGGATGTGTTCCACTAAGCACGGTGCATCCTACTGACACTTTCAGCACTTGTTATGCCGCCTGATTTCAGGTGTCCTTGCACCCGGGCACCCAGGCGGTTTTCAATCCAGCCCAACAGACTGCACACAGCAGAAACCCTTGTTGCGTCCAGCCCCGCACCTCATGCAGCAGGCCTCCCTGCCACCAGCTGGCGCGCGCCACCTGCCAGACGCGCATTGGGCCCCTGCCTCCACTGTCGCCAGCACTGAACCCTGCTGCTGGCAGGCCCTGCTGAACCCCAGCCGCGGCTGCAGCCTCACCCTGCACGTGACTGACCCCTGCCTCTATCTGGGCCCCAACCTGCCGGATGCCCGACAGCCGGCCCAGCCTGACAGTCCCGCCAGGCCCTGTCTGAACGCTGAACCGCAGCTGGTGGCTCGGGCTGAAGGCCACGTGGTTCAGCCAGACTGACAGGGTTTTAGAGACGGCTGGTGCTTCCCCTGCCCTTCCCAGCACTTGCAGGACATACTCGGGGGCACCTGCACAGCTGCTATCCCCAGTGCTACTGCTGAAGCTGCTGGTGCCAGCCTTGCTTGCTGCTGCGCTGGTTGTTGTTGTTGCGGTGGTGAGATAAACGTCCCAGATGGCGCTGCTTGTGGCCATGCCGTTAATCTCAATGCTGCAAGATGAGACAATCAAGAAACAAGACATGCAGCTTAATGCCGCTAGTGCTGTAAGCCGAGGCAGTTCATTTGTCCAAGTCACTTGCCATGCACCTGTGGTTGTTTTCAAGCTTTGGCCATGTCTGGTTCTTGCCAAAGGCCTGTTGACCTGCTGGCCACAACCCAATGCAGGTGGCCTGGCAGTAGCTGCATGTGCCCCGTCTTGCTGCAAACATGCGTCATCAATTGAACATGCAAGCACAGTACGCAGTCATACACCCCGCTGCAGGTGCAACCGGTAAACTTCAAGCCGGGGCATGCTGTGCTGACTTGTCCTGACTGCCCTCGAGCACAGCATGTTTTTGTGCGGCCCCACCTTGGCTGCTGTCCCTGCTGTCCTGGGAGGATGCTGTTCAGCTCAAACTCCTGCCAGGCTGGCTCCCCATTTGTGCCTGGCAGCGTCAGCAGCAGCTTTGCTGTGAGGCCGGCTGTCAGGCGGGCCGTGCCCTGCGGCAGGCTGTACGGCAGCTGCAGCTGGCAGCTGGCGGGGTCAACAGCCAGATCCTTGAACACCTGCATGCAGCGGTAGTGTGTTTCTGATGGAGTGTGATGCATTGTGATGTGTGTTGATGGTGTTCAGTTCCAGCAAATTGGGATGTAAAGCACTACATCAAACCAGACTGCGGCATCACCAATCATGTGACACAGAGCGTTGACGGTGGCAAGTACCACGCAGCAGCACTGGACAGTTTGTGTCGGCAGGGCCAATGGCTGCTGCTGCTGATGTGCAACGACCAGGGCCAAGTGCTTGGTCGTGTAGTCCAGGCAGGCATGCATGAGCAGCACAGCATGGTTCATAGCACCAGACCTTCCATGCAGCACACGTGGTGGTGGGTTTTCAGGGCATCCAGGCACAGCAGACTTGCTGTGGTGACTGGCCCGTGCACCAGGGCGGCAAGAGGGCCCGGCCAGAGCAGCGGCAAAGGGGCACTGGCACTAGAGACCGGCCAGAGCGTCAAGGTTGACCGCAGAGCCACGGCACTGCGCACCCACCTGCGTCACGTCCGCTCCGTCCTGTGTTGTCGCCGTCAGCCGCAGCGTCACCTCCTGCAGCAGCTGCGGCGGTGCCGGCCTGCCATGCAGCGCGAGCGCCAGCTGCAGCAGCAGGCGCACAGTGCGGCCCGGCAGCAGCGACTCCTGGTGGCAGAACAGCTGGGCATCCAGGCTGTACTGCTCAGCCAGGCGCCTGGCGACAAGTTGGTAGCAGCAAAGGCAGCAAACAGGCAGGCAGGCAGGCAGCTGTTACAGGTAGCTGCCAGGACGATGCTTGCAAGGCTGCAACTTATTGTCTTTGTTCTGCTCCAGCAAATTTACGCTTGGGCAGCGCCGGCGGGCACTACAACTAGGGCGGATGGCATGCACTAAGCCACAGCATGGTTCAGCTTGACAGGCAGCCTGCGTGAGTGTGGCCGAGATAAGCGGGGCAGCAGCGGGCGCCTGGCCTGCGATGCTGCGTGACAGCTGTGAGCAGTTAATCACATACTGCAAGCTATAGCTATGCAGCAAGCACAGAAACCCAGTTGATTGTTGTACTGCTGAGTCTCTGCCAAGCCCTGCTGCTGTGCAGGTGTAGCAACTTCTGCTCACTGGAATTCGGGGAACAGCTCCACGCACTCCCCGCCAGGGTCGGCAGGCCCCGCCAGCTCCGCCGCCACCACCAGCGGCGCCTCCTGCTGCTGCCGCGCATACGGCAGCAGCACCTCATGCTGCTTGCCCGTCGGTGACGTGCTGACCTCCTTGCCTCCACACCACACCCGCACCCCCTGCGGAGCACACAGTCATGCAGCCCACACGACCAGCTCATCATGTGCTGACGCAGGCAGTAGCAGCAGCAGCAGCACACGCTTAAGCACAGCCAAGCAGACAACACAAAGCATTCGTGTGCAGCAGCTGTGCCAGCGCAGGTGAAGGCGGCGCCAGCTGGCGGACTCAGCGCAGCCACCTCAAAAGACAACCACCTCAAAAGACAACCACAGCTGGTCACACAGCTGTGCTATTAGCCAACGTGCTGTTGTCACGGCCACATGTGCTGACGCCCACCTTGACGGGCGTCCAGTCCTCGTCCAGGATCGTCAACATCTGCCCAGCCACGGTGGTTCGCTGAGTCATGCGCAGGGAGCCCTTCTGTACGCGCGCCCGCACCACCTGGCCGTTGGCCACAGCCTCCACCAGCCAGGCGCCAGGCGCGCCTGCCAGGCCCAGCGGGATGCTGTGGCGGCTCCTGCAAGCAAAGGCGCAGCAGCGCAGCAGGAGCAGCCGGGGAGTAGCACCAGGGCTGCGCGGCAACACGCTGGAGGCGCATGGCATACGATGACAGTATGATGCACAATCGCACACCAAAAACGCTATGCAGTTGTGAAAGTCAGGTGAACATTTGGTATGTTCCAGCAATGGTGTATAAAGCATGGTGCACTTTGCACCCAGTTTGCACCCAGTTTGCTACGCAGCAGTGATGGGAGGTGTGCAAGTTCATACCTGATGACGGGGTTTTGTGGCGTCTGCAGTGCCAGGGTTTTGGAGGGTGCCAGGCCCGACAGCTCCAGGCTGAGCTCCACCTGCCGGCCCTCACTGGTGTAGTAGTTCCAGGCGTTGACCTCGTACACCTTCACCAACACACCCTGGGTCAACAGGCACAAACAGCAGCAGTCGGCGGCAACACACACACACACATGTGCATGCTCAGGTCTAGCAGTTGCTGGGCACAACCCATGCAGTGTAGCCGTTTGCCCAACGCTGGCAGGCAGAAGCCCCTATTTAAGGACTGTGAAATCAGCGCCGATCCCATGTAATTCACAAGTTTCACGACAGCAGAGGCAACAGCAGCGGCACACGCTGTCGCCCGTACCTGTGGCCCCACGTTCTTGGTGTCCAGGTGCAGCGTCACCTCCTCTGCAAGGCCGTAGCTGCTCCTGTTGTGCTGTGCAAAGCTGAGCTCTGTGCGAGCAGCAAGTGCCGCCACGTCAGCGTGCCTCTGGTACATCCTGCAGGACAGGCGCCAGCGCAGAGTCTTTGTGCGCCTTGTGCATGCCTGGAGTGGTTGAACAAGCACTCTTGCGCACAAGCTCACCTGCTTCTCGCTAGTTTTGTCTCCGTAGCAGGGCTGTCGCAGCTGTCACATCTGCCAAAACCCCTACCAGACATCACACATATAATGGTTATGTTGCCTTGCTGCCCACACAGAAAGCGGCTTCAGGGCAGCCTGGTCTGCTGCAGCCCCGCACCTGGACCATGCAGCCGTGTCGCTGCCGCCGCTGAGCAGCTTGGCTTCCGCCACTGCCGCATCACGCCACGCAGCCGGCAGCAGCAGCCCAGCAGCAGCCAGCGGGCAAGGGCCGCGCGGGGTGAACAGCTCACCACAAACTGCGCGACAGCAGGCAGGCAGGCAGGCAGGCAGTGTTCAAGCCAGCAAACAGACGTAGCCCTTGTGACGTTTGTGCATGTCTTGTAGTCACCCTGCATTCTCCACCCATCTGTTGAGTGGCCCCTACAGGGAGCCAACAATAGGCTCACTCTGCACCAGTATCCGTCCATTGGAACCACTAGTTGCTGTAACACCAGCACACACACACACACACACACACACACACACACACACACACACACACACACACACACACACACATCTGAGCTGCTGCAATGTGAATGGCGCAGCAGGCACCAGCAGCCACACCTGTGTCCTGTGCCAGGTCCAGCAGCAGCCGCCGTGTCAGTGCCTCGCGCTCTCTGTCTGAAGCAGGCAGCTGCCCCAGCACACCAGGCAGAGGCACAGCAGGCAGCATGTAGATGCTGTCGTCATCTGCAGCGCCAGAATCACAGCAGATGCGTTGGGTTGCACCAGGAGCAGCAGCATGGGAGATCTGATTCACGCGCTATCACGCTTCTTGCACACCATTGTTCTGCTGTTACCAGGGCACCCCACAATGGCTAGAATTGTCAGGAGAGTGCGATGAACAGCAGCAAAGTAAAAAATCAGTGCTGCACTGCAGAGCTTGAAATCAGAAAACAAGCCAGGCGATCGCTGACACTCACACTTCACTTCCTGCAAAGGGCCTGCTGCAGTGGCCTCCTTGCTGCCTGCACAGCCCACACACACGTTGAACCCAAAAAGTGTGCAGCTGCGCAGCCTTGGGCCAACAATGGGCCGCATGCCGCAGACGCTACACGCCACATGCAGCGGCTGCTGCTCCTGCTGAACGCCTGCCGTCCCAAACGGCGGCTGCTGCCCTGCCACGCCAACCGGCACTGCAACGCCCTGCCTGTTGTCTGTCACAGATGGCCCGCATGACCAGGTCGCTCTGCCGAGCAGCTGCATGAACGCCACCAGCAGCTGCATGTCCACACACGGCCTGCTTCTGAGCTGCAGCTGCACCTGGGCATGCACGGCATGTAGCCTGCAGCAGGCACGCGGCAGCAGAGCACCAACAAGCTTGTGTGCAGCTCATCCAAGCACAGAAGCTGGGTGATTCAATGACTGTACGGTTGGCGGCAGCAAAGACATGCCGGCTGGCAGCAGTGGTGCTGCTGTCGAGCACTCTCCAGATGAAGGATAGGGGCGAGCGCAGACAAGCTGGCTGTACAGCACGAAACGGGCGTGCGCTGGCTCACTGATGCATGTGAGCTGCAGCACCGCACAGACGGCATGGACTGCAGCCTGCTCACCCTGCTGCTGCACAGTGGGTGTCCATCATAGTGTGGCCGTGCAACCATGCAGCTGCTGCGCGGGGCAACAGCAGTCAGCTGCACACCGCTACTCGCCTGATGCAGTTGGCAGGTGATCCCAGTTTGAATGGGTAACACAGTAAGTAACACAGTACTTTCTAGGAGTGCATGGACTAACCCCGCCGGGCTCCTGTCAGCTTTCATATATGACATATAGCTGACTGTCACAACAGTCGTGCTTGACTCACCTGACCCAGTCAGCAGGAGACCCCAGCTGGTCACACACCTGCAGCACCCGCTCCAGGTCGACAGCAGCTGCTGCATCTGCTGCCTTGCAGGACCACGGCGGTGCAGCACCGTCGTCAGCACCACCAGGACAAGCACCACCAGCGCCGGCACTAGCGCCAGCCCTGCTGTCACCAGCACCAGCACCAGCACCAGCACCAGCACCAGCACCAGCACCAGCACCAGCACCAGCACCAGCACCAGCACCAGCAGCACCACCAGCGCCAGCACCAGCACCAGCGCCAGCACCCGCAGCACCACCAGCGCTGCTGTCATTGATACCAGCATCAGCGGCAGCGGCAGCGCCAGAGCTAGCAGCCGCTGCTGGCCCTGCCAGTGCCTTGGCGACCACAGCTGCAATGTAGTGCCGGTCAACTGCAGCGTTGAGGCCAAACGCAGGGCCAGGCAGCAGCGGCCTGAGCGCCAAGGCCTGCAGGAGTGGGACAGCCAGCAGCGCGGCAGCAAAAGTTGCCACACGGCCCGGGCTGGCGTGGCTCTTGTGGCTTGCTGACATCACAGACCAGAGCAAGCAGACGATGCACACCTTAGTGCAGCAGATGCACGTGTACCCACATATATCTGGCTGGTCAGCATTGTACAGTACATGAGCAAGGCAGTCAGAGACGTTGGCGTGCAATGCAAAAGGGCGGCGAGGCCTGCGAAACAGGGAGGCAGCGTACCTGCTCGGTTGTGAAGCCGCCCCAGTTGCCTGTCACCCAGTCTGTCGCTGGCGTGTTGTTCCAGCTTTCCGTCGCCACCCATTCCTGCACCAGTCCAGCCAGCAGCTGCACGGGCAGTACCGCAGGATGCACCTTACCCAGCTGCAGCAGCAGCACCCTTTCCTGCAAGGGCAGTGACTCATCTGCTACAACATCCCACAAGCAGCTCTGGTCGAACACGCTGGTCAAATTTGGGGCACCAGCTGCGGAAGTGGCAGCAGGGTTCAGCAGGGCTCTGAAAGCCGCAATGCTGTACTGTGCTTCTGTGAGGTTTGGTGGCTGCTGCGTTGCGAGCTGCTTCGCGCCCTCAGCTGCTCCTGTTGCTGCTGCAGTTTGTGGCGACCCAATGTCACTGCAAGAAGGTGTGCGCGGTACTGGCAGCTCCTCCTGCACGTGCATACACAGCGAAGTGCAGTGCTTTCACGCTGAAATTCACATTTGGAAAGTCACCTTGCATCAGCAATTCAGTCACAAAGCTGCACTGCACCACCCTGTGAGTGCGTGTGGCACGCATCATGCCATCTGAAATGGCAAACAGCCCAGCAGGCCAAACAGTATTGACGTCACACTTCTCATTGCAAAGCAACGCAAATACATGAACGCAACAGCACTGCATGACAGCATTTGTAACAGGTCGAGCCCACCTCAAAGTGCAGGCACAGATGCTTGATGAGGAACTGCTGCAGCGCATGCCTGTCCTGCTCACTGCCATCCCACAGCTGCGGCAGCATCAGCAGCAGCGGTGTCAGCGGCAGCAGCAGCAGCAGCAAGCAGCAGTGGTGTTGGCATAGCAGCAGCATTGGCAAGAAGCATTTGGGCAAGTACTGCCAGGTGAGAAGCATTTGCCTGTGCAGTTTCCCCAGAGAAGTACGGCATGTGTTGGGATTAGGGCAGCAAGACACCACGCACACTGCCAGATTCATCCCGGCACCAAATTGCATGAAAAATTGTACACCACATGCTGTGCGCATCAGATATGCAAACTGCAGGCCCACTTCCAGCATGTTGTGGAGCTTGGACAAGGCATGCGGTCAGCATTAAGGTGTCACACCTTGAGGTGCAGCAGGGTTCGCAGCGGCTCCAGCTGACCATCGCCCTCACCCAGCGCCACCCCCAACAGGTCACACAGTTGCTGGTACTGCTGCTGCGCAGCAGGCAGGTCTCCGCGCTGCAGCTGCTTGAGCACTGCATGCATGAGCCCATGGTGCGGAGAGCGTGAGCAGCACGGAAAGTCATGGGCTGGTGCTGTGGCACTTGCTCGCGCAGCGTTACGAGTGGCAGGTGGTGGTCAGGAAATGCACAATGGGAAATCTGACGCTTGCTAAAGTGCGAATTAAATGTGAAAGACGTGGCACCAAGGTGCAAGCATATGCATCCTGCTGTCATGTCACTCAGGCAGTAGCTGCCTTGCATGAAGCCTTGCCAAAGAGGCTGCCCACGGCCAAGCATGCCTCGAAAGCTGATCACCAATACAATAAACTTTAATCACGTGCATCGCATCCTCAGTATGCATACGCGGCGCTAGTCACCTGACACAAACAAATGCTCTGCTGTATCTGGAATAAGGCCAGGAATTGCATCCTCGCCGCCGCTGAAGATTGTGAGTTGTTCGAGCAACCTGATGTTTTGCTTCAGCCGTTCGAAAATCATCATGAAGGCAAAGGCTGCAGGCTTTGGAGTGTTTCGGAAAGCTGATTACAGAGGGGCAACAGTTGCGCCTGTGTTGTGTGGTCTCTTCTATTCAAACCAAGCGTGTTGGCAGGTTGCAAAGCCAGTGCCACCGCCTGGTTGTTTCGATCGCGCCTTGTACAATGCAGCTGATGTGCACACCAGCCGAATCATGTTAACATTCGCAACGTTCCGAATGATTGGCAGACAACTACGTGCACCAGTAAGTATCAAAAGGCCGAGGTGTATGTTTACCATTCCATAGAAGGACCAGCAGCAATAGAACAGTCTCTGCCAGAACCTGCCTTGTGCCGTTGCAACTGCCTGGCAGTTACTGCCATCATGATGACAGTCATCACTTTTTGCATGGATATCCAGTCACCAGTCGGAAGCAATCTGCCTGTTACAAAACTCACACCTGCAGCCTTACTGGGCGCGGTACAAGTCAGATGTTGCGATCCTGAACAAAGGGCACAACCGGCATCGGCCAGCACTGCATGTTTTACAACAGCAATAGATGCCCACACACATACATTCCCATGGGCTTTTGTGGCAGCCCGGCAACGCACGCACCATTGGTGTGGCGCTTCAACCGGCGCTGCATGGAGGCATTCCGCCACCTTCATTTGTTGAAACTCCAAGGTTGAATTATTGGTTGTCCAGTGATACCTGCGCTGCTGCCGCTGCTGCTGCCTGCAGGCGCTTGCACGCTGCCTTGTACCTTCCAGCTGGCCGCCTGGCACTCCGCCTGCAGTACCTGCAGCAGCAGCAGCAGCAGCAGCCAGAAGCAGAATCAGCAGCATTAGCAACACAGAGTGCGTTGTAACAGGCTGATGTGTCACATAAGTCACTGACTGCTTGGCAAGAGGCAGCCAAAGCTAGAAAAGACTCCTGAACATGTGCACATGCTGCCGCACGCTGGCTCTAAGTCAGATGCTGTCCCTGCTGCCTGCTTCCATTCAGCATCACGCACGCATCCACAGGCAGCGCGGCCATAATCACAGCTATATCCTGCAGCAAAAGGTGCGGCAACCTGTGCTGCTGTCACTCACATTGCTGGCCCTACTTCACGTCACATGCACCCGTCACCCATCAAAGACACGGGATCGCCCCTTAAGCGCCACCAAAGGGCTTGTGAGAGGTGCGCTGATATTCACCAAGAGCGCTGCACACTCAACAACTCACCTTTCCACCTTACCACCTTGCAGTCGGGCCAGGTGCTCCTCTGACAGCCACCTGCTCAGCAGGCTGCTGCTCACTGGGCCTGGCCAGCGAGGTAGGCTGCACGTTGTTGCAGCAGAAGCGCACACGCAGCACAGCACACACAGCTGCAGCGAAGCCTGCAGCTGACGCCCCAACTGCAGCAGCTCAGCTGCTGCACACCGCTCATGTGTGAGTGTTGACGCGCAGCTTGATCACGGCTGGCCCGCAACTGTACACACAGCACCAGCTCTGCCTCAGCAGCTGCCACTGCGCTCCCACAAACTTCCTCACACACACAGCCTTGCATGCAGGGGTCGGGTGATACTGCTGGCTTGCTTGCTTTTATGCTGCTGCGTTAGCGTGCTGTCTCTTTTGACATACTGCTGCTGCTGCTGCTGCTGCTGCTGCTGCTGCTGCTGCTGCTGCTGCTGCTGCTGTGTGGTCTGCTGCTGTGGTCGCCCCATGTACACACGCCACCTCAAAATGTGCCGCGTCAACCAGGCAGTCCTGACAGCACACTGCCGGCACAAGTGCTGCAGGTGATCCAAGTTGTTGGCAGCTTGTTGGCGGGGCATGGCATAGAGTACGCCGCTGCACCGGCCAACAAGCTGCCAGGTGCACAAAGGCTCTGGCAATGTAGACCTGCCTGCTGGCCTCATCCTTGCAGCCAATGCAGCTTGAAATCCCAAACGCCATTGGTACTGTGACAATGCTGATGCGCAGTATGCCTTTGAGTGCTTGCAATGCTGCTGTGCGCACAGCGCCAATATGCTGGCCGCCAGCCGCCGGGCGGGTCAGTTTCATGAAGCAGCCACGCTCAGCTCAGGCGAGGCTGCGGAGCATCCTCATCCCTGATTCATCAATGCAACTAATGAAAGGAGCTGCTGTGGTCAAGTTGCCGTGCAGCACATGGATGTCGCGGAGTGCTAGCCTTGAAAGCATGCTTTCAGTTGCTGCAGGTCACCTGCTTGAGTGATGCCCTGCAAAAGGCCCTCGCAGCGCTTCAAACAGACACACACGGTCATGCTGTGCGCCCATCTACATAGACTGGTTACCCAGGCAAGCAATTGTGCAGCTGCGGTGTCTGCTAAGTGTGCATGCATGCCATATGGCAGGACACTGAGCATTGCTTGCTTGAAGTACAAGACGACAGGACACACCAAAGAATGCACGACTTACATACTTGAAACCAAAAACATTCCAACGAGTAGAAATGAGTAACAGAGCCTTCTTGCATCGATATCTACCTGCCTGTCTAGACATGTCAGAACTGACACAGCAGATCTTCATGCGATGTCATTATCCTGCTGGTTGTTGCCTGATGTCACACATGAGATCTCTAGATGAGTG
>JACERP010000154.1:0-237638 GCA_014080715.1 Scenedesmus sp. NREL 46B-D3 | reverse complement strand
GTGGGATTGGTTTGATTTGGTTGATCATGCAGTGTTGGGCTTGCACAGCTTCCTGCAAGCGTGTTGGTGCTGCTGCCCCCAACGTCAACTGGCTGCGTTCTGGTTTTTGTGCAACCCCCGCAGGTACGATGAGGTGAAAATGTACAACTTCAACAACCCAAGCTTCAGCTCAGCCACCGGCCACTTCACTCAGGTCGTCTGGCGAAGCAGCAGCACCATCGGATGTGCCGTACAGTCCTGCAAGAATGGCTTGGGCGGCACCGGCTGGCAGCAGGGCAGCCTGGTGGTGTGCAGGTACTCTCCTGCGGGCAACGTGCTGGGAAGCTTCCAGACAAACGTCCTGCCAGCATCGTCGAACCCTCCCGCGGTTACACCCCCACCGCCTGCCAACCCACCGCCAGCCAACCCACCGCCCTTAAACCCACCCCCTGCCAACCCCCCTCCAGCCACCCCGCCACCGTCCGGTCCCGTGCCTCCCGCCACGCTGCCTCCGGCTACCGGTTTGGAAAGCCCCGGCTGCCTGTACTCAGCCAGCCAGAGCAGCCCGCCTGTGCATGGAGGACTCAGGGTAATGCAGTGCTGTACGCCAACGGCATCCCAGGCACCGCGGTGTGGGTCAGCAGCAACACCATGGCCTCCATGTTCCGCCCCTACAAGCTGTCGCTGTCACTGGATGGCACCTAGCGGGTGCGTCAAACCTGTGTTGCAGCAAGATTGCAATGTTTGCTTGTTGTTAATGATGCCGTTGTTGCTGCTTCAACTAAGCCATCTGATCACATCCCCCCGCACCACATGCCTTGTGTGTCACAACAACATTGCTGCGATGCGCCGTGTTTGATGTCAAGAACCTCTACATGCTCATCTTCCACGTGTTGCAATGACTTCAAAGTCTCAGGCTGTTTACTTTTCCTGGTGACGTCTGCCTGTCTCGCAGTGCTCGACAACCTGAACCGTGTGCTGTGGCAGACAGGCACGCAGCGCAGGGGTGCAGCTCCCTACAGGATGGTGGTGCAGGATGGTGGCGTCACTGCTCTGTTTGACGCCAACAACGCCCGCATTTGGGCTACTAGCGGCAGGCGTTAAAAGCCGTGCAGGGCTGCAGGAGTTCTTTCTGTGAAAGTTTTTTCCTGGGTGAAGTGACTGACTGGTTAAGTAGCCGTGCTCTGTACTGGTGTTCCTGTGCAGTTTCCGACATGCTGCTCCCCAGCCTTAGTCGTAGCGTTTTGCATGGGAGTCGAGCAGCCAGGCTGTGGCACATGCGGGTTGCTGCACTAGCGAGAAATCATTTGTATGGCTTCAGGCCAACACAGATGTTTCACTGTTTGCTGATTGCGTGAAATGATCAGCTAGCACTGAGCTGACTGCCACGAGCGCGGCCACCATCCAGTCCTGCACTTGTTGATGTGCAGCAATGCACTGAACGTGCAGGCAGCAAGCGCTACCTGCTGCATGCACAGCAGGTGTGGCGCAGAGCAGCAACCCGCAGCACAGGCAGGTGCGTCCCTTACGGAGTGTGGTGTGAAGCACTGCCTGCATATCTGTGGCTGGATGCATTCATTTCATGTTTTACTGCACGGCAACAGCACTGGGGACACAGGAGAACAACTGCTTGAGTTTCTGCAGATCCTGTTCTGCGCCTTCCCCCTACACAATGTCATGTGCCCGCTGCTGATGCTGCCATATGTTGTAGAACCCGGATCGGACTGGGGCTGGTAGTGCACTTAGTGGGGTTGCACGGGTTGATTGCATCTCCTCAACACCTGCAGGGGTTTATTGTTACCCTGCATAAACAGGGTGCTTGTCTGAAGACGGACCAAATGCGTAGCTGTTCTGAGCTCTGCTTCCTGGTGTTCAGCGTAAGCACTTGGTAGCTGCAGTTGCGGATGACAAATCATGTGTGTGCAATGCTGTACTGGTGTATGCGTGTCATGCACGTGTGCTAGTGGGTGGCCTGGCTTTTAAATTCAGGTGACAGTTGCACTGTCAGCAAGTTCTGTTCACACTTTGCGATCTGACCATGGTCATGCAGCGTCTACATGACACATGCTGAACCGTTGTTTCCTGACTATTGCTTTGTGTACGCAGCATGCAGGGCATGGCATGATCTGCCTGCTGAACATGAATCAAAGTCCTCTGGAAGCACCATGCCCTGCGCACACGTTCAGCGTGTTCATGCCTGTTGCCCTGCATAGGCTGGGCTCCAGCAGGATGTGTGTGCACCCCAAGGCGTGGTGATGTGCGCAGCACACCATACTTGTGTGCATGTGCCGGTGTGGATGGCCCGGCAGAGATGTCAGTACATACTGGCTGTCATGCTACCTGGCATGCACGGACACAGCCGCTGATGGCAGGGCCATGCACCACCACCTGTTCCAGGGATGACTTGCTCAGGGTTGAATGACGCATGGCCTGAAGCTGAGGGGCCAGTGACCGGACAGTGCGCTGTGCTGTAGTAGGATGGTTTGCTGGTGGAGCGTTGCTTTCAGTGCTGATTCTAGGCTACCCTCAGGATGCCGTGTGCGTCGAGTGTCTGTTCTGTTGATGCTTGGGCGTCTTGCCGTTCGCTTTTACCGTACGGCTGATTGCATGCGCTGCAAAGCCTTGACAGACATCACTGGGCTGAATGCGCTGCTGCTGTCCAATCTTTTGGGGGGGGGGTGCCTAGGTTTCTGCGTATTGGGTGCACCCCGTACGACCAGCTTGTGCAGTGGCACTAGTACTTGACAATGTGCGGCTGTGAAGCCACTGACAGCAGCAGCAGCCAGCATGCCTGCGCTGGATGGCCCCGTCACCGGGATCAGGCATTTTGTGTTTGCAGAGCCTGGCAACTTGTGCCAAGTGGCCGGGTGTTGTATGAGGCCCACAGCGTTGTGCCGCACATGCTGTCAGCCGCACATGCTGTGCATGGCAAACCACACCATTTGGCACAAGGATGGTGTTGTTCACGCGTGCTAGCCTCTGTACTTGTGCCTGCACTTCTGTGCTGCATGCTCAAAAGCTGTGCACTGTGTGCTTGTACCGCTAGCCATGCGTTGGAATGGAAGGACTGCACTCAGCGTATGTATTACATACATGTACGGGGCCTTGTCGGCGGCTGTTTGAGAAAATTTGAACTTCCTGGTGCTACAGGTCCCTCTTCTGGAGGCTTATGCATGCTTGCGCGAGCAGTTGAGTAATCCTGGCAGGCACTGCCGCTGAGTGGGTTCGTACATGCAGGCCACTGGTCACCTTGGGGGAGTATTCCGTCGTGATGTGATTGCTGTTTGATATATGATTGTATTCTTGTTGGGGCATAGACTTGGTGCAGATGGTCATCCCTGCACCATCTCATTGATCTGGTGATGGGCGGGCTTGCCAGGCAGCCAGGACAGCGCAAGCATAGCAAGGCCTGCACAGCCTTTCTCTTGAGGCAAGTGCTAACTGTTGTAACATTTTTTGGTTGCTCTCCATGCACTTTGCTGCTGATTTGTGGAATAAATTTCGTAATGTGCTGGTATATCTAAAAACCCTGGAGTGCCTGCCCAACTTCCTGCCTGTTGTTCGCCATTTAGGCATCGATACTCATAATAAAGCACGACATACTTGCTCTGTCTGGTATGCGCGGCCGGAATTGCTCAACCTCGTTGAGCAGCCAGATCGCTCCACCTGCAGTGTTTACCTCTACACCTCTGACGTAACTTTATGAAACAAGCTCGCTTAAACCATTCGGCACAGATGCTACCCTGTCGAGTGCCATTTGCGTCGCTGCCACACAGCAGCAGTAGCAGGCATGCAACAGCCACAACAGCAGCAGCAGCATTAGCAGCAGTACCACAGCAATCACCCCATGTCAACTGTGGACGAGTCACATTTGCGAATAGAGGCACGGTTGTCGTCGTTGCAGCACTACCAGGACTAGGAAAACTATTTGGGAGTGCAGGCAGAAACAAGGACAGGCAGAAAAGGCAAGCCTGATCATGAACGCTGCACTGTCAAGCATAGGTCTCAATGCATGCACTGCTGTGTCCTTTTATTTGGAGTTATGTGCTGGCAGCAGAAGAAGAAACCGTGCTTGCATGAGGACAATCTCTACCTGAAGCCTGTGCCTGCAGGGCTAAGTACACAGCAGCTGCAGAGGAGTTGCTGCAGCTGCTGACGACAGAGCAGGCGTCTCAGCAAGCTGCATCCACCCGCGCAAATGAGCTAGTAGAGGTGCTGCTGTCCTCCGAGGGGCTGCCATTTCAGGAACAGCTGCTAGGACCTGGGCCATGGCTGGTGAGCTGCCCTGCATGGCACCAGTGCAGCATGGCAGGCCAGTGGCAGCGCCCAGCGGTCGCCTGGCACATGAAGGGCTTTGTGGATGCATTCTAAGAGCAGAACAGGCTATACCTGAGAGATCTCTGGCAGGTGACAGCGTGCATTGCTGGCGTGACCCGCAGGTGTTTTTCACCAAGGGAAGTCCCCAGCTGTGGAAGGCCACCTTCAAGGCTGGCAAGCTGCTGAACGCCTCCAACGCTGCCTCCCAAGACCTAGACCCAAGCAGCAGGGAGGTGGTGAACAGCGCAGAGTACTTTGGGCGACGGCTGTATGTCACTGCGTCAGGCACCTACGAGCCGCTGGTGAGACACAGCAATCATCAGCAGCAAATCAAGGGCCAGGTGTACTGCAGTTCAAGCCCCTGATGCCTCCTCACACATGCGCCAAAAATCAGCTTGGTGGCCTTGGGCAGCTATTGTGTGTGCGCGGGCAGCTATTGCTTGGTTGCTGCTGACAAGGACAGCCACCATAGCACTGCTACTCATCTACGCCCCCGTTTGCATCACCCTCTGTCACAGACATGCATTCACTGGACAGACGCTGTGCCTTCAATACCACCACAACTGTTTGCAAAGTAGTACAGCAGCGGCATCTCGCAAGCACGGATGGCTGACAGTGACAATGACCCCATACATGGCCGGGCCTTGTGCCGGTTGCCTGCAGGGTGGCAGCTCCAACCTGCCAGCGCCCATCCAGGCCAACATCCGCAGCGGGCTGCTGCACGTGTTGGGCCTGGACATCCCCCTGCCCATCAGGGGCACCGGCCGGTTTGAGGTGGCGTGGCTGGACGGCAACCTGCGCGTGTTCAGGTCCAGTGGCGCGGTGACGGTGCAGATACGGCAGCAGTACCTGGCAGACGCCGGCCTCCTGGGCTGATGCTGCATGCGCGCTGAGCTGGGCAGTGGTTGGCTTTGCTAGCTGTGATCGTCCATGTCTGCTGGCGGCCGCATCATGTCGTGACAGAGACACTAGCAGTGCTCCTAAGCTTCCCGTGCTCTGGAGTGAGTATGCTTTCAGCGCATAATTAGACCATTTGTGCACTGCTAGGCGAACCTTTGGTGGGCCTGGTTGAAGGGAACTGGCCGATTCCCTGCTAAGAAATTGAAGATTGATGAATTTGGTGGTTGCTCAATGAGCCTGTCATTGGCTCAAGAAACGGTTGATGTTCCCGTCGTGTAACATCCGAACTGTGAAGGGATTGACAAACAGCTGCCACTGGCTGCATCAGCAGTGTTCAGGCTGCAGCCTTTACTACTAGGTAGAGTGGACATGGACACAGCAAGCCATCGTAGATCAGCTTCCGCTAATAGAGTCTTAAAAAATGCATTCTAACAGCCAGCTGGTTACCTGCGTTTGCTGCAATCACCGGCGTTCACTGGTAGGTTTGAAACTGTTGCGTATATGTTATGTACTGCAGGCTTGGTCAAAGCTCCGAGCGGCAAAAGAATATCAGTCAACCCTCATTGCCAGTAACCGTGCACCCCTGGGATTGGCATTGCCGCTGTACCAACATGTTAACAACGTTGTTGATGGGTGACATGCAGACCGTCTGGGGAAGCGCTGCCTGGAACCAATGCAAAGCCTTTGCAGCTGATGGCACGTCATCCTTGTTTGATGCATGTCGGGTGGCACGATCTATTCCGCGTGGCTGCGCACATCTCTTTCCAACTGCAGGGGCATACTCATTACAGCTTGCCAACATTAATGTCAAAGAACACCTGCTGAACTTGTCCAATCTAATCACAACAGCAAATCCGATAAGAAGACTTGCAATATATGCTCCCACTCATAAGGACCGCTAATCAGCGATTGAGAAATTTCAGCAGCCATACCCTACTTTGAGTTCTTTGCCATGTCATGATGACATGCCATGCCGCAGTTGCAGGATAAAACACAGCAGCATTTGACAGCCAGCACCGGCAGCTGGAAGTTTCACGCGTGAGGCTGTCGTGGCTGCGTGTCAGCTGTGATGCCTCTCGAGAGCTCACGGGCTGCTCGTGTCAGCGCTGCTGCTGCCGGGCGCAGTGGGCCGCTGTGCTGTCGCATGTTGGGCAGCTGCGTCTTGCAAGCAAAGTCCGTTTCCGCCCTGCAGCGCAGGCTCCCATCGTGCCTTCTGTCTGCTGCTGCAATCCCAATGCTGCATTCACCACTCGCGTGCCTTGAAGCGCTGCTTGACTGCTGCTCCGGTGTTGTTGGGCTTGCCCTTCACTGCACCCTTGTACACCTTGAACCTGCATGCAGCACACACGTGCCATTGCCACACGTGTTGCAGAAACGCCAGCTGGCAGTCTACCATGTGTGCACCAAGCTAGGTGCTACACCGTGCTGCAATGTGGGTGCAGCATGTGTGCAGCTCCATCTGCAGCCGTGACGCCTCGCTACCGAAATGCTGCACCCCTGCCTGCAGTTTTTATTTTGATGCATCCCTGCACAGCCATAAGCCCTAAGTGACGGCTTCAAGCAAGAAGTTGCCATGACACTGACACTACACAGCACTGCTCATGCTCCTCCCCCCCGCCTCTTCCCCAGAGGGGGTTCAGCTTTCTGCCGAATGTCATCAAAAGGAAAGCAATAAGCCAGCACATCCTCTGATGAGTACACTTGCCTGCTCTTTGGCGAGTTGCACACAGGGCAGCGGTAGCTGCCTGGTGCCTTCTTGAAGTCACCATCAGGGTAGATGTACCCGCAATCAATGCCTGCACGTACAGTTGACTCAGATGATGTCAGCACCCATTCAGTGGTATCAATACTGACACTGTTCAAGGTGAGCATGCAAACTTGTACACCCAGCCGCAATTGACGAGTGATCTGGCATGTAAGCAAGTGCCTGCGCCGGAACGCCAAAGCAACCAGCCTTTGCAGCAGGCAACCTACAGATGTAGTACTGAGCTGCTGCTGCGCTCCCCGAGTTAGACTTGCTGCCGCCAAAACCGAAGAACGCCTTGGAGACAACTGCTGGCTGCCGAGATGCAATGACAGGCCTGACAGCAGCAGACACCTGCAGTCGAGGTCAACAGGCACGATCAAGTATGCTAGACCCATACATTGGGCCCTGACAGTTCTGTGTACAAACTCTGGTCGTAAATTGATTGAACCGCACCCGCGTTACTGGCTTCCCACTGAAGAACGAGCGAGACGCTGTGGAGCGTGCCTGTACGGCAGCCATCTTGAGCTACCAGCAACTTCAGCCGTAAGCTGCAGTGTAGTAAATGCTACGAATGACCGGTCTTGGCATTTGACTGAAAGAGACAATAACACTTGACACGTAGGACGTGAGGG
Source organism: Scenedesmus sp. NREL 46B-D3 (assembly GCA_014080715.1). Classification (NCBI taxonomy): domain Eukaryota; kingdom Viridiplantae; phylum Chlorophyta; class Chlorophyceae; order Sphaeropleales; family Scenedesmaceae; genus Scenedesmus; species Scenedesmus sp. NREL 46B-D3. The sequence goes on along the minus strand of JACERP010000154.1, from coordinate 230,063 downwards.
TTCTTGCACCATGTTTGAACCAATCTCCCTTGTTCGGCAACAAGCAGGTAAAGTAGACCATAAAAATCCTTTTTAGTTTGTGCTAAAAGGCTTTTACCGTGCCAGCTGCAGCAATGCCAGCAGCAGGACTGCGGCCTGCAGTACTTGGGCACACCTGGTGTCTGCTATGGTTTGCTTGGGTAACATGGTTTTGATGATGGTAAGAGCAAAAAGTGTAACTGCATACCTTGGCAACAACACCGAGGGTGGTCAGGTGTAGCACATGCACGGCGAAGCTTGCCAGCGGCAGCCCAGGCTACCACAGCAGCACTTGCAATGCTGCAGCTGCTGCCAGCCACCTGCAGCAAACCACCTGCCTCTCCACTAGGTCCGCAACCCACTCTGCAGTGAACATCCTAATCAACAAACTCCATGTGCCTGCATGCCTACCTGTGGGTTAGGTGACCGCAAAGGGGCGCACCAGCTCTTTGAATGGCTCCAGGCTGGCACGCTGCGCAGCATCGTGACACAGCACGCCACTGATGAACAGCGTCACCTGAAGCAGCAGCAGCAGCAGCAGCAGCAGCAGCTCACCACTCTAGGACCACCTGCAAATTTGATGTGGCGGCTGTCGTGTCCAGCCAACTTGTCATCAGGCAACCCAAGACACCGTTCATCAGTCAACAAGCTGCCCAATCAAGCTCACAAGAAATGTCATGGAACACTGATGCACCGCTGGCAGCAGCAATAGTTGCACGATGAAACAGGTACAGCACCCAGCAGGCTATAAGCAAACATGCACACTGCCAATTGAATGGGTGATATGATGATGATGATGATGCACACTGCCAAACCCCACCGACCGCAACACCAAGGCCATGCACACTTGATCAGGCACTGCATCACACGGCAGCATGCAAGCTGTCACTGCTGTCGCCTGATGATCACCCCCCCCCCCCCCCCCCCGCGCAAATCCACACCCCAGGGTGCCAGCAGCCAGTCAGCACACCTGCTCCATCACTGCCTCAAACATGAGTGGCCGCTGCTGCAGCTGCAGCCACTTGCCTGCCAGCGTAGCACCGCGGTACAATACACTAATGGCGCCATTAACGGCTGACATTGTCTCTGTGCTGTCTCAGCACGTAGTGATTGTTGCCGCTGGTCACGTGCACAGTAGAGGGACCTCAAAGTGGTGGTCACCGCAAAGCATGTGCAGTGCTGGGTTGCTAGTCCCAGCGTCATGCGGCACAACATTCACAGCTGGTGTGCTGGTCCAGGACCTGTTGCAGTCACTGCATGGCTTGCCACCCCGCCGCCTGTATGGCAAGAGACATGTGTGTTGCACCATCTGCATTCAGCAATGCAGTGCATGCTTCAGCTGCCGCTTTTGCGCTGCCAACACCTTGTTACCTTGGCAAGTGCCAGCAGGCTAGCTGGAAGCTGAAGGAGAGCAGCCATCAGCATGGCTTGCATGTTGTTGAGCCCAGTTTGCCACATGCTAAACAGCCCTGCAGGCAAACAGCAGTACCACACACTATGTCATGTGCGTCCATCGCATCCCACTTGCGAGCCATTGTCATTCACATCAGTGGTTGCTGGTGTGTGTTGCAACTGCTGCACCCAGCTGTTGTGGCAGCAGATTTGGTAGTACAAGAACAGGGATAAATGGCTCCTGGATTCCAGGTAAATGCGAAACGGCATACCTTCAACGCAATGCTGGACCAGGAGCGGCCCGCTCAAGCTCCCCAGCTGGTGCTCCGAGTGTGTTGCCATGCAGGCGAGCTGGCCGGCATTAAAGCATCACCACCATACGCACCTGTATTGCAAACAATTTCTAAAAACAGCGGCAGTGTTGTATGGTCTCCCCTGTATTACTAAAGTAAGCAAGGCGTCAAAAGCATAACTCAGCCCTAACAGCTGGGCAAAGCAGTGGGGCACCTGCTGCTGTAGAGGCCCCAGCACCAACGCTGCTTGCAGCTGCGACCAACTGCAGCATCTGCTACAGCATAAAAAAAAATGCAGCAGGACCATGGCAGCAGCTAGCAGTGGGCCGCACGGTGCGGCTAGCTGGATGTCCTGCAAGTGCAGGTCATGCATGGCACACACTGCACAAGCTGTCAAGCCTCTAGTTTCAGCACTGTTTAAGCCGATGCGGTGGGCGCTAAACAATGCATCTGCGCTGTTCTGGACTGATCTTACTTACTGTGACACTGATGCAGACGTGCCCGGCCCTTGCAACATGGCAGGTAAGTAGAGTGGTCATAGAGTACCCGGCCTCATGTAGGGTTCCTGCTCGGTCATGTTACTGCTAGCTGAGGCAGCTGTACTGCAGTAGCGAATGCAGCTTGTGATTTGTAGCTTGAAGCATCAAGGCTGGCGCGCCTGTTATGAATGTGACCGGGGACGCACGAGACAAACGTCACAGGTCTTTAAGCGCATCAAATCAAGAGTGCTGCTTATGCATACAAGCAAGCAGCTCGAACAATCAAAGCAAGAGTTCTTGCTTTGAACTCACACCGCCGATGGAGGCCAGCACACGAGTAAACAAAAAGGTATAAACGCAGTGTTTTTTACAAGTTTAATGTCTTGACAAATCGGCACCTGGCACAAAACCTAACCAGCGCTGGTTGCCAGGTGTGCCTGCGGACCATTGCCTTGGGTGCCAGTGGTGGAGGCAGAGCACCAGCGATAAGTGATGAAAAAAATTATCTGTTTTCATGGAGTTTTTACCCCATAAGTGCTCTAGGTTGCTGTCCTGTCCAAGGTCCTAGGATTTGTCATGCACACCACACCGATTGCAGCAGGAGCAGGCCATGCTGCATTTGGTGTGATGTGACCGATCTAGCTTGTGAGCTGCCAAATATTCAGCTTAAGTTTGTCGTTGATCAGCTAAACTACACTCTTCCTCTAGCAATAGAGCCCATCGCGGGATGTCTGAGCCTTCCATTGTGGGTACTGCTGTCAACTGCTGGGCATGCACTTATGCCCTGTTACTCTGATTATTGAAAGCATAACAAAGTCTCCGTTGTTCCTTCGGCCATCTTGACTCTGCAGGAGGCGTCGCAGGCGGCGCCATGCCCTGCAGGACCAGGTCCTGCACCTGGGGAGCCAGTCAGCCTGCAGCAGAAGCTGATCAACACAGCAACATCAGCACTGCAGAGCTTCCACCCACTCAGCAAGATCTGTCAGCATGTGTGCGCCTTCCATTGCTATGCACATGACACCACCCGACAGGTGAGCCGTCCGGGCTGCTGCCAGTGAGTTCTGGGTGCAAGCAGACCCACAGCAGGTGCTGTGGACTACTCCTTTGCTTGCACCACCTGGACGTTGACTTGCAACTGCATTTGCTGCGCTGAGCCGCTCCCTGCTCTTCCACAAATGGCCCATGACCTCCTGTGCTGCTCAGGTGCATGCGCACCACTTCTGCAGCCACCTCAACGAGGAGATGCGCCAGTGCATCATCTACGACTCGGGGGAGGTGAGGCGCTGGCAGAGCGGGCCACTGCTGCTGTTCGGCAACATAAGTAATACAGTCTACAACACACGCAGTTGCACCAAAACAAGCTTGTCAAAGAGAGAACTGCCATGTGTGGCCGGCACGCACGGTCGCTCATATGAGCATGCATGTTGCCGCTGCTCAGCAAGCACGGAGGCACAGCCTGGGCGGCCCAGCTGCCTCAGCCCTGCCGACATGTCTGCTGCTACTGCGGCGGCTCCTGCTGCTGCCACACGCAATGTATGTGCTGGCAGCCTGGCGCGCGCTTGATTGGCATCGAGTACATCATCAGCAGGCGGCTGTACGAAGGCCTGCCGCAGGAGGAGCGCCGCTACTGGCACAGCCACCAGTACGAGGTGAGCAGCTCATGGTCATGAGCTCAGCATCAGTGCCTGGCTCTTGCTGGCGCAGGATGCCACGTGCAGCCATGCAGCTGCTGCCTGTGGCCTCAGTCTGGCCATGGCGTGCAGCCAGCCACCCTCTGGGAGCAGCTTGGGATAGGGGGCAATCCTGCCAGCAGGCGGTGGCGCAGCAGCTGCTCCTGGCCTGCATGACGCCGTGCGTGCCGTATGTGCACTCCTCCTTGCTGCAGCTGGCCCCGGCATTGTAAGCGGCACCTTCCCTGCAGCTGTGCATCGCATGCCAGGTGTGTGGTGGTACGTACCAGCAACGCTGCTGCTTCTCTGCACGCCAGGTGTCCAGTGGCCAGCTGGCTGCGCTGGACGTGCCGCTGGCTGCCGCCAACCTGGACGCCTCCAAGCTGGCGGACACGTACGGCAAGACCTTCCACACGTGGCAGGTGGACCTGGGGCACCCGCTGCCGTACGGTGAGCAAGTCACATGTCGCAGCTGCTGCACATGCTTGAGCTGCTGCTACTGCTGCTACTACCGCCACTGCTGCTACTGTTGCCAGGGCTTCATGCACAACAGGTGCCTGCGTCGCTCCAGCACAGCCTATCATGTGCGAGGGTGGGCAACGCTCGCGCACTTGCACCTGTCAAGTTGAAGGCCGGCAAGCGTTTTGCCGTGGTGTGCCTGCCTACTTGCCGCATGGGTGTGCCTGCCACACTTGCTTGCGTTCCTGTTGTGCTGCAACCCAGGCCCTCCGCAGCTGATGATGAGCTTCACTGGTGATGGCCAGCTGGACCCAGCTCTGCAGCAGCAGCGCGATGAAATGCACGGCATCAGCACAGCAGAGGTGAGGCACTGGGAGCAGCAGAGACGGATGGCAGCAGGCCACAGCTGTCACAGCAACGGTTGCCTTGCATTGACCAAAGGCCAGACTCAGATAATGCACAAATGTACATTGTACACACAGCCTACGTGTATACAGGTTGCTGCGATATAGCAAGGGTTCAACAACAAGCAGCCGTGTGGTGTACACATGGCACGTCGTCCCATGCGCACACGCCGTCTCAAGTCTCAGTTCTTGCAAGCTGAGAGTTTGTATGGGTGTCTGCGCTGCAGATCCGTGAGTCGCGCGCAGGCATGCTGGATGGGCTTGACAAGCCCCACGCTGATGCAGACCACCCCTGGCGCACAGGCCGGGCATGGACCACGACGATGCAGCTGCATGACGCACAGCTGGCAGGCAGCAAGGAGGAGGCAGCGGCAGAAGCCGTCAAGCACGGCGGCGCTGTGCTCAGTACGCAGCCAACAGCGTGAAGGCCCCTGCACACTGAGCGGGCCCTGCCTGCAGGCAGTGGGCTTGCCAGATACCAAAATACTAAATACCAAAGTAGTTGCAACTGCCTGCGGGGCTCGGGCTTGCCGCAAGGGAGAGGTTGCAACTCTTGTCGCCGCACACTGCGACGGAGTTTGTGGGGCTGCGTCTTGAGTTGAGTCGGCGTTGCATCAGGTTGATGTGCATTGTGTCGGGTTTTGTTGAGTTCAGTTGTCGGTACAGCTGCGTGGCAGGAGGGACCAGCGCCAGCCTGGGTGCGGGCGGGGACGGGGACGGGATGTAGGAAGGGGGGGGGGGGTCGCATGGCATTGGTGTCACCTGGCCATGTTGTAGTACAGCTGGGCGACTGTTAACAGCCACAGCATTGTATGTGAAGCAAGTGTGTTGAATAGCGCTGTAGCTTGACTCTCATGCTTTGCTGCAGATGATGTTGCTGATCGTACCTTGGCAGCTTGGGCGCGAGCTTGCGCGCCTGTCGTGCCAACCGTGGCAGCACCCTGGCCAGGCAGCGGTGAATCCAGGCAGCACCCTGGCCAGGGCAGCGGTGATTGGCGCAACCATCGCTACGCCTTAGCGGCCAGCCTGCAGCCTGACAGCAGCAGCAGCTAAGCAAGCAGGCGCACAAGGGCGCCACAGACTAGAAGTTGACGAATGGGGCATGAAGGTTTACGATGCAAACCCTCGCGCTCACGGATTCCCTGAAACACCACTTGGCATGAGGTCAGCTGATGATTGCGTTGCTGCTTGCAGGAAAGGGCGTTGTAAGTGGCATGCTTGCTGTGGTTTTGCAGTGGAAAGTGTAGACAACAGAACGTGTGCACAGCGAGTGTGCATGCATGTGAATGCTGTGATGAGTACACCGCTGATGACATCTGGCCACCTAGGCACCCTGCCGATGTCATCAACTAGTTAGTACAGCTGCCGCAGCTCAGGTACACTGGTGGCAAGTTGCCACCAGTGCATCGCCATACCACAGCTCGAAAGCGAGCAGCACAGCTGCCGTTGGCATATGTCCAGTCTGGAAGGACAGTTCCTGTAATGAGCATGGTGACAGCGACTGGCCACAGCACTGCAATGTGCGCAATACTTGCAATCATTTTGAAGCAGTGCTCCCTCCTCCTTCCGTCCCGGTGGGGCGCGGGGCCGCACCCAGGCTGGCGCTGGTCCCTCCTGCCACGCAGCTGTACTGACAACTCAACTCAACAAAACCCGACACAATGCACATCAACCTGATGCAACACCGACTCAACTCAAGACGCAGCCAAAGACCCACAAACTCCGTCGCCGTGTGCGGCGACAAGAGTTGCAACCTCTCCCTTGCGGCAAGCCCGAGCCCCGCAGGCAGTTGCAGCTACTTTGGTATTTGGTATTTTGGTATCTGGCAAGCCCACTGCCTGCAGGCAGGGCCTGCTCAGTGTGCAGGGGCCTTCACGCTGTTGGCTGCGTACTGAGCACAGCGCCGCCGTGCTTGACGGCTTCTGCCGCTGCCTCCTCCTTGCTGCCTGCCAGCTGTGCGTCATGCAGCTGCATCGTCGTGGTCCATGCCCGGCCTGTGCGCCAGGGGTGGTCTGCATCAGCGTGGGGCTTGTCAAGCCCATCCAGCATGCCTGCGCGCGACTCGCGGATCTGCAGCGCAGACACCCATACAAACTCTCAGCTTGCAAGAACTGAGACTTGAGACGGCGTGTGCGCATGGGACGACGTGCCATGTGTACACCACACGGCTGCTTGTTGTTGAACCCTTGCTTAACGCAAGTGGACGACACAGCGATCACAGCAACCTTCATCAGCAACCTCCCGAGCACTTCTGCAACTTGCTGTTTGGCGGCAGCAGCCCTGAGTGTGCGTGTGGCCTGCTGGTGTGCAGCACTGCCGGCAGGCTGCTGTGATGTGTGTGGGCAACTTGTGGGTTGCTGCTGGGCGGCAGCAGTTGTGAATGGTCGGCGCAGCTAGCGTCCCGCGTGATTGACAGTGAGTCCTTTGTGGTCGTCAGCCAGGTGGAGTCGCTGGTGGGCGCCTGCAGCAGCAGCAGTCCACGGCGGGTGTGCTAGTGTTGTATGGATTGGGGCTTTGAGACAGGTGGACATGAGATGCCGGCATTTCATTGATGCAGCATGAGGAACGCCACATCAGGCGCCAGTTGTTCACCATGCATTGCCTGGCACAACCTGCCGCTATCTGTTTCAGCGGCCGGCTCGTGCTGCTGGACGCATCGGCAATTTCTCAGGCGCAGCCAGGTTGGTACCCCGGTGGATGTTGCACTTGTTGGCAAGTTCGGGCGGGCCCGCAGTGCTGCTTTGTGCTTTGGCGTGCTTCCGACGTGCTGTCTTCAAACAAAGGTTAATGTAGTTTGCTTTTGTCAGCCTGCCGGTAGTGCTGTTGTGATATAGTTGTTTGTTGTTTTTCTTTTGCATGCTGTTGCCTTCCTTGTACTGGTGTCTGAAGTCTAGGTCAACTGCTGTTGTAGCAGTCTTCCTGTGTGGCACCTGGGTGCAGCAGCTGCTCTGGAGTTGCGCGCAGCAAGCCTGGCACAGCAGCTGGCAGCAGCACATGCGGAGCTAGCAGCGTTGCGTGCGCAGCTGGCTGCTGTGACGGGGCATGGGCATCAGTGCAACATGGACGTTAGGCTGACGGACAGGGCGTGTCTGCCAGGTGCATTAAAGCCCGCACCCGGCACACAAGTGGGGCGCTGGTCGCAGCAGTGACGAGCTAGCCGCTAGTTGCTCCGAGTGCATCTCACAGCTCACAGAATTTGTAGGCGCACTATGGAGGCAGCAATGCTACTGTTACACACTGCAGAACACTGTTAACCCTTTCGTTGATATGCCGTTGGATGAGCCTTAGGTCACATTCTGTGGCGACTGCAGCACTGCCAACTGCTGCAATGTTCATCATGATGATGGTTGTGAAATTTGCTTAATTACGCTGGTGTGGGCCGTCGAATGATGAGGATAACGCAAATGCTTTGATTTCACGCGTGAGTGAGGCGGCACCGTGAGAGCTAGTAGCAGTGACGGTTTATATGTACGCCACCGGTGGCCAGCCTAGGTACCAACATACTGTAGAGCCATTGCAAGCCATCATCATCACCGTGCTCAGCATTGCTGTGGCAATTACATATGCAATAGCAACGCTTATCCCCGCTGTAGTGGAGACATTTTTATAAAGTTCAGACTAGGATTCCTCGCCGACAGAGCTGCTTTGCTGGTCTGGAGTTGCCCACCCCGCAGCTTGGGTTAAATTCAAACCACACATTCGTTGAGTTACTGCTGTAGGCTTCCGGGGCCCTTGAAGGGTCCTGAAGACGGTCTGGCACGTGCACGTCAGTGTTGCCAACACTTTTCAAAGTATGAAAAGAGGTACGTGGTGTTGCAGCAACCTGCTACATGAGGGGCCCGGGTGACTCTGCTTTCCTTGCTTCGTGACATATCGCTTGTCCGAGTAAGTTGGAATGCTGCTGCTCATCACATGCAGATTGCGTGGCACGTTGTGGCAGAGCGCTCAGCACAAGTGCAGCCCTCAACTTCTGCCTGACCAAAGTAACCAGTTACACATCATCAGTACAGCAAGCATGCCTGGACCTAGGTCTCTCCATGCTCAGTGCGGTCAAGCGCCAAACAATGTTGGTGTTCACCATTACTTCAGTGACAGGACTCGCTGATCAGCGATTTCATGAGGAATGCCTGATATTTGCGGAAACATCATGCTGCAAGCAACCCACTGAACGTATACAACGCATGTGCGTTGGCAACCCAGCCATTGGGAAGTGTTGGGTTGTAGCACCATGTAGCCTGCTGCATGCAGAACAACAGGCCCTGGGGTGTGACATGCTTGTGCGCTGGTGCAGTCAATGCAGTGCACGCCATGCATGCGACTGAGCGTGGCAACAACAGTTCTGGTCATGCACGGTCTGTACAGCAAGTGCTGCATCCCAGCTTGCAACAGCTGAAGACCTGCACCATACATGTGGCAACATGCCATGGGCTTATGCAGGCAAGCCAGCGGCAGGTCTACATCAACCCCTGCCAACATCTGGTGCAAGACTGTGCCCCGACGTGTTGCAAAATTGTGTAAAACATGCAGTCAGCTTTCCACACCGTCTGCCACGCTGATGTACTCGAGACAAAAGTTGCCGCCAAGCCCAGACCTTAGCCACATGCCATACAAGCACACGCTTTGAAGGCCGCTGCCCACACCAACCAGCCCGCTGGCATCCTGGCTAACCAGGCTCCTTTAAGAAAACGACGTAGCAACAGAGTATCACAACAGCTGGAGTAATCGCCCACCATGCGGCGCTTCATGCTTGAGAGTCGGAATCTGTCCTGCTGGGTGCATGTGGGGGGTGTGCAAAGCTGCCAACCAGCGACCCTCGTGGCAAGCTGCTGCGTGTGAAGCTCCTGCTGTAGCTGCCGCTCATGATGTTCATCGTGCTCTTGAAGCTGCCGCGCACAATGATAGGCTCCGACGGCATCGCCACGCCATGAGCGTCAATAGGCACCGTGGGCGAGATGCCTGTGGTCGGTGGCAGCAGCGGCGCCTGCTCTGCTGCTGCTGTCGTTGGCACTGCCGCAAAAGCGTCCGTGACTGCTTCACTGAGCTCTTGTTTGGCGCTTTTTTCGTCCCCACGTCCATACACCATCGTGCCAGCCACAAGCACAGCAAAACTGCGCACAAAACCGGGCAGTGCGTGCGCACAGCAGAAAGAGCAGCCACAGCATCATGCAGCAGAATGCATTGTAAGCAAGCGGGTTGGTCAGAGTCCAACGCTGAGGATAAGTGCATGAACTCAGTGCGCACTCGACTTGCGACCTGCACATGCAGCGAGGCAACCGCACAGTGACATCAGACAGCGAGGAACGGACACGCAGCCAGAGGGTGTGTTTGCTGCAGGCTGGCCAGAGGCAGCTTGGCCGCATCACTCCCGCCTCACCCTGCTGCCTGCAAATAGCTCCAGGCTGTCCATGACTCCCCCAGCTGGCCCCCGCCCAGGGGCGTATAGAACAGCAGCAGGCCCAGCAGCCACACAAACAGCGTGCGCATCGTCTCAAGCACGGTCCTGCAGCAGCAGCGGCGGCGGCAGCGCCGGTGGCAGCAGCAGCAGCAGCGGCAGCAACAGCGGCGGCATAAAAGACGAGTTCTTAGTAGAGGGACCTGACATATGTCACTGTGTTGGAGCAAAGCAGCAGAAACATGGCATGCTGTCAGCAGAATGGTGCTGTGCCACACCCTGCGACAATCCAGCTAATGCAGAGCACGAGACGGTGATCGGCACACCTGAACACAATGTTTGTGGGTGCGCTGATTGCCCCACGCCGTGGCAGTGATTCCAGGCTATGATGTGGCAAGCAGATGCCCAGTTCTGGTCAAACGTGCTGTGACGCAAAAACACCGATGCCCACCTGAACACTGCCCCCAGGTGGTCGGTGACCATCATGCCGCTCATGTTGTACGCCAGCAGCGCAAACATGTCCACGCCAAGCACGACCTGCAGCAGCAGCAAAAGCTTTCAGAGAAGCAAGGCGGAGGACCCCTGGGAGGGAGCGTACTGAGGTCCTTGCTTGCCCAGTGGGGGTGCAGGCAGTAGACACAGCTGGGTTCTGACAACGCAGCGTGAACAGGCACACCTGTGCCGCTCTGTAGACGCTGTCACTTGCCCAAGCAAGTCTACCTGCGCTGATGGATCCTCCCGTTTGTAGTACTACAAGGTAGCAGCTCTTGATGCCCTCCTGATGCCCTCCAACCGTGCTAGCTGTACACATATCACTGAACTTCAGCCTGTCTGAGCTGTTGTTGCCGATGTGGCAGACATGCAGGCAACCACCGCACCCACCTGCAGCCCCCTGCTGCTCTTGATCATGGCCAGGGTGTCCAGCGTGTTCTCATGCAGCCCCAGGCCCTCAGGGCCAGGCAGGAAGTACGCAAGCGGCAGCAGGATGGTGATCATGAAGAAGCTGCCAAACACGCCCTCGAAGCCCACGATCTTCATGGGCTCCATCGCCAGGTCAGCCATGAAGAAGTCCTCGAAGGTCAGCTGGGCGGCCTGCACAGCCTGTTACACAGCACAGCACGTGACGCCGTGCGACACGGATGACGTCAGGTGGCAGAACTTGAGCAGAGACGCAACTCACAGTAGAGTTTCCTCGCATGTCAGTTGAGCGGCTGGCACAACAGCTTGGCCATGCAGCCTTGGGCAGGCGTGGTTGCCGGGCAGGATTGTGGCCATGAAGTGAGGAGCTGCAAACCCCCGCCAAGCATGTTGCACGGCTGCAAGGCCAGGGAGACATACACGCACGTTCTGCTCAAAGTCATGCTGCGCAGCTTGCACAGCCTTTGGGGCAAGATAGAGGTGGACCAAGCCAAGTGCGTCCAAAGATGGGGTTTGTGAGACGCCGTAAAGAGACACAAATACTTTGCATCAGGCCATGGTGGCAATGCACGTCACGTGGTGTCGCTTGGGTCAGGTCCGTTGCTGAGCATCACTTGTGGTGCAGCTCGTAGCACCCAATTGCAACACAGGGCAGCTGGGACCCTGGCCGTGACCTTGCACTGCTGCTGCTGTGCCCAACAGCCAGAGGGTGACATCAACAAGAGCCGCATGGCCACCAGCAGCATTGCACTGCTGCTGCTGCTGTTGCGCCCACCTGAGACATCACGATCAGCCCCATGCCCAGCAGCATGTCCTGTGTTGACACTTTGTGAGTGGAGCTGCCCTCGCCGCTCAGCACACTGGACATGCCCACCATGCAGATGCCAGCCTGCAGGCAGCAGACAGCAGCAATGGAAGGACAACACGGCACTTGAACCCTCTTGTTGCAACGGGACGCCAGTGCTGTGAGCAGGTGTATAAATGGGGCACATCATTCATCATGCACCTCATCTGCTCAAACCAATGCCCTTGCTTGGCACTTGTTGCTCCATTTGGTTACTGCTGCTACCGCCATTGTGCTCGCGCATATGTCGCTGCTGCACCTGCTGCTGCGGCAGCACCTACCGCACAGCAGCCGATGCCCATGTAGTGGAAGCGGTTGAGGTGCCGCTTCAGGAACAGCACCGCAAAGAGTGCCGCAAACAGCATCTCTGCCCCTCGCATCATCTGGTACACGCTGGCAGTGACACTCAGCAGCCCGATGTTCATCAGCACGGTTGCAACTAGATCAAAGAACGAAGGAATGGCCAGCAGCAGCGTCTCTTTCCAGCTGCCTTTGGCAAAGCCATTTGCCTGCAGGACAGCCGCAGAAGCAATTAATGCAGGGCGGAGACATACATCAAAGAAGCGAATGCATGCATTAAGCATGTTGTGCCTGCTGCATGCATACGACAGTAGTAACTATGTGCTTGCAGGCCATGCATTCTGCAATACATCGCCAGATCCAGATCCCAGACCCTCAGTAGTTCTGTGCTACAAGTGCACCCACCTGCTGCAGTTTATTGCACCTCCACACATGCCTAAGCATCACATCCACACTATCACTGCCTCCAACCTAAAAGCAGCTAAAGTGGCAGCAGCTGGTAGCGCAGCACTCACTGAGACCAGCAGTGGCTCCTGCAAATCTTCTTTCTGCTTGCGCTCCTGCTCCTGCTTCCACTCCTTGTAGTACGCTACTGGCAGGCAGAAGGTCATACCTGCAGACAGCGGTTTAAGCGTTGATCTGCTCAATAAAGCCTGGATGGTCTGCTGTGTGCCTGCAACAGGGCATCAGCGCCACCAGCATGCTGCACCTGCAAACAACCCTAAAGCTAGCTGCTGGGGTGCCAAGCTAGTAGCTGCCGTACCAATGAACATTATGGTGGTCATCGCCCATGGCTTCTGAAACAACTTCTCTTGACCGTCAAGGCCCACGCCTTTCAGCTCATACACTGCAGGAGAGTAGTGGGCAGCAGGAGAGCAGTGCAGCAGGCAGAGTCACTATGGCAGGCAGGTCACAGATCGGCCCTAACCCAGCAATCTTGTTAACGTGGGTCAACATTGCAGCGATCATATGCGCCTGTGTTCAACCCGGCTGCATGCACACAAGAGGAGTTACCCCGGTCACACTCACCAACTTTGGCGAACAGCGATGTGATCGTGCCAAACACAATCAACCCGCTGACGCTTAGCGTTTTCCCGAGATGCATGGCTGCTGTGGTGCACACTGCTGTGCCTCCTGCCAGCAGATTGTCGCTGCACGTGCTGTCAAGCAAGGCACCCCTAGAACAGCCGTGCAGGGCACCCCTAGAATATCACTGGCAGTCACAATGAAAGTGACGAGAGGTTGAATGGACGTTGACGTTGCGTAAATCAAAAGACCTAGCACTCATGATGGTGCTGGACGTTATATGGACATAACCGTACACATACGGGTTGATCGCATACTTTGATAAGCATTTTTCATGCTCCATCCACCTTGGTAATCCCCTTGCGCAGTAGAAGTGTTGTTTGGTGCCTGCTTCTCAAGCAACAACAGTACTGTGCGTTCCTCCGTGGAAAGCTGGGAAATAGGCAGCAGTGACGCGACCATGTCAATACAGGACAATTATGTAAATGTGGACGAGAATACGTAAGTCGACCTCTGCACCAGTGCGCTGCAGAGCATGCTGCCTCTGCTGCCAACAAGCACTGCTATGGTCTTTGCACAACATGTTCACCAATCTTCTGCCACTGGCCATGCCTGCATACAGGCAACAGCTGCTCCCGCAGCAGCAGGAGCAGGCTCAACAGCCCGGGACTGAACAACAGCAGGGGCGGCAGCAGCATCAGCAACAACTGCAAAAACAGCCGCAGCAGCATGATCAGCAGTATGACCTGCAACAGCAGTTCGACCTTCAGCAGCAGTATGAGCAGCAGCAGTATGAGCAGTACCAGCAGTACTACCAAGAGCAGCAGTACTACCAGCTAGATGCGCGCGGCAAGATCGAAAACTACGACGAGTCAGACTGGTTTGTCCCGCGGCAGCTGCCTTTCAAGCGTGCACAGAACGTGTCAGCAGGCATGGCAGCGAAGCCGCCACACCAGTGGAAGCGGCTGCGGCAGCTGATAGCAGCAGAGGACTACACGGGCCTGCCGGCAGACGCGCCAACATACGTCAACATGGATGCGCCCCCGTCGATGTACCCGCCAAAGGCGTACTGTGACATGACAGGGTGCGAGGCGCCCTATGTGGACCCCAAGACGCACCTGCGGTATGCAAACGCCGATGCTTTCAGAGCAGCGCGGTCGCTGGCAGACGACGACGTGCAGGCACGGCTAGCCATCCGTAACGCACAGGTGGTGCTCAAGTGAAACAGTGGTGCCAATGCAGCAGCAGCAGCAGCAGTGGCAAGTATGGAAGCAGCTGGTCATGCCCTGCTCTGCAGCGGGCTGTGGTGACATGACTCAGTAGCATTGTACCTTTAGTGCATAGCAGCACGAGCAGCTAATTGGACGGAGCGCTCTGGAAGCACCACAGATCGTCATGCATAGCAGCGCGAATGTCGTGCTGCAGCCATTTTTTGCGTACACCATGAAGACACACAGCAGTAGCGCTTTTGACACGGGCACTTGGTGGCAGCTCAGAAAGGTAGCCAACGCCAGCTTTCGCACAGGGGACACTGCACCAGTTCAGTTTTGCGCATTGTGGCTGCAACCATGGCCTGTGGCTGATCATGCGCCCCATTTGCACTGAGGTGGTGCAGCAGTGTACGGCATGACAGACATTTGTACCATTCTTGGCTTGGCTGTTGCCGGCAGGCTTGTGCTGCCACAGGACGCCGTTGCAGCAGCAGGGCTAGGCAGGGTGGCAGCAGCCCATCCAAGCAATGCATTTGTACTGTACCAACACTCAGCAGGCATTAGCAGCGCTGGCTTTCTTCGCATGTAGATGTGCTGGGTTATGCCAGGCAGCTTCAGCAGCACAGCCATTACTCAGTAGTGTCGCACGGTGTGGCAGTGGAGGAAGATACAGTTTCCGTCTTGTGTGGCTGGATTGTGTACCGGCGACTGGCAGGCAGCTGCGGCATGCTCCCAGCGGCAGCTAGCAGCTTCAACCATATGGTGTGTAGCACTACTGTAACATGTGACATTCAATTCACAGCCCTGTATTGTTTGAGTATACGTCTGGATGCAATACAGGGGGGGGGAGATGATTTGCAGTGTGTGTATACTTGAATGCAAGCTGGTCGGTGGTGGTGATGTGCATAAGGCAGTTGCATGTCGACATAAGCATGTTTGAGCAGAGTATCGGTGCTTGCTGTGTCAGTGGTGGTTGGCTGCTGAGCAGCCGGTTTGTTGTGTTCTGTGCTGTGTCTGCAAAAATCTGTTGCATGCAGATAGCAAGCTTCCAACCAGAAGGACGCAAGTCAAGTCGCGCAACGTCAGATTGTTGACCGCATTAGATCAGCGGGTCGCGCCGGATCGTAACGACTGCCAATGTTTTCGATCATGGGTGCTGATCGCAAAAAAATGATTATACATCACCAATCGTGATGCTCACCTGCGAACATGTTGTACTTCAGCACTCGGAGGCTAATCCACAACATAATTATTTGCGTGAAGCCTTGGCCAAGCACCCGACACCAGCAGCACGCAGCTCCGACACCACCAAGTGCTTCGAAGCACTGTGAACTCACAGCAGATCCGCAGCCATGAAGAACGAGGGCTTCCGAGGAGATACTGATTCAGCCATCAGCGACTACCCGGACCTCATCTCGGACACCACAGGTGAACAGCAGCCTGGGCTAGGGCAAATGCGCACGAGCACCGTGCTGGCAGCAGCAGCTCAGTGAGCTGCTGTAATCACCAACCTCTTCAACAGCTGCATTTTTCAGTGTGCGTATGATATAGTTGAGCACATGCTCCTGCTTTATGCACAGCTTGTCCTTTAGATGTCCGCAAATGCTGTAACTGCTATTCTGCATAGGGCATGGGCAAGTGGCCAGCGCATGACAGCCCTCCTGCACCTGATCCTGCACCTGAGGCACGCCAGACTTGCATCGTATGATGGCTGCCTGCCCTGTGGTGTCTGCTGCTGCCTGCTGCAGTGATCCTAGCCAAGGAGAAGGTTGTGCCTGATGTGGTGGATGCCTGCACAGACAAGGCAGCCTTCAAGGTGTGCCAAAAGGCCTGCATTTCAAATGCTAGTGCGATCCCCGTGGATTTGATTTCAAGGCTTTTGCTTTGGATGCTAGCAGCAGGCATCCACCACATGCGTTATGGTTGATGCCTGCACGACAAGGCGAAGCTCAAGCTGGGTGCTGGGCAGTGGGTGCTGTGCATTGCCCTTGCCCTGCTGCAGGACAGGCAGAAAGCACAGGCTTGTTGCTGTCACAGAGTAGCACAGCCTCCTGTCCATACTCCAACGCCAGCTGATGGGGGGTGCTGAAATGCACCTGCTGCCATCTGCCCAGCCCCGCACACGCACAAGTTGGTGCTGACGGATGCCATGCTGTGCATCGGTCCCCGTGCACCCGTCATCCTTGCACGCCTGGCTCCTCATGGTGGCAATGCCTGTGCCCCTGCTGCTGCTGTCAGGCCGTGTTTGGTGACAAGTTGGTGCTGCCAGGGGATGCGCTGAGCATCAACGACATCGCAGCCGAGCCCAAGATCGAGATCACGCAGTTCAACCCCAGCGGCATCTACAGCCTGCTCATGTTGGACCCCGACATGCCAAGCCCCCACAAGCCGGAGTTCAAGTAAGCGGCCGTGTAGTTTTTACTCTGCTGCAGCTACCACTGGTTGTCAACTAGTGGCAGTCGTATGAGGCTGCAAAAAAACAAACGCAGCCTGCATAGCAAGAGCATCACAGCATGCAGGGGTTGGTGACACACCAAGTCTTGAACATTGTGCTGCTCGCTGAGCACTCGGCACGTGTCAGCAGCAGTATCATTGAGCGAGGTATGTTCAGCTGCTGCATTCTCAAAGTTGAACAGCCTGCTGATTCTGGGTCTGTGGAAATGCACAACCCAGACGTCAATAGAGAGCAACCAGTGCACACCCAGTTATGTGCCTGGTGGAGAGTGCCTGGCTCCAGCACCAGCACCAGCATCAGTGCAAGCCAGGCAGATGAAGCCAAGCTGGGCATGTGGCAGTTCTCCCCTGCTTGGCAGGCCCGGCGGTGTTGTGCGCACTTTGGCGGGACTCCCCTGCTTGCCTTCTTTGCATGCCCCCGTGCTGCGCTACTGCATGCGCGCAGCACATTCCAGCCATGCAGCTGTGACTCTGTGCGAGCTGCTGCGTGGCAAGCGTCACTCACCCTCTGCACCGGCTGTGGTCCTGCTGTGCCGGCGTGCTGGTGTTGGTTGATTGGTGCAGGGACGTGCTCATCTGGTGAGGTGCTGTCCAGCACGGCAGCACGAGGCAGCGTGTTTGACAACGCCAGCAGCAGCCAAGCAGTGCCAGGTCATCGCAGCATCAGGCTCATGCACATGTGCTGGACCAAGCAAACCTTGGATGTGCGCATGCACCAATGTACACCAGCTTCATCCAGCCGGTGCAAGGCAGCCGCTGCCGCGTTGTTAAGTAGGCACTGCAGCGTCGCAGGCCGCAGCGGCAGAGCCTATGTACAAGGCATGCATGCATGCCACGAGGCATCATCACCACCTGCCTGGCAACCAATGGTGCTGCGGGCTGCTGCTGCTGCTATCACTTGTGTGCACAACTGTGCCATGACACCTCCATGTTTGTGGAACGCTGTAGGATGGTGAACAACATCAAGAAAAACGACTTTGAGTCTGGAGACTTTACAGGTGGGTGGCTGTTGATGTGACAGTGGTGCCACCTGGCCTGGTCGGAAACGGCGGTTTGTCTTGAAGCTGACAGCATTACATAGAAATAAGCACGCAACAGGCACTGCTTGTCCTTGTCATCCCACTCAATGGGATGCCGCGCGTTCAGCAAGGCTTGCTTGCTTGTCATCCTTTACCAACACGAGTTATGTTACATGTCATGTTACATGACAGCGTACTCTGCAGCTCTGCTGCGAACAAACTCTGCAGTGGAAGCATCAGCTAGCCCAGCACTGCTGGTGCTGCAGCAGGTGAAAAGCTGACTGAGCGCTGTTGCAGCATGCTTGATGAATGCGCTTGCAGACTTTGTTCAGCAGGTCACTGCTATTTTCATGCTGCCTTCTGATGCTGCGTGACCTGGGCGTAACACGGCACAGCCAGCAAGCGCAAACTGACTGCCCAGCCCTCTGGGTGAACTTCTCAATGAATGCACAGCTTCGGGCGGTGTCCTTGCGAGCCACCATGCTGCACCACCTGCACTTGCCCACGCCTCCCTTTGCATTGTGCGCTGCCCCTGCATCACTACATTCATTGCTGGCACCTCACGGACTGTTCTGATCCGGCAATGGCTCCCCTCTCACATCCCGGCCACTGCAAATTGGAGCACGGATGGTGTGCACGTGCTTGTGCTCCCGCGACTCGCAGCAACGCCATCATATGTCCCGTGCTGCCCAATCTTGTTGTGCTCGCCACTTTCTCATCTGCCCACGCCGTGCTGTGCTGTGCCGTGCCTGCAGTGGAGTACTCCGGGCCGGAGCCGGGCAAGGGCCAGCACCGCTACGTGCTGCTGCTGTTCCAGCAGCCCAGCTTCCAGACCATCCAGGCTCCCAGCAAGCGCGCAAACTTTCAGACCAAGCAGGTGCGGCCTGATGCTTGCAGCTGAACAGTGTGCTGCAAAATTCCAGCGGACAGTGAACAAAGGCAGTCTGGGGATGCAGTCCTGATCAGGGCAGGCCAGTGTAGGGGGTGCGGTGGCAGCTAACTTGTTGGGGGCATGCTGTTTGCTTGCTGCCCCACTCGGTCCAGTCTGAAAACAGCGGCTGCGGCGTCTCGCCCGGACTGGGTAGTATGTGCATGATGTCGCTGCAATCCCTAGTGGATTCCAAGCGCAAGCCAGCTGCTTGATTGGGCATCATGAAATCGCCTGCGTGCACTGCCTTGCTGCTGCTGCTGGCGCTGCTGCTGTATGTGCTACACCTGCTGTTGTGCTGCAGTTTGCAAAGGACATGGGCTGGGGGGACCCTGTTGCTGGTGTGTACTTCAAAGTGAAGCACGGAGATGCCTAAGCAGCAGCAGCAGCAGCAGCGGTGGCAAGCAGCACAGCCTGGCAGACGAGCCCGCAAGCAGTCACCTGCTCAGGCCATTACTGCAAGTCTGGCAGTGCAGTGCAGCTGTGTGAGGATGGGAAAGCACAGGTGAAACTGTGCGCTCTGGGGGGCGGTTATTGAACCAGTTTCTACAGCAGAGGCGGAGCAGTGTTGCTGCTTCTGCTATTTGTTGTCTCCTGTTGTGGAAATGCTCCAAGATCGGATCTCGCAATGGCCTATGTTCGTCCTTCCAAGTGACAAAAGTGCCTCAGAGACAGAAGAACCAGAGAATGTTCATGCACTGCATCCATTGAGTGGATGGTGTCTTTTCTCAGCAGTTATTGAGCCTCATGAGCTTTGGTTTGCTCATTAGCGGGTGGGCCTGTGGCCCTAACCTTTGGTACTATGTACCTGGTAAGACAGAGGTGGCTCACAGCACTGCAGTAAGCAGCTGTGCTTGGCGTGCTGCTGCAGCACGCCGCTCTGTGGCAGCTGCGTGCCAAACGGCGAGGCCTGCACAGCACCGGCTGCACCTGGTGCTTGCCCCAAAGCTGAGCTCAGTAGGGGCATTGCCAGTGGCTTGCTGTACAGCACGACAGCATTGATATCTGGTGTCATGCTGCAGCAAACACCAAAGGCAGCAGCAGCAGCTGCTGCTTTGGGCAGTGGTGGGAGTTGTTGCTGTGGGTGTGGTTGCGGTTTGGCTGCAGTGAGTGGGTGATTGTTGTAATGTCATTGAGACGCAACTTGAGAAGAATGAGGTGTTTACGGCGCGTGCCTGTGCTGCGCCCTGGTGAGAAGATTGCCCGGCACATCCTGAGCCAGGCAATACTGTAACACAAAAACCTGCCGGTGCTTGACATGCTGATCAATAAGTTATGAGTTAGGGAGGTGTAGGTCCCATGCTGCCACTTGGCAGTCATGCAGGAGTGATTAGACGGCACATTGCGGCGATCAGGAAGGCTCTGCCTCAAGGACTCCGTCTTTGATCCCACGCCATCACCCAGAACCCTCAGACAGATGATACAGCTGGTGGAAGTATGTGTGCGCCTGTTTTGTGCTGTCATGCGCTGCTGACGCTTGCTGTTGCCTATAAAATCGTTGCAAACGTTTGCCATATAATGTGCACTGACATGCAACAGCTAGCTATATACCACCCATGCCAACAGTGGAGGTTACTTATAGCCACACATTTGACAGCAACGACGAATTCGTCGTACCTTCGAAGGGTACCACGACAGATGCCACGGCAGTTGCGCATTGACCCGCCACCTTACTTACCTTCACTTCTCACGTGCCGCTCACAAGCACCTCTGCCAGGCACTGTACGACATCTTGTCATGCCAGCATGCTACACAGCAGTGAGAGCACATCTAGAATAGCGCCACGCTGCATCAAAAGTGTGCAGTGGTGCAACGCGATTGTACAAAGCCTCCTCGAGCACCACAGCAGTGTTGGCGAGCAACTGGTGGGATTAAGATCAGGATTTTTATTTTGCTGACAGCTGATGCAGACATGTCATGACCTCCATATGGATACTATGGGTATAACACCCAGCGCAAGCAGCCACCACATCTGTGCCATCAGACACTGATGCCGTGCACTCGACCACACCCCCAGGATGATGACCTAAACTGGCACCCTAAAAACACATACGCGCCAACCATAAAGAACCTTCCTACAATGTGATACATGTACAACTCTGTTTTTGCACTCTGTTGCATGCAAAGGACCACTCCTCAGAAACTTGTATAAACTACTCGATGAACCACACATGCCCTGCTAAGCATACCACCAATGCATTCAAGTTGGGTGACTCCCACAGCTGTTCGCAACAGCTCGACGTGTGTCAGTGCAAGGCAACATGCACAAATGCATGTGCCAGTTGCGCCTTTGCACGGCCGGTGACATCAAAGTTGCCACCCACGAGCAGCTCCCTCATGCCGCAACCAGGGCCAGCCAACGCATCCAGCAATGCACGCATCCCTGCAAGCGACAAGTCGTTGTCCTGCAGGTCCAGCTGCTGCAGCCGCCGCAGCTGCACCAGTGGTGGCACCACGGCATCTTGCAGCCTGGGGTTGCAGCGCTGCAGCCGCAGCTTCACCAGCTGACTCAGCCTTGCAAGCGCTGCCAAATCCTCGCTGCTAAACCTGCAGCTGCTGAAGCTGAGGTCCAAAGTTGTGAGGCCGCTGCATGCACGCAGCAGCACAGCCAGCTCACCCGGCTGCTTCACTGCAGAATCCAGCAGCAGCACGCGCAGCCGGCCGCCACAAGCCTCCGCCAAGGGCAGCAAGAAACTAGCAGTGAAGTTCTGTGGTGACCGCAGCGCCGCACATCCAGCGCTGTGAGCTGGGACAGGCTTGAAAGTTGCCTCCAGGCCTCAACAGCAACACCAGGCTGGCGCTCCTGCTCAAGCACTTCCTGCCAGGCACTGCTTGCAGCTTCTTCGAGAGCAGTCAGTTCAGGAGGGCCGCCTGCCTGGTGGTAGTGTGTCATGCTCAGATTCAGGTCAGCCTGCTTGCAACACAATACACAAGAACAAGGCATGAGTCGACTCAGTTGCTGCTGAGCAAAGTGGCAGGTTGCATGCCTGCTTGCTCACGCCTGTGCTCAAGACACTGGCTGCAGCTGCACTTCAAGTCGGCAGGCCTCTGCTACAATTGAGATATGCAGGTACTTGCAACGTGCAGGGTTGGCGGGGATGTACCGGGTGCTTGTGCAGGAAGTAGCGTGCATGGGCCATCAACTGGTCATGAGGAACGCCAGCCCGCTAGACTATTGCATTGGCTGCCGCACTGCCTGCCAACCACGTGTGCGTCCGCTTGTGCAGTGGTGATTGGTCATGTCTGAGCTCAGCGCAACATGATACATGCAAGCATGCAAGGCACCCAGCGTGCTGCTGCAATTGCCACAGAGGGCATCTCACCAGCCTGGTGCAGCCGCCAACTGCTGCGATCGTCTTCAGGGCCAGGGGATTGTCCGACAGATCCAGCCTTGTCAGACTGCGAAGCTGTTGCAGCGCAGCTGTTGCCCTGTGGCTGCCAACAAACCAGGATGCGCACACCTCCAGCTCACACAGCTGCCGCAGGGTTGTCAGGTGCACCAGCGCGCATGCGTGGTGGTAGCCCAGCACAGCGGGGTTGCCATTGCATGCGATGCGGGACAGCGCAGTCAACTGCGCAAGCACCTTGCTTTGGGCAAAGGTGTTGCATCGGGCAAAGAAGCTGTCAGAGCTGCTAACCTGCGCATACGTATGAAAATGCACAGCAACAAACGACCATGTGGATGTTGTCGCAGGGTGCGTTCCGCCATGGTTTGTAGGAGGTTGTTGTTCAGTGGCTACAGTTGGCTGCACCGCACAGCTATGCGCGCAGGCTATTGTCAGAGGGGAAGTTTGCAGTTGCTGGATGACTACTGAACAGCTTTGCCTGGATGTGCCATTGCACCAGGCTTTGGCATACATAGGTTATGCAATGTTTGTTCCAGCTGGGCATGGTGGAAGCTGCAGCTCATGTGACATGCATGTCACATGAGCTAAGCACAGCCGTCACGGTAACAGTGCTGGAGCTGTGTTTGAAACTCTGACTGATGCCGCTATAGCGGCTGCTGCACCAGCTGCTCAGCACCTAGGCTGCTGCTGCGGAACACGTACTCACGTTGATGCTCCGCAGCTGCTGAAAGTTCAGCAGTATCCTCCCACAATCAGTTGCTGCTGCACACAATGGTAGCAATGCGAAATGTCGAGCGCTGTCAGCTCTGGCAAGGCGGCTGACAGCCGTGCAAAAGCAGCAGGCAAGGCCTGCATGTGCCTTGTATGGCTCAAGGTCAGACTTCGTAGTCTTGAAATGCTGCCCACAGCATCAAGCAGCTGGCCTGCGATCACTCCCCTTGCTGCTGCAGGGTCGCTGATGAGGTGTCCACGAAGCTTTGGCCAGCCCACGTTGCGTAGTTCAAGCGATGACAGTTGCAGAAGGTTGCTGTGCTGTGCAACTGCCAGCGCAAGCTCGGGCGGCAGGCTGTTGAAGACCAGGGCGCTGAGACCGCGCAGGGTTGGGGTGTCCAGCAGGGTTGTCAATGCATTTGTCACCTCTGAGCTGTCAAGGCTGCCGCATATGGCTGTGTCGACGTACACTGGGGCAGCTCAAGGTGCCGCAGCTGGGAGGTTCCCGCAAGCAGCGCTGCCAGACTACGCAGGACTGCTCCTGCTGCATCAAACTGCACATGCAGCACCAGTCGCTTCAGCTGTGAGGGCTGCTGGGCTCCTGCTGGCACTGTGATTGCTGGAGGACACACTGCAGCTGCTCCTGGTACTGGCTGGCCATCCAGGAGATGTGCACGCTCCGCAGGCACCTGGCCCTGCTGCGCAGGCAGCTGAGTTTGCAGGGCAGCATGCGGTCGTCCTGCTGCAGCACAACTTTGAGCTGCTCCTTTGAGCAAAACGCAGCAGCAGCGCTGCACAGCCACTTGCTGGTGCACGGCACAGTATGGCACAGATCATGCCATGGCAGGTGGTACATGATGGCCGCAAGGCATCCTCTGGCAGGTCCTTCAGCTGTATTGCTGCACAGCCTTCAGTTGTTGGCTTTGCATGCAAAGCCATGGTGAATACTGCAGCCACGCCTGAGAAAGCAGGCCACAGGGTGCTGTTGTGCTGCTGCGTGCTGCTGAGCGCTGCCTGGCCTCCACTCCGCGCTGCAAGGTAGGCCCACTGCCTTCACTCGTTTCTGCAATCATGTACAACAGCAGGTGAGTTGACAACCTGCAGCAGGGTGTGCAAAATGCACCTTGAACACACCAGCAATGTGCAGCGTGCCAGTAGAGCGCTGTCTTCCGGATGAATTGCGCCCATTTCTGGCAGCGAGCGCAAGCGTTGCTAATCTACAGCAGAATTCTCAATACATACGGCCTCTGACCAGGTTGCTTCTGGTGCAGTCAGTCTCCAGGCGTAGTATCCAACGTCGACCAACACAGCATGCTTGCATTACATGAACTAGGCACTCGTTTACGTAACTACAACGACACGAATATGTTTTTTAACATTGTACTCACCCACACAAAGCGTATTAGCCTCCGCAGATAAAGATGAAGGGCTCGGTGGGTTCGCAAGTACTTTTCGAGTCCGTTGTTCAGGCCTTGGCGGGTCGTTAAGTTTAAATAATAGAAACCAATGAGCTGAATTACTTTGTTCGAGACGGCAGAGGCTGTGGGCGTACTGTAGGCGAGGAGTATTGGCTTCCTCAGATCCACTCCTGCTCAAGGTTCGTGCTACATTTTGACAGCAGACTTTCCTATCTTCAATATAAAAGCATCAAAACATTGTACGAAACGCCACTTCTGTGCTTTGTGCCTCGAACATGTCAGTGACGTGGCACATGCATGGTGTGCGCTGCTGCCGCCGCAGCGGCTGCTGAAGTGCAACGGCAAGCCATTTGAGCCTTAACAAATGGATAAAAGGCATTTTATTGGACTTATCACAGCATATGATATATGAGTAGTAACACAGCATGGAGGGCTTTCGTGATAGCATAAAAGATTTTTAACACTGTCGAGTTGCATGCACTGCGCAGTGATGAAGGGCACCTTATGCACACTCTGGTCTCAGCCAGGCACCCTACCCCCCCCCCTAAGCAACTTCACTGGACTCTGGTGCTTATCATGTGCTCAACAGTGCATCCAGCGGAGCATTACAGTGAGTGAACCAGCATCGCCTACAGATGCCAATGCAGCTTTGCATGAGCCTCATGAGGGAGGCTGGGTGACTCCAAAGTTTGCTTCGCTAGTTTAACTGGGTACCCACCGGTGAGAGTGCTGCTGGTTATTATTAACAGGCAATCCAATCAGCAGCGACAGCACCCTGCAAACTGCCAAATCATTGTTATTCAGATCATTCATTGATCTGAATAACAATGAGAGACATGATGTCTGGCGTCCGCAGCAGCCCCAGCTGCACTAGAGTTGGCACAACAACATCATGCATCTCGGTTAGAGTGCTTCGAAAATTTTTCTTCTTCACACCTCGCAGCATGGGCAGGCATGCCCAATAGCATCTCGCAGCATGCGCAGAGCTGCAGCAGCAGCGTCATCAGGCAGTTTACTCCTGCATGCACTGCCTGGCAGTGGCAGGGCCTTACAGCTGCCCCTGCAGCTGCCAAAGCTGAAGTCCAAGGTTGTCAGATGTCTGGTCGAACACTGCAGGCAGGGAGTAGCACAGCCAGCCCACTGCAACATCCAGCCGCATCATGCTGCCACAAGCCTCTGCTGAAAGGTGCTATGTGCGGTAGACGTCCATGCCGCCCAATTACGCCGCAGATCCAGCGCTCAATACTGCGGTGTCCATTGTGCATTCAAGGCACGGCTGGATACGGTCTTCAGGCTTCAGCAGGTGCATCGGGCTGTTTAGTCCCTGCTGCCTCGCCTGAGGCCAGGCAGCTGCATCAGCTCAACATTTGGCAGCACAACGCCACTATCCGAAACAAATTAAAAAACAAACGCACACACATGCGTCTGTACAGACGACCCTGAAAATGCGCAGTGCGGATATCAGACTGGGAAGCCTGGCCGCCAAGGACGCACCCAGCAACGTTGCCACCAACACATTGAAAAGAGGGGTTACAAAAAGACATGTATTGCAAAGCACAATGCAGCAGACGCGGCACTTGCATGCTGAAATGGGGCCATCGCCACCGTGGCCAACACATCTTGAGAAACACGAGGTGACCATACACTGCGCTAGGGCCTGTTGAGGCAAAATCAATGCACGACACTGCAGTCAGCAGATGGCAGCCAATTCCAGACACCAGAGCTGCACCACTGCATGCCAAAAACCCAGCAGTGCTTCCTGCCAAACACGCCACTCAGCACTGAACACCAGAGCAACCAAAATATGTGCAGCTTGGCAGGTGCCCGGGCGCTGGTACGCAGATCTCAGCCGTGCCAAGTGTGACGACTTGTCACACTTGCCTTGAAGGCAAGTTAACCCAGCAAACCTTGCCGGTTTCAACCAAGTTCCTGGATGTATTGTCCTGCAAGTGTGCCCCTGACAATTGCACACAAGTGCAACAGGACATAGCACAGCATGCGCTTGGTGTCTGGCGGCGCAGCAGTAGCTGGTAGGTTTGTGTCCGGCTTGACACCATCTGCAGTGCAAAACCCTTGCCAGAACAAGTAGACCCTGCTGAGACATCCAAAACATACACAGCACCTGCGCTCACAATCAACTGACAGCAACACTGACAACTCGCAGCAAGACTGACTTAAGTCAAGTCCCACCAGTGCTAACCAGCAGCATGGCAGCCTTCAGGCCATGCTAACTGCCTCCTGCAACACGATCAGCAACAACATGGGTGCCAGAAACACACGTAATATACACCGCTGACGCAACTTGCGCCAGGATGTACGGCAATTACTCATAACAGCAAGTGCTGCGCAACAGTAGAAGCAAAGCCATGCATTTTGAGAGCAATTGCAACATGTCAGCAGTGCCTGCTTCACCACCAAGGAAATTCACACACAGGTATAACCACTCAAAGACAAATCACTGCAGGTTTGGCTGACATAAAGAATGAAGCACGCCAGGAGATGGTGCCTGACAGCACACCACAACATACAATCGAACAACAAGAAGCAATGAGAACTGCAAGACAAGCTACAGCACACTTACGAATGCGATGGCACCAACACCACAGGCGACAGAGTGCTGAAATCGGCTCAGCAGATACCACCTTCACAGTACAAACCAGCACCGCCAAACACCAGCAGCCAGAAGAGGACACTTACACTGCAAGCTGCGCATAAGTAAACCTGCTCAACATTCACCCCACCGCATACCACCAGCACTCTGCTGCAGCCACACCACAAGCCATCTGCAAGCACAGCAGCTGCTCACATCGCTCATACGATGGCGTGGCAAACAAAACTGTCTACCACGTGCAGCACAACTGCATGTCGCACGTGGGCCGCAGCTTTCGCTCCTGTCTACATGTATACTGGGCAGTCCGACCGCAACACACTGGTCAAAAACACAGTTGAAAAGGCAACTTTAGAACAACCGACATGACGGCCCAGTACAACTAAGCAGATACAGGGATGACAGGGCCAAGCTGCGCACCACCAGCAGCAGCTATCCCACCATAGACCATCAGGCATGCCACACAAGCTGCACCCACTCAGTCCCATGCCAACACTCTGGGATGGTGGCCTCCCCAGCAGGCAACAGCCGCCAGTGGTGGGCTGCCAACTCAAACTCACAGAGCTGCTGCTCTGCTGCCCATGCCTGTGCAGTTTGATGCATAGCAGGTGGTGGCTGAACACCCAACGCACACACGCGTCAGAAGATACAGGTCCCAGGCAGACTCCCCATACTTTACGACACCCGCTTCACACATCAGCCCGGGCCAAAACTGCTACAAATGTACCAATGCACGTGCAGCAAGCCAGAACCTGCCCTGCATGGTCTGGGCGTGGTACAGCACAACACATGCAGCGGCGGCGGGCGGCGGTGGTAATGGTGGTGCAACACACGGCAGCACCATCACCTGGACCAATGCGACCCTTTCACGCAAGCCAACCGATGAGCTAGCTCCCCGTGCCTGCAGGTGCAGCCATGGCATTACCAACCAGGCACGCAGCATCGCACCCAGCGGCCGCCAGGTCAGCCTGCTGCACCACCTGGCCCACCACGGGACACCCAACAGCCCCAAGCGTCAATGCAGCACCTGCGGCAGCGAGTTCAGCACCGCTCGCACCACCACACACATCCAACACACCAACAGGCGAGCTAGCTGGCCCCTGGCTGCTGCTGTACTGCATAGCAACAAGCTGGGCAGCAGCCTCTCCTGGTGCAGCAGGGGTGGTGAGCTCCAAGTAGCCGCATGACCTGGGCGCTGCCCAAGGGCCGGCCGCGGCGTACGCGCTGCTGGTGCTGCAGGTGCTGCCGTTGTTCATGGAGTCCTGCCACATCTGCTGTGCGCGGGAGGAGCTGAGGGTGCTGGCGCTGCAGGTGCTGCCGTTGTTCAGGGAGTCCTGCCACATCTGCTGTGCGCGCGCGGTGCTGAGGGCAGCTGCCCAGTCGCCCACCTGTCGCCGCATCAGCATACGGCGGTCAATGCAAGTTGACAAGCAATGTACAGCAAACGTCGGTAGTTGCAGCAAGACGTACATACTCAGATGTGGCTGATGTGCAGGTAGACCCAGACTTTACAGAGCCAGCAATAACATCGGCTATCATCAGCTTCTGCGGCACCCCACGCAAGTTTTGACCCTCAAGCACATTCGGCCCGTGCTCATCAGTACAGCAGCCCCAACGCCCAGCATTGTTGTGCAACTGTGCTGCCGCAGCGCACTGCCCTCTGCAGCCCTGACCCCATCTTCACGCCAACTTAAATGACACCTTGCAGTCCTTTGTTGCACCACGCAACGCAGCATGCGGTGCTGTGCAGTGCTCACCTTGAACAAGTGTGAGCGCATCCATCCCTTGCCCTTCACATGCCGCACTCCAATGTCCTGCAGATCCCAAGGCAAACAGCTGCTGCTGCTGCTGCTGCTGCTGCTCCCTGGCTGCTGACTTGGTGCTGCTGTGGCTGCAACATCCTGGAGGCCAGTTTTCACGTCGCCAGCAGCTGCAGCTGCCAGCAGCAGCAGCAGCAGCAGCAGCTGCTGCCACCATGCTGCGTGCGCAGGCATCGCTGACGTGTACCGTCATGGGGAAACCGCTGCTCTCCATACGGCTAGCAGTGTTCACACTGTCCCCAAAGAAGCAGTAGCGGGGGCGGCGCTTGCCCACCACCCCGCTCAACGCCGGGCCTGCACAGTCCAGCAGCAGGCAGCACAGCGCAACCACAGCTGTTCACCAGACAGCACAGGCCGGCAGCCAGTCCCAACGCGGATGAGAAGCCACGGCACACCAGCCACCTGCAGTGTCCACAACGTCCTCAGAATAGCACTCAAGCCCAAAATTCCAGTGTGATGTGCTTGAGGTTATATCTGCTTAAGTGAGCAGAGTGCAGTAGAGGCGCACAGGCGCCGCCCACCTGTGCATGCCGATGCGTATCTGCACGCGCCACCCGTCGCTCCCCTTGGCCAGTATCTGCTGCTGCACGTCTGCTGCGGCCGCCAACATGTCGACAGCCATGGCCGCCACACGCAGCGTGTGGTCGCTGCTGCCGTCGTGCCCTGCCACAGCCATGTAGGCATCACCCACTGTCTCGACCTTGAACACGCCATGCCTGCACGCAACACGGCAGCCACGGCAGTCCAAACGGCAGCGCTGCCTTGGCATCGGAGCAGCGGCACTTCGCAATCATCAACATGACCGGCAGCCACCATGTGTACGCACCAATGACCGTCTCCATGCACAACGCCAGCCTCAAACAAGAGTCTCTCAACAGCACAGCAGCTTGCAAGCTAGTCAATTGGCTGGTGTTTGTACAGGCACACAACATGGCAAGCAGTGGGTCAATCATGCCATGGCAAGGCCAGGCCCCGCCTCCTGCCAGCTCTGACGTGCAAGCATGCACGAGCAACCCCGCGCACATCCACACCGCCGCAACCCCGGCCCCGCCCCGACCACCCCCCCAGCAGCGCCAGGCGCTCACTTGTCGCAGAGGTCGTCAAAGGCGCTGAACAGCATGTCCAGCATGGCCACCACCTGCTGCGTCGGCCACAGCGAGCACAGCTCCGTGAAGCCGACGATGTCGCTGAACAGGATCGTCACCTGCAGCAGCACAGCAGCAGCAGCAGCAGCAGCAGCAGCAGCAGCATCGCCATGAGCTTGGCCGATGACGATACAGTGACAAGCAACCAAGCAAGGGCTGTGGGCATCAATCACAAGAAGACACGGCCGCACATGCACAGCTCTGCCTCACGGTGTGCTGCCCGGCGTCTGCCTGGCTGAGCAGCCGCACTGGAGCGCCTGCCTGAGGCGTGCTGCCGCTGCCGTGCCTGCCTGCCTGCCTGCCTGCCTGCAGGACTTGCAGCAGCATAACGTGGGTCTGCGGGGGCAGCGACCCCCTGCGCCCCGCGCCCCGCCCACCTGCTCGTGCTGCTCGGGGATGTAGGCCTGCCCAGCAGCCAGGCGCTCGATGATGTGCGGCGGCAGCACCTGCACCAGCAGCTCGTAGTGGCTGCGGCTCTCCGCCTCGCGGCGCAGGCTCTGCTTGATCATCACCTGCAGCAGCAGGGCCGCGAGGCGCGACGCAGCGCGGCAGCCAGCATGCACTCAGCGGCCACAGATATCAAAACAGCAGCAGAGCAAGTTGGTCAACAGCTGTTAATCACCAACCTGCTGGCCGCAGCACGCAGCGCGGCAGCCAGCATGTCCTCGTCGGCCACTTACGGAGGAGACAACAGCAGCAACCAACCAGCTGGCCGCAGCACCGGCTGTGTTGCATCACCAGGGGCGTGGAGCAGTTCCCGAGCAGAACAGGGTGTGGCGGTGCACACACAAGTTTGAACCGACAACAACACCCTGTGAGCAGGCTGCCGCCAGCGCCCGTCCGCCCCACCTGGCTGTTGACGCGTGCCAGCAGCTCGATGCGGCGCAGCGGCTTGATGAGGAAGTCGTTCACGCCCCGCTCCAGCGCGGCCAGCATGCCGGCCTCCCCGCTGCGGCTGCTGAGCAGCACGATGGGCAGCTCCAGCGAGCCAAACGCGCAGCGCACCTGGCGGCACACCTGCAGGCGCCGGCGCGCCGTTGGCAGCAGGCAGCGCAGGCGGCGTGGCGGCCATCAGGATCCATTCCCAACCGCGCAAAACATGCGGCCATGGAGCGACACAGGCTTGAAAGTTGGTGTGCCTGCAAAATCTCTGTGCTGACAGGGATGCATCCACGCATGTGACTGGATTCTCTACCCCCCCCCCCCCCACCCACCTGCCCCCACCTGCCCCCACCTGCCGCCGCCAAGCCCCGCAGCAGCACGACCATTACAACCACAACTGCACACTCTGGGCTGTCCCTAGCCCGCGGCTGGCCTCCCAGCTCATCAGTGATGAGTCATCACATGCCGCCCACCAGCTCAGCTCATGCCGCCCACCTCCGAAGCCGCCATGTCTTGCAGCAGCACGTCCATCAGCACGAGGTCTGGCAGCCACTGCCCGCTGAACACCACCTCCAGCGCCTCGGCGCCGCTGCTGACAGACACCAGCCGCAGGCCCGGCTCGTTGTCCAGCAGCACAGACGCCACGGCCTGGTCGATGGGGCTGCAGCGCAGCAAGCAACGCATGTGCAAGCACAGGAGTAGGCGTCAAGCAGCACAACCTTCTTGCAGAGTCGCGGACATGTCGCGGCGTTAGCGAGCCACCTTGTCAAGACAAGAGCAAGGGTCTTCTAGAGTGAAGGGCAAGC
Organism: Scenedesmus sp. NREL 46B-D3; assembly: GCA_014080715.1. NCBI lineage: Eukaryota > Viridiplantae > Chlorophyta > Chlorophyceae > Sphaeropleales > Scenedesmaceae > Scenedesmus > Scenedesmus sp. NREL 46B-D3. The sequence continues at coordinate 198,519 of JACERP010000154.1, read as the reverse complement.
ACCTGCTGTGCTGCTGCTCAGTGTGGCTGATTTCCCGCAGCCACAGGCAGCTGCCCACTCGCCGTGCAGCGGCTGCCTGCTTGCTGTCCTCCTGCGCCCAAGTCCCACCTGCTGTCCACGTACAAGACCAACATGGTGCCCCCCGTGGGCCTCGGAGTAGGCAGTCTTCTGCGTCGTGTACTGGGACAGCCGCCGCTGCAGCTTCTGCAGGTGCGAGTCCTGCACGGACGCGCCCGCGGCACCCGCCACAGCAGCCCACGTGTCTCCGGCGCCGCTGCTGACACTGCCCAGCCCCAGCTGCTTGCGGATGCGCCTGTCAAGGGAAGGACGGCTCCGCGCCTGCAGTGCTGCAGGTGCTGCGCCGTTGCGGGTGTCAGCGCTGCAGCTGTTGTGCCTGCTGCTGCACGTGCTGCTGACCCAGCTGATGTCGCCGGCGGCACTGCTGCTGCTGCTGCTGCTGCTGCTGCTGCGGCTGGCGACGTCAGCTGTGTTGAAGGTGTCTGCTTCACTGTCTGAGCACGATGATGCGCTGCACGGCTGCTGTGCAGGTGGGGAGCTGTGATGCACATCAGGGCCCTGAGCAGGCAGCGGCAGAAACAGGCGACACGCCAGGTGCAACACCGGTGCAAGCAGCGTTGTCAGACACGCAACTGCTGCTGCCATGATGCCGTCCGTGCCCATGCCTGTTGGAGCGTTGCACATGGCTACGCTGCAAGCTGCTGGCAACTTGCCCTGAGTGAACTTGACGGCGTTTGCACAGAGACGGCACATGCTGCTTTACTGCATCTTGCATGCCTTGCTGCCTGTGAAATTGCTGCATTTCACAAATTTGCATACTGTTGAGGCAGCTTGGGTGTTGACAGATGCGCTGTGACGCCGCTGCTGTCAGTATGCACGAGAACAGAGCCTCGACAGCAGAAAGCATGCGAGCGTGCATGCACGCCGCTGCACAGTTTGTTGTTGCAACGGCAATGCAAGACAAGGATACGCATGACACTTTGTGGAAGTGCACACGAGACTGCTGCTGTACGCTGTTGCGATCACCTGCTGCTGCAAGCCAACCAGCCATATGCTGCCCAGCCACATCACACAACCCTGCGCAAAACCCAGACCCAGACAGCATGCACAGTCGGTGATAAGCGCAGCAAATCGTACATTGCTTGTGGCTGGCTGCAAGAATAGGTCAGGCACAAGGCAAGCACAACCCCACATTTGGTTGATAAGCGCAGCAAGTCGTGCAGTGCTTGTGCCGAAGGTATGTGCTGCTGAAGTAGAAGGCACTGGCAGCTGCAGCCGAAGACACTGCATATGCTCACCACAATCAACAACCTGAACCATGGCATTGAGCAGAATGAGGCGGTGTAGACCGGAGAATTTCCTCCTAAGGATGCTGTGCCAGTGACAAGGACCTCCAGCAGCAGCAACATGCACAGCCACACCACTGTTGCTGCCCAAACGCCACGGGTGGTGCTCTGTGCTTGTAAGAGGTGTGAAGTTGCCCAGGTCTGTAGTGCATTTGAGAAAAACAAGCAGTGATGCGCTTGAACATATACAGGCATGTGTGTGAGCTGCATCTGCTGGGGGCCAGCAGTAGCATGCTACTGCACACTGCAGCAATGGCAATGCGAAGTCAGATGGCATCGCCTGTCCCTGCTGGTGATGCTGACAGCACCAGCATAACTTGCAACTTTAATCTGTGGACTTGAGTGCTGAGGACTTGCCTGAGCTGCATAGAGCATCAGCCCGGCGCTGCTGCCGCGTTGTTGCTGCTCCTCGCAGCTGCTGCGCTTCTCAGCCACGCCAAGGACAGCCTCATTGACGTTTGTGGCCATCATCATGTATCTTTGCCGTGCTGGCAAGCATAACTCAGCGAAGCCCCACCCGGAGTCATCGTTTTCACTACGGCCCGGCAAGCACCTACAAACGAATCACAGTTCCTATTGCTGCAACTAATCGGCCATTATCAACATAGGAACGCCTGACTCCGTCGCACCGACACCAAGCTGGCACGACAGCCAAGGTTGATATTGGCAGTTCCGGATATTTAATGGATCGGCTAGGGATTATCCTTCAACATCTGCCTTGATCTGCCCACAGGTTGCTTCGACTGCTGTGTGGGGCTGGTAGTGATGGCTTAGCTAGTGGGGCCAGCACAGGTGACTTGCAGCCACAAGGCTGCTCCCACCAGCAAGCATGCTGCTACTGTAATGGAGGTGTTGCTGACGTTTGGTGTCAAAGAGTTTCAACAACACAGAACTTGCTATGGTCGCATGTGTGAGCTCTGTAACTGGCTGATATACTCACTAGTAGTCAGGAGCAGCACTCAGTGACTGTGACGCATCACCACCTAGTGACTTCTCAGTCAGCATCTCATGAGGGAGGCAATTGCTGTTGTCTTGACTAATGAAAGAGATGCAGAGGGATCTCAGGCTGCTATGAGCGACAGCTCTGCATCAAGCAATGCTCGACCTTTGCAACAGGAGTCCTAGCACCAAGTGGCAGGAAACACACTTTGCAAAGCACAAAGCAGCAAACGTGTCATTCACATGCTGACTATAGGGCCCCCGCATGGTAGACATTCTCAACCACAGGGATCGCCATGTTGCATGCCTGGCAGGCTGCCCCAGCATGCATTAGTCATGCTGTAACCAAGCTGCAGCACTGCTCAAAGCAGGCATGGCAAGCAGATAAGTCGCTGATGTGTCATCAACCTGATGCCGCAGTGCGGCACCACTCAGTGATGTCATACTGGCAGTCTGACCTGCCAATGACACAAAGTGTTGGTAACATAGTCGGTGAGTGCCGCCACCATGCACACTATAAACTCAGTGAACACTCAGCTTTGTTGTCCTGGAGCACGGCCACTCGCTATGATAAACCCCCATGCATCGCAACTAATTGGCTTTGCAAGCCATGAGCGTGAAGTTCATGTGCAGCCGAGCTGCATCAATGGGATGCCTTGTAACAAGCATGGATGCCATGTCAGCGCAGCTGCTTGCAATTAGACCCCCTGTTATCTGAGCATGTGAAGGGTGGCAGCGAAGCACACATTGGTGCGCGTGGCTATCTCAGACTGCTTCACACTTAGTTCACGCACATGCACAATTGCACAATTGGCAAGATGGATGTCAATGACCATATGCAATGAGGGAGTGGCTGCATACACCCATACTTGCATCACCCAGCTACTGAGCTATGCAGCAGTCGGTGTCTGTCCAGTGCCCTTATCTTGAAGTGGGACAGATGAAAGCAGCAGCACTCCAACTTAGCCATGTGCCCCATACACAACCTCAGCAAACCCAGGCTGGGGAGATTCACAACATTGTCAACAGAGTGGCTTGGCCCAACCTTTGTGGCACCATCAGGCTGGCACATCAGACTACATTTTCACAGCAGCACAGTCCAGTTTCAACATATAAATGAGCCTCATCATCATCATTACCCATTCAAGCCATAGCATCAATGCCATGGGCCCTGCGCCCCACCGGAACGCCTGATGTTACTGGGTGCACGTAATGCCGTGTAACCACACAGTATCTGTCCACTGAAGCAGCTCCAACCCCACAGTGGTAGCCTGCTTGCAGCAAAGTTGACAACGTCAAAGCCACTTAAAACCATTTCACATGTGCTGCTACTTGTTGCAGCAGGGAAACAGCCTCTTGCCCACTGTCCCGCTCCACAGCATCATGTGTGCTGCTGCTACTGCTGCTGCTGTCACTGCCCTCACCCTTTACTGCTGCTGGAGAATCCTGTGCAGCAGCATCAGCAAGTGTTTTTGCAGCTGACAGCATCTGCTGCAGGCCTGGCTGGCACTTGCTAAGTGCTGCGCTGATGGCTGCCACCTCCTGCCGGTGCTTCTCAAGAGCGGCCTCTGTTGCATCGCAAGCAGGGTGGCTCTCTGTGATGGATTGCTCCCACTCATCTGCAATGCACGACAGCGGCATGCTTGCTCTCATATGCTGAGACACACGACGGAGAAGCAACAGCTGGAAGATGCCGAGAAAGAGATGTCAGCAATGCCTGCAGTTGTGACATACCAACTCGCTGGCACTCTTGCAAAGAATGACAGCTACACAATCTTGGTAAACCGCATGAGTCGTGGTGTGCTGCTGCGCATGCACTGGCTGACAGCAACAAGCCCTTGCATGTTTTGCAACGCAGCCTCTGTTACCTGCATACGCCAGCTTGCATACATGCTGCCGCACTGCTGGCTGCATGAGGAACTGCCACAGCTGCTCGCTGGGCTCCCCGCTGTCGGGACGCGGCAGCAGCGGCTTAGGTGCCACGCCTGCTGCCTTCGAGCGGCCCTCAGACAGCCAGATGGTGAAGCAACTGCGGGGCACTCGACTCGGCAGCACCCTGCAGCAGCAGCAGCAGCAGCAGCAGTAGCAGCCGGTGCTTTTGCTACTTGTATAGCAGGAGCATGCAGCTTACCAGCTCAGGCCTGGGCGTGAGCAGTGAGCCTGAAGAATCCCTGCAGCAGCATCCACCTACAGCTGTGTACGGTCAACCCTTTCCCCAAAACTCCTGTTGGATAAACATGGCAGCTTGCACAGTCATCCCAACCTGTTGCTGCTGCTGCTGCTGCTGCTGCTGCATGGTTTGCCGGTCTGCAAGAGATTTGCCTGCTACATTTGTCGGTTCAACACGGCAGCAGGGGCATCCTGCAGCAGCGTGTGCCACATTGGGCCAGGTTGCACCTGTGCAGCATGCGTGTGGAGGCGAACAGCACCAGCCTGTCATGCCGGGGCTGTATGTCCACCGGCGGTGCAGGGAAGGGGTACAGCCGCAGCTGCCCTCCATGGCTGGGCTGCCAGTGCTGGTTGAGGTAGAAGATGGCTGTCACCTGCAGCAGCAAGAGAGTACTGGAGTCGTGAGCCTGGGCTGAAGCATGCACAGCAGCCACCTGCTGTGCAGCACAGGGCAGCAGCACGGAAAGATATATTCTTGCATGCAGGGGTCGGGAGACTCTGCTTTCTTGCTTGCCTTTTCATGCTAGAATTCTTCTTCTTCTCAACAAGCGCACACTGACAATCTCCACTTGACCAGGTGTGATGAAGTGCTATTCGTCTTCTTGGGTTGCACTGTGTGTGACCATGGGCAGGTCTGCCAAGCACCACAGGTCAGCCGCATGCAAGGCACACGCGCTACACAGTAATGGCTGTCGAGACCAGCGCTCAGATGCAGGCACGTGTTGCGCTCACCCTGCGGCCGTCCAACAGTTCATCAGAGTCAAAGTGCATGGGGAAGCAGCCGCCGCCGCCTACAAGCACACACACAGACGCGCGCCACCACAGCTTGTGAGCATGCGGCATGGACCAAGTGGTGAAGGCGCCAAACAACAGCCCATGGACACACCTATGGCACTACTGCAACCGACGCGGCACAGCTCCACACACATGCCTGTTTCACTTGCTGGCTAGGCCAGACATGCAGATGTATACTGGCAGGTGGTGTCCTCTGCGTTTGCATGGTCTGTGATGCTGGCAGCTAAGCGCTTGTAGCACGGGCAAGCTGCGCTCAGCGCTGAGTCAGATTGCATGCCGGGCCCCACCCTCGTTGTGCTGCATCTTGATTGCATGCGACTCCAGCCGCAGCTGAGGCAGGAACAGGTTGAGCATGGTGGCCAGGCGCCTGTCTGCGTCCAGCTGGGCCACCAGCGGCGCCGCCTCCTGCACTGCAGCCTCCAGCGTGAGCTCTGCTTCCATGACCTGCAGTGAGCACAGTGAAGTCCACGACGGAGGGACCGAAGTTCACAGCAAGTGCATGCGGCATACACACGCGGGCTTGCCAACCTGCGTGCGACGATCCTTGCAAATGCTGTGTTGCTGCCCTTGGACACTCGCAGCCATCAGCAGATGTGGCCATGTGCTGTGCTTGGCATGGGTGGACGAATCTCTTGAGTTCTTTGCTTGCCTGCTTGCTGCCGCTTGTCAGCTGCTGCCTGCATCACAACACCAGCCCAGAACACCCTTGTCACCCTGCTGGGGTCACCCTGCAGGTTGTCCTGCTGACCAACAGCATGTGGTGGCCACACTGTCATTACTTTGGCATTTGAACATGCAGGGGCACAGCAGCATAAGATGTATTGAACAACAAAATGAAGCGCACCTGTGACTTGGCCAGCAGCTGCGTTTCCCCTTTTGCAACGAGGTGTGTGTGGTTGAGGTGCATCAGCCCTGACTGGTGCACGTGCTTCAGCTCAAGCTCCAGCCTGCGGGCACTGACGGGCCCAAATACGCCGTCCACGACTGCATAGCCCTGCAGACAGCAGTAGCGCAACTGCCACATCAGGGAGAAGTTGTCGTACTGCATAAAGCACACCATCAGGCGACAGCATGGTTCTGACGACAACAGCAGGAACATGATCCGCTTGGCATGGCTGTGTTACTGTTGCAAGTGCCTGCAAACCACAGCAGCAATGTGTGAGCAGCTTGAAGCGCACCATCCGCCCATCAAAGAGCCCTGCAATGAACCTTGCTGCAACCGCTTGTTCCTTGTGCAGGTTAGCATCCATGGGAATGCAGCTCTGTGCATTGCTGCCAAAAGCCACGGTGCTTCTTTGCTGCTGGTGACCACAGCCAATCACAGCTATTGCTTTAAATCAACGAGGCTTGCGACACATATAGCCAGGGGGCCTGCACGGCTTGTGCCCTGTGCAGTGTGCTGCCATGCTCCGTACCTTGGCGTCGAGCTCAGCGCAAACTTCAGGCGTGATGGCTTCCTGCAACCGTTCCACTGGCAAACGTGCTTCTGAGTGCATTCTTCTCCTGTTCTGGTTTCCTGGCTGCAGCGGCAGGCTTTCTCTGCTGCTGTTGAGCTTGCTGACTGCATGCTGCAGGCAGTTGATTGGCAGCAAGCTGCTGGCTGCATGGTGCTGCTGCAGCACTGTCAGCAAGCCCTGTAACGCTCTAGTCTTTATGATTGGGCAGGAAACTGAACAAGTCCATGCCGACAGCATGGTGAACACATGAGATCACTTGATCACTCGGACAAACTTTGTCCTTTGAAAGTCAGCATACCGGGACACCAAGGACCTCAAGAACCTGCCGTCTGCTGTTGTTGAGTGGGAGGAAACAGAACGGACACCAAAACGCTTTATATTGTGCTTTTGTGAAACCTGGCATGCTGCAATGTCTGACGAAGGGCCCCGAGGTTAACAGCAGCTAGGTTTTATTAGTCTATCAATATAGGTCTTATTATATGGCCAAGAAATTTTCTGATAAAATTTCATGAACGTTCATCCTTCACCGCTGCACGAAAGTTCATCAGCAGCGTTGTAGTCTACCTTCGACACCCTGCATGTGTGCGACAGCCAGTGCAGACCGCCTCCCTGGGGTCAACAGAACCCCTGCAAGAGTACGGCAGGCTGGGATCAAATTATTTTATGATACAAAGCCACCGGCGGTGGGCTTAATTGAGCGGAAGGTGTCAGCTGCGGTTCTGGGCAAGTAACGCAACATTTCCAGCTCGCTCCCGGGAGTACATGTACCGGGGCGCCAAGGTACCCCGCTGTGGCCACCCTTCCCCTTTTAGCATTGCTATTTGCTATTGACACTATTACTAGTGCTTATGGAGGCATGCTGCTTAGAAAATCCCTGTCACGACGTTTGTATTGTTTCCGCTTCCGTCCGCCCTGCAAACCATTGTTCAGAGGGCCTGCCTTCTTCCTCAGTCTGTTACCATTTCCTGTATCGGCCCGGGCTTCTCACATGGACTGCTCGGCTGCCCACCTTGTCGTCGTGCAGCAGGCAGACGTCAACCCGCTGGATGCTTACAGTGCCTCAGACATCGTTAGTCAGCGTCATAGACAACCATGCAGCCTGTGTGTGCATCGCCCTCCCTCCTGCTTGTCCCCCTTTCATCGTTTTGCAGGCCGTCCTTTTGCAGGCCTTCTAGTCGCTGCAAACAGCGCTTTGGTCGTCAAGTTAAGGCATCCAATCGCCCACAGGCCAGGGCGCTGGCTTCGGAACCAACCCAACATCGACTTCCATCACATTTGGTGAACGCTTTTGGTTGGCATGTTCTGCATCGAGAACATGACCCTTTAAGGGATGTCCAACAGCTAAGGAATGTCAAGGAGTTAAGCGAACTTGCAGTGTTTTGGTCAAGCAGGTTCCAGTTTCATGTCTCTTTTCAGCATCATCACCGTCCTTCAACTCGATGTCATCGGGTGACTTCAGCAGACAGCAGCAGTGTGTCTGGTAGCTTGTGTCTGGCATGGCCGTTGTTTGCTGGCTGCGCAGCACACCACTGGAACTCGCAGCACACCAACCACCCTGCTTGGAAGTATTGGAGATGAGGACCGGCCCAGGGCGTATGGGCGCGAAGCCGGAGGAGGCACATAGCGATGGCAACGGCTACACTATCACCTGCTGGTAATCTTCACGTTGGTAGAGAAGCAGCAAGCATCAACCAGCAGTGCTGACTTGTTAGTAGAGAAGCAGCAAGCACCAAACAGCAATGCGGACGCTAGGGACACTGCGTTTATGGAGGATTGCACAAATTGACTGGATATTCATGGTAGCAGCAGTGACAGCAGCAACACTTTGGACTATGGAGCATGGCTGTATTAAGGAGGCAACAACAACATACAGCGTAGATAATCGTGGTTTGGGGCAGCAGCAGCAGCGTAGAGCAGAGGAATTGGTGTGCTGGGCTGCTCTGTCTGCCGAGTCGTACAGGTCCAGCTGACTGTATCGTTCAAGCAGCGGAGGTTTCACAAGCTCGGGTCAGAGTGGAGGTTCTTTAAACGACGTGCACCAGGCAGGCGTGAAACCTCGTACGCCACCCTTGGTAGGATCTGCAGCAAGCGGCAACCACACATATGCCTACCCTCCACAGTTGTATTTACAGTAGTCACTGCAGTTGGCACAACCAGACGTGTTTGTCACTGTTTGTGTTCAGGCAGTCTGTTTGTGTAGCCATCAAACGTTTTTATGCGCCTGTTGCATTTTACACCCTGGTAAACAAATATATTTGCAGTGTTGTCTTCCGTATGCTCGCATGCGCTCCGTGCATTGTGGCTGCAGTGCTGAGCCCTGTGCAGGAGCTGCATCGGGTGCTTCAGTGTCGGCAGACTACGCGTTGCAGTAAGGGCAGTTCTTCATTTCAAGACGTTGCAGTAAGAGCAGTGCTTCGTGTCAGGAGCGTGCAAAGCAGCCTATGAAGGTGCATTGTAATTGCTGATCTCGCCGATAGTTTGTGCATGCTGCATTTGCATGGGAAGGGTTTTTTTTGTGTGTCCCCAGCTGCCTTCTGCTGCAGGTTAAGGTCTGAAGTTGCCTGGCAGAGGCGGCATCCTCCCTGTCTCTCGTGTGTCCCTGGTCCCTGTCCTGCTGTAGGATGCTTGCAGTTGGTGCAGTGGTTAGTACAGCTTGCTGTGCAGCATAGTCGGTCACGCTTGCGATTTTTCTTGCTTTTGCAGACAGGCTCCCCTCAATAGTAATGTGCATGCTGCATTTGCATGGGAAGGAGTTTTTGTGTGCCCAGCTGCCTTCTGCTGCAGGTTCAGGTTTGAAGTTGCCTGGCAGAGGTGGCATCCTCCCTGTCTTGTCTGGTGTGTGTCCCTGGCCCCTGTCCTGCGGTAGGGTACTTGCAGTCAGTGCAGTGGTCAGTACAGCTTGCTGTGCAGCATGGCCGGTCATGCTTGCGACTTCTTCTCCTTTTGCAGTCGGGCTGCTGCTCCTCGCCTCGGTCGTCATGTGCATGCTGCATTTGCATGGGAAGGGTTTTTTTTTGTGTGCCCAGCTGCCTTGTGCTGCAGGTTCAGGTCTGAAGTTGCCTGGCAGAGGCGGCATCCTCCCTGTCTTGTCTGGTGTGTGTCCCTGGCCCCTGTCCTGCGGTTCGGTACTTGCAGTCAGTGCAGTGGTCAGTACAGCTTGCTGTGCAGCATGATCGGTCACGTTTGCAATTTCTTGTTCTTTTGCTGACAGGCTGCTCCTCGCCTCGGTCGTCATGTGCATGCTGCATTTGCATGGGAAAGGTTTTTGTGTGCCCAGCTGCCTTCTGCTGCAGGTTCAGGTCTGAAGTTGCCTGGCAGAGGTGGCATCCTCCCTGTCTCTGGTGTGTCCCTGGTCCCTGTCCTGCGGTAGGATGCTTGCAGTAGGTGCAGTGGTCAGTACAGCTTGCTGTGCAGCATCGTCGGTCACGCTTGCTTCTTTCTTTCTTTCTTCCTTTCTTTCTTTTCATTTTCTTTTTCTTTGCAGACAGGCTGCTCCTCGCCTCCGTCGTCATGTGCATGCTGCATTTGCATGGAAAGGTTTTTTTGTGTGTGTGCCCAGCTGCCTTGTGCTGCAGGTTCAGGTCTGAAGTTGCCTGGCAGAGGCGGCATCCTCCCTGTCTTGTCTGGTGTGTGTCCCTGGCCCCTGTCCTGCGGTAGGGTACTTGCAGTCAGTGCAGTGGTCAGTACAGCTTGCTGTGCAGCATGGTCTGTCATGCTTGCGACTTCTTCTCCTTTTGCAGTCGGGCGGCTGCTCCTCGCCTCGCTCGTCATGTGCATGCTGCATTTGCATGGAAAGGGTTTTTTTTTTGTGTGCCCAGCTGCCTTGTGCTGCAGGTTCAGGTCTGAAGTTGCCTGGCAGAGGCGGCATCCTCCCTGTCTTGTCTGGTGTGTGTCCCTGGCCCCTGTCCTGCGGTAGGGTACTTGCAGTCAGTGCAGTGGTCAGTACAGCGTGCTGTGCAGCATGGTCGGTCATGCTTGCGACTTCTTCTCCTTTTGCAGTCGGGCTGCTGCTCCTCGCCTCGGTCGTCATGTGCATGCTGCATTTGCATGGGAAGGGGTTTTTGTGTGCCCAGCTGCCTTGTGCTGCAGGTTCAGGTCTGAAGTTGCCTGGCAGAGGCGGCATCCTCCCTGTCTTGTCTGGTGTGTCCCTGGCCCCTGTCCTGCGGTAGGGTACTTGCAGTTGGTGCAGTGGTCAGTACAGCTTGCTGTGCAGCATGGTCGGTCATGCTTGCGACTTCTTCTCCTTTTGCAGTCGGGCTGCTGCTCCTCGCCTCAGTCGTCATGTGCATGCTGCATTTGCATGGGAAGGGGTTTTTGTGTGCCCAGCTGCCTTGTGCTGCAGGTTCAGGTCTGAAGTTGCCTGGCAGAGGCGGCATCCTCCCTGTCTTGTCTGGTGTGTGTCCCTGGCCCCGGTCCTGCGGTTCGGTACTTGCAGTCAGTGCAGTGATCAGTACAGCCTGCTGTGCAGCATGGTCGGTCATGCTTGCGACTTCTTCTCCTTTTGCAGTCGGGCTGCTGCTCCTTGCCTCAGTCGTCATGTGCATGCTGCATTTGCATGGAAAGGGTTTTTTTTGTGTGCCCAGCTGCCTTGTGCTGCAGGTTCAGGTCTGAAGCTGCCTGGCAGAGGCGGCATCCTCCCTGTCTTGTTTGGTGTGTGTCCCTGGCCCCTGTCCTGCGGTTCGGTACTTGCAGTCAGTGCAGTGGTCAGTACAGCTTGCTGTGCAGCATGATCGGTCACGTTTGCAATTTCTTGTTCTTTTGCTGACAGGCTGCTCCTCGCCTCAACAGTCATGTGCATGCTGCATTTGCATGGGAAGGGTTTTTGTGTGCCCAGCTGCCTTGTGCTGCAGGTTCAGGTCTGAAGTTGCCTGGCAGAGGTGGCATCCTCCCTGTCTCTGGTGTGTCCCGGTCCCTGTCCTGCGGTAGGATGCTTGCAGTAGGTGCAGTGGTCAGTACAGCTTGCTGTGCAGCATCGTCGGTCACGCTTGCAGTTTCTTTTTCTTTTGCAGACAGGCTGCTCCTCGCCTCCGGCCGTCATGTCCATGCTGCATTTGCATGGAAAGGGTTTTTTCTGTGTGCCCAGCTGCCTTGTGCTGCAGGTTCAGGTCTGAAGTTGCCTGGCAGAGGCGGCATCCTCCCTGTCTTGTCTGGTGTGTGTCCCTGGCCCCTGTCCTGCGGTTCGGTACTTGCAGTCAGTGCAGTGGTCAGTACAGCCTGCTGTGCAGCATGGTCGGTCATGCTTGCGACTTCTTCTCCTTTTGCTGTCGGGCTGCTGCTCCTCCCCTTGGTCTTCATGTGCATGCTGCATTTGCATGGAAAGGGTTTTTTTGTGTGCCCAGCTGCCTTGTGCTGCAGGTTCAGGTCTGAAGCTGCCTGGCAGAGGCGGCATCCTCCCTGTCTCTGGTGTGTCCCTGGCCCCTGTCCTGCGGTTCGGTACTTGCAGTCAGTGCAGTGATCAGTACAGCTTGCTGTGCAGCATCGTCGGTCACGCTTGCAGTTTCTTTTTCTTTTGCAGACAGGCTGCTCCTCGCCTCAACAGTCATGTGCATGGTACATTTGCATGGAAAGGGTTTTTTTTGTGTGCCCAGCTGCCTTGTGCTGCAGGTTCAGGTCTGAAGTTGCCTGGCAGAGGCGGCATCCTCCCTGTCTTGTCTGGTGTGTGTCCCTGGCCCCTGTCCTGCGGTTCGGTACTTGCAGTTGGTGCAGTGGTCAGTACAGCTTGCTGTGCAGCATGGTCGGTCATGCTTGCGACTTCTTCTCCTTTTGCAGTCGGGCTGCTGCTCCTCGCCTCGGTCGTCATGTGCATGCTGCATTTGCATGGGAAGGGTTTTTTTGTGTGCCCAGCTGCCTTGTGCTGCAGGTTCAGGTCTGAAGTTGCCTGGCAGAGGCGGCATCCTCCCTGTCTCTGGTGTGTCCCTGGTCCCTGTCCTGCGGTAGGATGCTTGCAGTAGGTGCAGTGGTCAGTACAGCTTGCTGTGCAGCATCGTCGGTCACGCTTGCAGTTTCTTTTTCTTTTGCAGACAGGCTGCTCCTCGCCTCGGTCGTCATGTCCATGCTGCATTTGCATGGAAAGGGTTTTTTCTGTGTGCCCAGCTGCCTTGTGCTGCAGGTTCAGGTCTGAAGTTGCCTGGCAGAGGCGGCATCCTCCCTGTCTTGTCTGGTGTGTGTCCCTGGCCCCTGTCCTGCGGTTCGGTACTTGCAGTTGGTGCAGTGGTCAGTACAGCTTGCTGTGCAGCATGGTCGGTCATGCTTGCGACTTCTTCTCCTTTTGCAGTCGGGCTGCTGCTCCTCTCCGGTCGTCATGTCCATGCTGCATTTGCATGGAAAGGGTTTTTCTGTGTGCCCAGCTGCCTTGTGCTGCAGGTTCAGGTCTGAAGTTGCCTGGCAGAGGCGGCATCCTCCCTGTCTTGTCTGGTGTGTGTCCCTGGCCCCTGTCCTGCGGTTCAGGTACTTGCAGTCAGTGCAGTGGTCAGTACAGCTTGCTGTGCAGCATGGTCGGTCATGCTTGCGACTTCTTCTCCTTTTGCAGTCGGGCTGCTGCTTCTCGCTCCGGTCGTCATGTGCATGCTGCATTTGCATGGGAAGGGTTTTTTTTGTGTGCCCAGCTGCCTTGCGCTGCAGGTTCAGGTCTGAAGCTGCCTGGCAGAGGCGGCATCCTCCCTGTCTTGTCTGGTGTGTGTCCCTGGCCCCTGTCCTGCGGTTCAATACTTGCAGTTGGTGCAGTGGTCAGTACAGCTTGCTGTGCAGCATGGTCGGTCATGCTTGCGACTTCTTCTCCTTTTGCAGTCGGGCTGCTGCTCCTCGCTCCGGTCGTCATGTGCATGCTGCATTTGCATGGAAAGGTTTTTTTTTGTGTGCCCAGCTGCCTTGTGCTGCAGGTTCAGGTCTGAAGTTGCCTGGCAGAGGCGGCATCCTCCCTGTCTCTGGTGTGTCCCTGGTCCCTGTCCTGCGGTAGGATGCTTGCAGTAGGTGCAGTGGTCAGTACAGCTTGCTGTGCAGCATGGTCGGTCATGCTTGCGACTTCTTCTCCTTTTGCAGTCGGGCTGCTGCTCCTCGCTCCGGTCGTCATGTGCATGCTGCATTTGCATGGGAAGGGTTTTTTTTGTGTGCCCAGCTGCCTTGTGCTGCAGGTTCAGGTCTGAAGTTGCCTGGCAGAGGCGGCATCCTCCCTGTCTCTGGTGTGTCCCTGGTCCCTGTCCTGCGGTAGGATGCTTGCAGTAGGTGCAGTGGTCAGTACAGCTTGCTGTGCAGCATCGTCGGTCACGCTTGCAGTTTCTTTTTCTTTTGCAGACAGGCTGCTCCTCGCCTCGGTCGTCATGTCCATGCTGCATTTGCATGGAAAGGGTTTTTTCTGTGTGCCCAGCTGCCTTGTGCTGCAGGTTCAGGTCTGAAGTTGCCTGGCAGAGGCGGCATCCTCCCTGTCTTGTCTGGTGTGTGTCCCTGGCCCCTGTCCTGCGGTTCGGTACTTGCAGTTGGTGCAGTGGTCAGTACAGCTTGCTGTGCAGCATGGTCGGTCATGCTTGCGACTTCTTCTCCTTTTGCAGTCGGGCTGCTGCTCCTCGCTCCGGTCGTCATGTGCATGCTACATTTGCATGGAAAGGGTTTTTTTTTTGTGTGCCCAGCTGCCTTGTGCTGCAGGTTCAGGTCTGAAGCTGCCTGGCAGAGGCGGCATCCTCCCTGTCTTGTCTGGTGTGTGTCCCTGGCCCCTGTCCTGCGGTTCGGTACTTGCAGTCAGTGCAGTGGTCAGTACAGCTTGCTGTGCAGCATGGTCGGTCATGCTTGCGACTTCTTCTCCTTTTGCAGTCGGGCTGCTGCTTCTCGCTCCGGTCGTCATGTGCATGCTGCATTTGCATGGGAAGGGTTTTTTTTGTGTGCCCAGCTGCCTTGCGCTGCAGGTTCAGGTCTGAAGCTGCCTGGCAGAGGCGGCATCCTCCCTGTCTTGTCTGGTGTGTGTCCCTGGCCCCTGTCCTGCGGTTCAATACTTGCAGTTGGTGCAGTGGTCAGTACAGCTTGCTGTGCAGCATGGTCGGTCATGCTTGCGACTTCTTCTCCTTTTGCAGTCGGGCTGCTGCTCCTCGCTCCGGTCGTCATGTGCATGCTGCATTTGCATGGAAAGGTTTTTTTTTGTGTGCCCAGCTGCCTTGTGCTGCAGGTTCAGGTCTGAAGTTGCCTGGCAGAGGCGGCATCCTCCCTGTCTCTGGTGTGTCCCTGGTCCCTGTCCTGCGGTAGGATGCTTGCAGTAGGTGCAGTGGTCAGTACAGCTTGCTGTGCAGCATGGTCGGTCATGCTTGCGACTTCTTCTCCTTTTGCAGTCGGGCTGCTGCTCCTCGCTCCGGTCGTCATGTGCATGCTGCATTTGCATGGGAAGGGTTTTTTTTGTGTGCCCAGCTGCCTTGTGCTGCAGGTTCAGGTCTGAAGTTGCCTGGCAGAGGCGGCATCCTCCCTGTCTCTGGTGTGTCCCTGGTCCCTGTCCTGCGGTAGGATGCTTGCAGTAGGTGCAGTGGTCAGTACAGCTTGCTGTGCAGCATCGTCGGTCACGCTTGCAGTTTCTTTTCTTTTGCAGACAGGCTGCTCCTCGCCTCGGTCGTCATGTCCATGCTGCATTTGCATGGAAAGGGTTTTTTCTGTGTGCCCAGCTGCCTTGTGCTGCAGGTTCAGGTCTGAAGTTGCCTGGCAGAGGCGGCATCCTCCCTGTCTTGTCTGGTGTGTGTCCCTGGCCCCTGTCCTGCGGTTCGGTACTTGCAGTTGGTGCAGTGGTCAGTACAGCTTGCTGTGCAGCATGGTCGGTCATGCTTGCGACTTCTTCTCCTTTTGCAGTCGGGCTGCTGCTCCTCGCTCCGGTCGTCATGTGCATGCTACATTTGCATGTGAAGGGTTTTTTTTTTGTGTGCCCAGCTGCCTTGTGCTGCAGGTTCAGGTCTGAAGCTGCCTGGCAGAGGCGGCATCCTCCCTGTCTCTGGTGTGTCCCTGGTCCCTGTCCTGCGGTAGGATGCTTGCAGTCAGTGCAGTGGTCAGTACAGCTTGCTGTGCAGCATGGTCGGTCATGCTTGCGACTTCTTCTCCTTTTGCAGTCGGGCTGCTGCTCCTCGCTCGGGTCGTCATGTCCATGCTGCATTTGCATGGAAAGGGTTTTTTCTGTGTGCCCAGCTGCCTTGTGCTGCAGGTTCAGGTCTGAAGTTGCCTGGCAGAGGCGGCATCCTCCCTGTCTTGTCTGGTGTGTGTCCCTGGCCCCTGTCCTGCGGTTCGGTACTTGCAGTCAGTGCAGTGGTCAGTACAGCTTGCTGTGCAGCATGGTCGGTCATGCTTGCGACTTCTTCTCCTTTTGCAGTCGGGCTGCTGCTCCTCGCTCCGGTCGTCATGTCCATGCTGCATTTGCATGGAAAGGGTTTTTTCTGTGTGCCCAGCTGCCTTGTGCTGCAGGTTCAGGTCTGAAGTTGCCTGGCAGAGGCGGCATCCTCCCTGTCTTGTCTGGTGTGTGTCCCTGGCCGCTGTCCTGCGGTTCGGTACTTGCAGTTGGTGCAGTGGTCAGTACAGCTTGCTGTGCAGCATGGTCGGTCATGCTTGCGACTTCTTCTCCTTTTGCAGTCGGGCTGCTGCTCCTCGCTCCGGTCGTCATGTGCATGCTGCATTTGCATGTGAAGGGTTTTTTTTGTGTGCCCAGCTGCCTTGTGCTGCAGGTTCAGGTCTGAAGCTGCCTGGCAGAGGCGGCATCCTCCCTGTCTCTGGTGTGTCCCTGGTCCTTGTCCTGCGGTAGGGTACTTGCAGTCAGTGCAGTGGTCAGTACAGCTTGCTGTGCAGCATGGTCGGTCATGCTTGCGACTTCTTCTCCTTTTGCAGTCGGGCTGCTGCTCCTCGCTCCGGTCGTCATGTGCATGCTGCATTTGCATGGGAAGGGGTTTTTTTGTGTGCCCAGCTGCCTTGCGCTGCAGGTTCAGGTCTGAAGCTGCCTGGCAGAGGCGGCATCCTCCCTGTCTTGTCTGGTGTGTGTCCCTGGCCCCTGTCCTGCGGTTCAATACTTGGTGGTCATGTGCATTCTGCATTTGCATAGGAGGGGGGTTTATGCCCAGCTGCCTTCTGCTGCAGGTGATCTGGTCCGAAGTTGCCTGGCAGCAGCTGCATCCTCCCCGTCTGGTGTGGCCCAGGTCCCTGCGGTAGGATGCTTGCAGTTGGTGCAGTGGTCATAGCGTGCTGTGCAGCATGGTCGTTCACGCTTGCAGTCTCTTCTCCTTTTGCTGTTGTGTCTGCTTGCTGCATCTTGTTGCATTCTATTGTCATGGGTTTGGTCAGGATTGCGGGGTGGGTGGGTGGTGCGGATAACTGTGCTCTGTGCTGGTAGGTGGTGCTGCAGGAAAAGAGGCTGTTCGGTGATGGCAGGATGGCGTCCGTTTGGGTGGGCCGCAGCTGCAGGTTGGCAGCTGTGCTGTTGCTCTGTGTGCATGTGCTTGCCTTCTACATTTTGCATAATGATCACTTGGTTGCATGTTGCGGGTAATGTTTGTGCATGTGCTCGCAACATGGGGCGGGAGGGGGCGAAATGCTGCATGTTGCCACCCTTTTTCTGTGCATGTGCTCACAGCATGGGGCTAGGGTGGGGGGCTAATTTGTTGCATGCTGCTTGCTGCTTTCAACGCATATGCGCAGCTGGATCAGCGCCCTTCAAGGTACTATGTGGTGCTATGTGCTCCGGTGAGGTGTGCTTGCCAACATTACTATTTTGCTTGTTGGGTCGGCGTGCTGCAGCTTGGTCAGTTTCACCAGCTGCATGCCGGCGCCTGCCTCGCTTCAGCATTTGTGCATGATGTGCCGTGGCGGAAGGTTGATGGGGGTGGGGGGGGGGTAAGTGTGTTGCTGTTGTGACTTTATTGTGGTGCAGGATTTCTGGTTTGAGATGGTGCAGGGCCATGTGGTGGCCTCTCTGGCAATCGAAGCTGCAAGGTGCATCTCCTGGTAGTTGTGTGTGTACATTGTGCCTGGTGCTTGGCATGCTGGCCTCTCTGGCAAGTGAAGCTGGAAGGTGCATCTCCTGGTAAATGTGCCTGATGCTTTGCATGCTGAATGTTCTGTCATGCTTGCAGGTGTTTGCTTGCCTTGATGTGCACGGTGCAGCAGTACTGTGTCCATGTTGCATGGCTGCATCCTGTTGTCATGGGGGTCGAAGGGAAGGGGCGGGGAGGGGTGGGGGGTATCCAGCTTCCGTGCCTGTTGTGCCAACTAGTTGAGACTGTGCAGGGATGTCAGATGGCAACAAGGGGGAAGACTGTGCCTGCTGGCAGTGAGATGATTACAGCTCTGGAGTCAATGGTTTGTGAGCGGTCGTTCTTGTGCTGCAGCTGCACATCATTGCTTTGCAGCTTGATCACATCTGCATACATGTTTCTGCTTGCACCTGGCTCATCTGCTGCATCATCACGCTGTTGCATCTGTATGCATGCTGCATGGTGGATGGGGTCCAGCTGCCAGGTCTAGGCTCCATCCACCCGTTACAGCTGACAGGTGCTGGTGCCACCCTGCCAGCTGGCAGGGTGGCACCAGCACCTGTCAGCTGGACGTCAGGAATGGCAGGCGTGCCGTGGCAATTGGTGGTGGCTTTGTCTTGCAACAGCAAGCCACCGTCCTTGCCATAGCGGGTTCAAATCCCGCCATTTCCATTTCACAAAAGGTAGCATCGACAGGCACCACCCACATTGTTCCAGCATGCACGTGTGGGCTTTCATGAAAACAGGCGTGGCTTGTTGGTGCGGCAGCTGCATGAACAGCTACGGTCAACGTCGTGAGCGCTGCACCGCAGCAGCAGCAGCAGCAGTCTGCTTTGCAGCAGCCACTGCAATCTGGCTTTGCGTGTTCGTATGGGTTGTCTGTGTGTGCATGAGCGCACTAGTCAGTTTGGGGGTCGCAGAGCTAACTCCACTTCAGGATGTCCTTGTTGTGGTGCAGAGTTTGAGTCTTTATCACACTTGATGTTGATTGCCCTGCTACTTCTGCTCAGAGGGATAGTATGTTTGCTGAGATCAGATCTATGCCGGGTTGCGCTGAAAAGTTGCGCAGCGTTTTGTCCATGGCTGATTCGTTAATCAAGGTGTTGCGTTTTGTATCTGACGATATTGGGGCAGTTCTGGAAGATGGCGGATGGTGTTACCGTGTATTGCTGCTTTGCTTGTCAAGTCTTGGGATGTGCGCAATGCATGCAAACATTCTGGAGCAGTCCTCCCTCCTCTTTCGCCCCGGTGGGGCGCGGGGCCGATGGCGCTGATGCTATGGCTTGAATGATTATATGATGATGATGCAGGTGGTGAACATGTGCAGCAGCAGCCTGAACACATATTTCAGCCAGCTCTGCTTTTACGCGCAGCCTCGCATGCAGGGGTAGGGTGGACGCTGCTTGCTTGCTTGCCTTTTGCTGCTACGCGAGAGTGCTGCTGCTTCTTCACAATGATGCGGTCACCCTGCTGATGAACCAGCTTCATGAAGGGGCCCACAATAAACCTATAACCAGGGGGGGCAGAAGAACGCAGCTTTCTCTGCAACCCCCCCCCCCCCTTCATGTTTAGGCTACATTTGCTGGGTCACCCCACCCCCCTGGTCGAAAAAGGCTGTACATCAGGGGCACCAGTACAGCTAGTCAGGACCCCTCGAAGCCCTACACCCCTTCGTGTTTGGGCTCGATCGCCAAAACAACCCCCCACCCCTCTGAAATTTAGGCCGTGGTTCCCCCCCGCCTGGGTTGAGGTTTGTGGTGGGCCCTGAAGTTCAGGGCCTGAACGCAGGGAGTGCAGTCACGAACTGTCACTTTACAACTTTGCAGGTGCCTGCGTGATCATATCATGCCGCTTCTTTATCAGCACAGTACACTAACGACATGTCCCTCAAACAGCTTTCTACTCGATGCCTGAGCGGCGTGCTGCGGCAAGTCAGCTCGGCAGCAGCAAGCACAGAGCAGGGTCTGCAGCAGCAATGCGGCAAGCACAACTCACTCTTTCAGCAACTAGCGTCGGGCATGCGTGCTGACGCGCAGCGGCACTACTCGCAAGTGTTCCAACCCAGCAGATTGTACCCTAAGCAGCACACCACAGCGGAAGCATATGCTTTCTGGGGTCTGATAGGCCTCAACGTAGCGACCACAGTAGCTGCGAAAGTGGGACCACCGGAAGTGCAGCAGGCGATCCTGCAGCACTGCAGGACATCTGTAGAAGCAGTGGCAGATGGCAGGCTGTACACGCTGCTGACAAGCAGTGTGTGCCACACCAGCGCTGTGCACTGCGCAATGAACCTGCTGATGCTGGTTATGTACCGGAGAGTGCAGCCGCTAACAGCACGAGAGGTGGGTGTGGCATGACGGATACTCGCAGTGCTGCAGCCTTAGCAGCAACACTTTGATGCGGCATTGTACTGCCCAGCCATGACGGCAACACTACCCTGACTTTGCTTGCAACAGCAGCCGGCACCTGTTTAATGTTGGCATACTAATAAGATGGTATATGTAGGCTATCAACAATCCCTGCGCGCATGCTATCATTTCATGCACAACTAGGTGGCCATTGAGCCTTTTACCCCCATCCCATCTGCAGCTGAGCACGTCTCTCTGTGCTGTGTTGCCTAATCCGCTGCAGCTGCTGGTTTTGTATGTGCTGGGCGGCCTAGTGTCCAGCTGCACACATGTAGCCTGGTGCTGGTGGGATGCGTCAGGTGCGGAGGCAGTCAAGCGGCTGTCTTGGGGCTGTGGCACACCTTAGCAGCAATTGAGGCCATCCGTCACCACACCATCAACCTATGTCAGCAGGTTGTGTATTGACAGCTAGCAGAATGGCAGCAGCAGCACCCCAAACGCGTGGATGCTTGCTGTGTCAGCTTGCATTGTTGACGGTGCAGCCGGTGTGTGGTGCAGTAGGCTGATGCCATCTCTGCAATGGGTGAACATGCAGGCACAGCAGCGCGTGTCAAGGCGGGTCCAGGCATGACAGCTGTAGACCTGGCTCTGCATGCATTACAACCTCAACATTGTAAAAAGCATTGGCCTGTCAGCGCGTTACATGAGTGCTGCCAGGTGCTGTTTCCCTGCATCTTCTGCTGCTGGCTGATTCCATACTCCTGTCTTTATCCTGGCCGGCTGCTGATGTTCCTGCTGCTGCTGCTGCTGCTGCTGCACAGGCCCTGAGTTTGGGCTCAAGTTTGCCCTCAACACGCCAGGCCTGCTCGGCTGCTCTGGCCCAGTGGCAGCCATCTCAACCTACAAGGCCTTTCTGGAGCCACTGGGAGTGCCACATCTGGGCATACCCCTGCCCATCCCTGTGGTGCTCTTCACGCTGGTCTACTGCTGCTTGTTTGTGCGGGAGCAGGTGCGGCATATCGAGCAGGTTGGATGATGATGCTTGCAGGCAGAGTCGACAGCAGCAGAGGTCTGGCTGTCCGTCCAGCTCTCAACACTGGCCAGCTGGTCCGACCGGCAGTTGCTGGATTGTGTAGACTTGCTTGAGAGATGCCAACTATTGTGCAGCACCCACATGATCACTTGCAAAAAAAACACCAAATGCAGAGGTCAAGCTGGTAGCTGCAGGTGGGCTGTGCAGAGCATGACAACAATCAGGCCACGAGGTACTGGCATACTGTGCATTGTGTAGCGAACATCAGCAGCAGCTGACAATCCAATATGACCATTCATGACGTGTGAATATCTGTTGTTGCTGCTACTTGCAGGAATACTCTGACTACAGCGGCAAGTTTGGGGCAGCTGCTTTTGGTGTGCTGGCGGCACTGGCAGCAGTAGCCACGCGCAGGCGCCGGCTTGCTTGGACGCAGCACTAGCTGGTGCAAGCGTACTTCATCATGCATGAGAAGCGGGGAAGGTCGTTTTCCATGGGAGATGCAGCGCCGTGCGGTATGGACACGGACACGTGTATCAGCAGCTGGGTGGATGGGTGTAAAGTGCTCACCTAGAGTCCCAGACTTCCCAGTGCCCAGTGTTGGTCAGTGCTTACGTGCTTGCTGAAAGATGCAAGGTGTATGTATCTCAATGTGCTATTTGCAGATGGATCATCTGCTGTAGCAGGTGCACCTTGGCGCCCGTGTATGTGGTGCCAGCATGCTCTAGAGCAACTGCTTACTTTATCTGTACTCCGTGCAAGAGTAGCATTGGTATGTGTATAGTTCGTGGTATGGCGAGGAGCTGAGTACGGCAGAGTCTTGTCACTAGCAGGGCTTGGAAGTGTCTGGAGGGTTTCGGCGTTTGCAGCCCACCACAAAGCAGCTGCACTGCGATCAAGCTACACCTTTTGTTGCGAGGAATACGTTTGGATTGCTTGATGTTTTGGCAGCGCTGCAAGATGGCGCTCGCTCGTGGCTGTTCACGGACTGCAGTGGCACGCCAGCAGGTGCGACCATTTGGCTGCCAGGCACCTACTGGCAGTGACCACGCTTGCGATCGTGTCCTTTAATTACGTGTAAGGCTGTTACGTGGCGCTTGCAGGTCAAGCCTGGTGGTGTGGCCCACCTGGTTAGCCACCGCCCTGTGAGCAGTGCGCCCCGTGCTGCGCGCCTTCTGCTGGCCGGTGCCAAGCATGAGCCGTTCTCATTTGCAACCAGACACCTGGCCAGGCACATTTCTTGCTCAGGTGAGCTTCAGCTTGCAGGCTGACAGCAACTGGCAGCAACAACATCAGCAGCAGCGTCATGCATTGGCATGGGCTGCATGCATGCATGTCTTTTTGTTTGCTTTGATGACAGCAGCATTTGAACTTTATTCTGCAGTTGCACGGGCATCGTTGTGCTTCTTGCCATATGCTGTGCATGCTTGTGGCTGCTGGTGACTGACTAGAAGTTTCTGTGGCCTGCTCCTGGCTCCTGCTTGCAGCTGCTGTTGCCTCCAAGGAGGAGACTTTTACCTACCAGGCAGAGGTGCGAGCAGCACCAACTACCGTGCGGTGGCGGCTGTATTGTCGCAGGAGCAATAACAGCAGCAGCAGCATTGGCATCAGAGTGTACTCCCTGGCAGCGGCAGCTGGTGTTTGTGTACTTGCCTTTGGGCAGCACAGATGTCCGCTGGTTGCAGTCCTCATCATGCAGTTGCTGCCAGGTTCAATCAAGCAACAGATACAGCTGTTGGCATGGTGCAACAGTGGTGCAAGTATACGCAGCAAGCGCTTGCATTCTTACTGCTGGTGCACCTCTGTAGTGCTCAAGCCTGTGCAGCCTCATCAACTGCACAGCTATTGTAAAAGTGCACCCTGATGTTTTGCGTCTGAGACGCTGGCGCCCAACAGTTGCCTGCCGGCTTTGCCTTGCGCCTGTGACGTGTGCCCAGGTCGACCGGCTGATGGACATGATCGTCAACAGCCTGTACAGCAACAGGGAAGTGTTCCTGCGAGAGCTCATCAGCAATGCCAGCGATGCGCTGGACAAGGTGCGCTTCGTGGGCGTGACTGACGCTAAGGCCCTGGAAGGCAGGGAGCAGCTGGAGATCTTGATCAAGGCCGACAAGGACGCCAACACCATCACCATCGAGTGAGTGGAGCTGCCTGACGGCTTGCAGGATGGCCTGCATAAGCGCATGCTGCAGATGCGCTCTTGTCTGTTTTAGGAGCTTGGTGCGGTGGTGCTTTGTCACCTATGTAGGCTGGCACACTGCGTTGAATTGTTTGCAGGAGGGTGTGGGTGGAAGTGGTTGCAGGAGGGTGTTGGTGGAGCGGGCTGCTGCCGGTGCTGGCAGGTGCAAGGGGGCTCTGCTGCACACCTGGGACAGCAGCTGTGTTGGCAGGCAGCTGTTGCTGCTGCCGCTTTGGCTGGTGGTGGTGGTGGTGCAAGTCTCGAGATGCCAACTCTGCCGACCTTGTCCTGCAGAGTGCGCGCGTGTGTATGTGTGGGGCTGCTGCATGGGTCCTGACGGTGCAGATCCTTGGTGGTGTCAGCAACGCTCGGCTGTGGCGGTGATCGACACAACCGATGACCAATCAAACGCCGAACACAAACACGTGTGGAGCACTTTCAGCCTTGTCTGAGCCATTGAGCGTTGCCTGGGGACTGTGGCGTTGAAATATGTGTTATGCACCTGTGCCTCTCGTGCAACGCGCTGAGCATTTACATGGTTGGCGTGGGTCTCTGTGCTTGCAGCAGGTGGTTGTTTTCAGGCGGGGTTTGTGTTCCGGTTGCTGTGGAGCTGCTGGCTGTGATGACAGAACAAACGGTACCATCAAATTCCGACCCAACCATGGTGGACCACGTTTTCAGCCTTGTCTGACGCCAGCAGTGACAGCGCATGGGTGGGGCTTGACGGTCGACCAGATTGTTACTTTCTTTTTCACTGACATGTTTGTGCTGTTTGCTGTTTGAGTTTATGTCTGGCTGTTGTAAGCGTCATCATCTAGTTGTTTAGCCGTGCTGGGTGGTGTGCTGCACCCTTGCATTGCCACAGAACCTCTGGCGGCTGCTGCTGCTGTGTGTGACGCTGCATGTGGTGATGATGACCAATCATAGAGTACCATCAAATACCGACCCAACCGTGGCGGACTCCTTTCAGCCTTGTCTGACGCCAAATAATCATGTTGCAGCCAAGCACTCGTCCGCCGCATCTGCTGCTCAGGCATCGGTGCAGGCTGTATGTTTGTTGTGCTACTTTGTCACTTTGGCTGCCCTCTTGCCTCCCCCCCCCCGCCCCTCATTTTCACGCCTGCTATCCCTGCCTTCGCCCCAGTGCTCTCACCCTTGCTACCCCTGGCCCCCGCTCCTGCGCTGTGTGCCACCCTCATGTGCCTGCAGGGACTCCGGCATCGGCATGACGCGCGAGCAGCTGCTGAGCAACCTGGGCACCATCGCCCGCTCCGGCACCCGCAAGTTCATGGAGGCCGTAAAGGAGGCAAAGGGCGACGCAAACCTCATCGGCCAGTTTGGTGTCGGCTTCTACTCGGCCTTCCTCGTGGCCGACAGGGTGACTGTGTACACCAAGAGCCACGAGGAGGCGCAGCAGTGGGTGTGGGAGAGCAACGTGGGCAGCCACCAGTACACGATCAAGGAGGACGACAGCGGGGAGGGCCTCGTGAGGGGCACACGCGTGGTGCTGCACCTCAAGGTGCGGCGGGCGCGCAGAAGCAGGGTTGCGCAAGGCGCTTGCAGGAGGACATGTTCATCGGGGTGGCCAGGTCCTGCAGGGCTGGTTGCCTGTTGAGAAGCGGCAGTGTACAGATGCTGCGCTGCCGTGCTGTGCGATGCGCCGCCGCTGGAACAGTCGCGGCTGTGCCTCCTTGGCTCCTGCATCCTCCACCACAAGGCTCAGCAGCAACCTACGGTTGCGCTGCTGTGCCTGTGCTTCGTATCACTTCACAAGCCTCTCATGTTGACTTGCACGGGGTTCCACCCTTGGGTTGATGATCATGCGATACTGCATGCCTGGCCAAGCCCATCAAACACTGACAGCCAGTTCAGCAAGTGCCTGCTGCTAGACCTCAAGTTGCTTCCGCACAGCGAGCGCTCCCATGCACCCTGCACAGCCACCTGTTTCACCTCCACCTGTGCGTCGCCTCTGCCACCGCGCCTGCTGTTGCGCTCCGCAGGAGGACGCGCAGGAGCTTGCAGACCCCATCCGCCTGGCCAAGCTGATCAAGCAGTACAGCCAGTTCATCCAGTTCCCCATCAAGCTGTACAGCAGCCGCAAGGAGGCCAAGCAGGTGGTGGACGAAGCGGCAACTGCCAAGCGCCAGGAGGAGGCAGACAAGGCCGCAAAGGGCAAGGAGGAGGAGCCAATCAAGGTGTGTTCGACAAGGTGCAATGCATGTTGCGCTGTGTGTGCTTTTGCAGCCAACGGCAGTGCTTGTTTGCTTGCGTGTACGGTATCATAGGTGCAGATGCCGAAACCAAGCACTCAATGGTAATGTTTGGTTGTGCTGCAAGCTGCCATGTAGGTGTCACAAGCAGCAGCAGCATTGTAACAGGGAAGGATGTGCTTTGTGTGGCTACCTTTTTGGCACACCAACAGTGCAGGAACAAGGTGGTATCACAAGCATGACGTCCATGTGATGTTCCTGCCTGCTTATCTCCCTGCCTTCCTCGCCTCCTTCCTTTCCTGCCTGCCTGCCCGCCCCCGCTAGGTCGAGCCTGTGATGAAGACAGACTACGAGGATGTGTGGGATTGGCGTGTGGAGAACGACAACAAGCCGCTGTGGACACGCTCGCCCAGGGAGGTGACGGAGGCAGACTACAACGAGTTCTTTAAGCAGGTGCGGCGGCACTGGCAGGTGTAGCTGCGGCGATATCTGCCTGGGGTGGTGTGGTGCGTGATGCTGCAGCAGTGAAAAGCATGCAGTGTATGGTGGTTTGCAAGGTGTGGTGCTTGCGGCTGGAGGTGTGCCTGGTGGTGTCTTGCACGTCTGCCTTCCACTGGACGAAGCATCTGGGCAGCTGATTGTTCACCTGTACCTGGCAAGCTCAGTTTGGTTGTCTGCGCTCTGTCTTGCAGCCCTCTTGAACCAGCTGTTAGTCCTATTGCACCAGCGCCTTGTCATCCAACCTCCAAAGTCAAAACTGGTCTCGCACTGCTGTTCCTGCAGACGTTTGGCGAGTTCCTGGACCCCATCGCGCACGTGCACTTCAACGTGGAGGGCACCATCGAGTTCACCAGCATGCTGTTCATCCCAGGCATGGCGCCCTTTGAGCAGCAGAACTGGTCGGCCAAGTCGCGCTCCATCAAGCTGTACGTGCGGCGCGTGTTCATCAGCGACGAGTTTGACGAGGACCTCATGCCCAGGTGGGTTGGCGCCGGCGTGGCACTGGTGTGTTACTTTCTGTACAACCTCTGCCAGGTCGCAGCGCTGACGAGAGAGGGCTTGCCTTATGTTTGTGAGTGCGTTGCTGGTAAGTAATGCTCTGTTGGGTTTGTGTCTCAAGTCTGGGTGGAAAGGCGGCATTCAGCGCAGCTGCGCAGACTGTGGTGGCCTGTTTTTATGCCTTCTGCTCTCCTCATGCGTATTCGTCCACTGATCTACAGAGGGTACTGTGGATACAGTGCTCATGTACATGGACATTGCCCAGGATCTGCAGGACGCGTGCACAGTCTTTTTTTCAAGAGAGAGTAGTTACATGTGGGTCCAGTCACCATATTAAAATGGTATGAGCCAACCCAATGAGCACAGTGTCAAAGCCTGACAGAGAAAAGATGAGCGCACATTACACCAGATTGTGTCCATCCAGATACATGCAAAGTCTCTCAGAGTATGCATCAAGTATATCTGCGGCATGTCGAGACACACGCCACTCAATCAGCAGCTTGCGCCATGAAAGCATCACCAACCGAAGCATGTTGTCAATTGTATCATGTCCTGTGATGCATGTTCTGTCGTGGTGCTTGCATGTATCTGTCCTTTTGAACAGAGCATCGCAGCCAGCGGCAGCACGCCCTGTCCGTCAATGTGTAGGCGGATCCTGCGGGAGGACAGGTGTGGTGCGCCCACGCAAGAGGCTCACAGGGTGTGCCGCATGCGCTGCCGCGTGGCCTGCAGGTACCTGTCGTTCGTGAAGGGTGTCGTGGACAGCAGCGACCTGCCGCTCAACGTGTCGCGCGAGATCCTGCAGGAGTCGCGCATCGTGCGCGTCATCCGCAAGCAGCTCACCCGGCGCTCCCTGGAGATGATTGACGGCCTGAGCACCAAGGAGGGCGGCGAGGACTACAAGACCTTCTGGGAGGGCTTTGGCCGCAACATCAAGGTGCGGGGAGGGGCGAGGACGGTTCTGAAGGCTGTTGCGGGTCTCACATGGGTGTGTGTGGGGCGGTCGCGTGCGTTTGGGGAGGTCCTCGCGAACAGCAGTGAGAGGTTGGGGCGCAGCTCTTGCGACAACACCAGCAACACCAAGGTGTGCTGAGGGACTGCTCTTGTGAGGTGCTGCTGAGCCTGCTGCTGCTGCTGCTGCTGGTGTGTGTTCAGGTTGGTGTGATTGAGGACACCGAGAACCGAGAGCGCCTGTCCAAGCTGCTGCGCTTCCACAGCAGCAAGAGCGAGACGGAGCTGGTGGGGCTGCAGGAGTATGTGGGGCGCATGAAGGAGGGCCAGAAGGGCATCTACTACATGGTGAGCCGCCGCTGCTGCTGCTGCTGTTGCTGCGATGCACCGGCCACGGCACTTGCACGTGGAACTCAACATGCGCTGCACGGGTGCCTACAAAACATGGCACAGCATGCTGTGCATTTGATTGCTGCTGAGATCAACAAGACACGGTTGGTGTTGCGCAGTGCATGTGTTGCTATGCCTCGCTTGCTGATCAGCGCCGACACCTTGGCTGCGTGCCGTGCCGCAGGCTGCTGACAGCGTCGAGGTCGCGCGCGCGGCGCCCTTTGTCGAGAAGCTGGTTGCTGACGGCTACGAGGTGCTGTACCTGACCGAGGCCATCGACGAGGCAGTCGTCACCAACCTGGCCAAGTTTGGCGACCACGACCTGGTCGATGTCACAAAGGAGGGCCTGGACGTGGGAGAGGACGGCGCCAAGAAGGTGAGTGCGCTCCTGTGTGCGTGGGGGGGCGGCAGCGATTGATGGGGGCGATGTGCAGTCTCAAGCAGCCGTATGGCGTCAGCCGACGTAGGGCGGGAGGCCTGGCTGGCTTCAGCTGTCGCAGCTCGCTCTTGCCTGTTGTCGAGTCAGATGCTGCTGACTGTGTAGCCACACAGCTCCTCTCTCCTCACCTCGCAGCTGGCCTTTGTCTCTCCGCAGCGCGCAGCTGTGTATTCCGTGTGTACGTGCTCACTGTTAGCAGCGTTCCTGATCATGGTTTCCCCGTCCTGCGCTCAACACCCTGCCTCCCTTGCCGCCCCAAACCGCTGCAACAGCTGGAGGAGGCCAACAAGCAGCTGGCGGGCCTGCTGGTCTTCCTCAAGGAGTCGCTCAGCGAGCGCGTCGAGAAGGTCACCCTCACCAGCCGCCTGCTGGACAGCCCCTGCGCGCTGGTGACCTCGAAGTTTGGCTGGAGCGCCAACATGGAGCGCATCATGCGCAGCCAGGCCATGGGCGACAGCCGCGCCATGGACTACATGAAGGGCCGCAAGATTCTCGAGGTCAACCCGGAGCACGAGATCGTGCGCGGCATCAAGGTGAGGCGGGCGCGGCGGCTGACGGCCTTGGCATGCGATGCTCAAGATACCTTCTGCATGCGTGCGGCAGCAGGGTCTGCGTCAACAGGCGGCAGGAACTACCGCTGTGTGTGTGCGTGCGCGCAATGCGTGATGTCTGGCTTCAGCATGACATGGCAAGTGTCCACGTGTTTGGGTTGTGCCGTGGGGCTTGGTCGCATGCTGGTGGCAGTGTGAGTGCAGCTGCTGTTGCCGGTGATGAAGATTCCACATTGGGCTTTTCTCAGAAAAACATTCGCAGGGCCCGTCTAGAGCTTTCGCCTTCGCCGGGCTTGAGAGCTGTTGCGGTGGATACCTTCCTTGGATGTCTGAGGCAACAGCAGCGGCCAGTGCTGCTTGCGTGGTGTGATGTTGGCGCATGCAGCTGTGGTGTGGGCGTGGGTGTGCGCAAGTGCTGGTGTATAGTGCAAGTGTTGGTGCCATGCGGTCCTTCCAGTCTACATCAGGCTTTTTGTCAGGTGGCGCAATCAGACTTTTTACGTGGCGTTGGCCGCTGGAATGCCTGTTCTGCTGCTTTTAAGTGTAGTTTGCGCAGAACGTTACACAAATAAGAACCCACCGTATCCCCCATGCCGCGACTAATATACCGTGACTTTTTGTTAATTTGTGTTTTTGCAGGTGCTGCTTGACGAGGACGACAAGGAGCGTGCACGAGACCTGGCTGAGCTGCTGTATGAAACCTCACTGCTCACCAGCGGGTTTGCACTTGAACAGCCAAAGGACTACGCGTCCAAGGTCTACACGCTCATGAAGATTGCGCTGGGCTATGATCTAGCAGAGGAAGAGCCAGCAGCAGCACCGGCGGCGGCAGCACCAGCAGCACCAGCACCAGCGCCAGCAGCAGACAGCAGCAGCAGCAGTAGTGAGCAGCAGCAGCAGCAGCAGCCAATGCAGGCTGTTGAAGCTGATGTAGTGGTGGAGGGCAAGGGTGGGGATCCATGGGGCAAGCAGTAGCCGTGATGAAGTTTACGTATGGCATGGGCTGAATAAACTTGGTGTGACGCTGTGAGAAAGGTCGCAGCAAACTATACCGGAACCACGTTTACTGCCGACTGCGGTTAAACAGGGGATGTTGAATACAACATTCGCCTTGTGTCGTCTGGTTGATACTGAACCAGTACAGCATGCATTGAAGCAATAAACAAGTTGGCTGCAGAAGCGGCCGATGCTGCAGAAGCAGCCGGTTGGGGTATTGTCCGGGCATAGCACCATGCACAGCAATGAGTTTTGAAGCAGGTCTGCTGTATGCCAGACTGCACGATTGGGCAGGTGTGCTGCGCTGGTGTGACTGGCGTACCATATTTCAGGTTTTTGTGTTGTGGGCAATTGTTGACTCTGTTGTTGCGCTAGTGCAGGCTGCTGTTGCAGTGAGTGGAAGGCTACGTGAGGATCTTAGTCGCTGCTCAAACATCAATCATATCCATGACTGTTGTCGACAGGAAAAAATCATGTTCATGACTGTTGTCACAGAATGGTTGTCATTGTGTGTGTAGTGCGTACAGTGAATGCAATTTATGTTTCAAAAGTTATCTGCCATGTTGCTGGGCAGAAGCAGCTCCTGCAGGTGTTGTAACTGAGCAGTTGCGCAACCAGCATTGGCAATGCGCCTTGCACGCCAGACGCCTCGTAGCATTGCCAGCTCAAGTAAGGCCCAGCAAAGTTGCAGTCAATAGTCAGCACTCAGGCTGCACAAGGATGCCGAGTTGCCACAGCGCTGGCGTCCACTAGCTGCGACACAGCCGCTTAGCGCACAGTTCGCTGCCATAGCTGATACCACGGCTGTGGAAACATAGCCGGTGGCGGGCACCGTGCTGTGCTGCTGCAGTGACTTCCAAAGAGAACTGCTGGGACAGCCTTCTGTAGATGCAAAAGCGCATAGATGTAATAGAACGAGTTTTAAACGGCTCCGGAATGGTTGTGGGATCAACCATTGTTGACTGTAGCGCAGAATCATTTGATTAGTTACCCCACACCTTTTACTTTGAATGGAAATTATAATTGGGGTGTCATCATCATCATCATCATCATCATCATCATCATTCATCATCATCATCATCATCATCATCATCATCATCATCATCATCATCATCATCATCATCATCATCATCATCATATTACCCATTCAAGCCATAGCAACAGCGCCATCGGCCCCGCGCCCCACCGGGGCGGAAAGAGGAGGGAGGACTGCTCCAGAATGTTTGCATGCATTGAGACATCCCAAGACTTGACAAGAAAAGCAGCAATACACGGTGACACCATCAGACATCTTCCAGAACTGCCCCAAATATCATCAGATGCAAAACGCAACACCTTGATTGACGAATCAGCCATGGACAAAACGCTGCGCAACTTTTCAGCGCAACCAGGCAGGGATCTGAGGGGTGTATGTGATGGCCCACTCCTTTGCTGACACCATTGTCAAGGCCTTCAGAACTTGTTGAGGCCTCGGATTAGTTGGTTGGATTATTACTCCTTGGCTGTTCTGGGACCCCATGAGCCTTGTTTGGATCCTTAGTGGGTGGGCCTGTGGCCCTACTTTGGTATTTGGTAAGTCAGCTGCGCATACACATACCGTTGAAACGGTTGATGGTTATGGCAGTGTGTCACGGGCTACCATTACGGTAGCTAGCATGCGCATATTGCGCTGAAGTTGCATGAAGTCAGCTGCTTCTTTCGCAGCATACTTCATTCGAGTAGTTGCTGAGATTGGCCGCTGTCCAGTGAGAATTGTCATGATGACAATCAACTCATGGCTGTGTTGCAGCTGCTTTGGGTGTGCCCTGGCTGCCAACCGGGTTGCTTCCTGGCTCGCTTATTATGCCTTTGCTTTCAGTGTGCCCTGGCAGCAGGGCTTGCCACCCCCAGTTGGCGATTTTCACCATGCAGTTGAGGGACCTTGGCCAAGTTGTCTGGGTGCTCCGCAGTGAGTCTGTTATGACCAGTTCCATTTTGGCGGCAGATAAGCCCACCTTCTCCTGTTTAGCAGCCGCCATTTCGACTAACCGTCGAAGCCCCACAATTAATTCCACTAGCACCCTTATTATGGCCGACTACACCCTGTTGCATTGCTCATGTTCCAGATGTTTTGCAAGCTTATAGTAGGCTACACAACATATATATGCTACAATATCTGCCTCCCGCTACTCTACTGGGAGCGATGCATGTTGATTGCTGCAGATTTGCATGGATCCAGATGGCACACAGCATCAACAGGGTGAAGGGGAAACCTTCGGAAAGTATGCTGCACACACCGATGAGCTAGCTGTGTTCTCTCCGAAACTGTCAACAAAGGTAAATATCACCACCAACATCAGTGATATCCAACCGCGCACTCACGATCACAGGGATCATGGCAACATGTAGAAGGATGCAGCACTGCAAGCATGTACGCGATAGCAAGCAATAGCCAACAGAAGCCCTTGCATACCAGCTGCATACAGGTGCATGCAGTACCAGTCGTGCGTGTGGCACAAACCACACGCCCACAGAGCCTGGCTGCACCCAACCTCACCCGCACTGGCAAACGGCAGCACCCATCTCCTCTTCTAGTGCCGTTGCATTCGCAGCAACGATAATTGCTAAGGGTGCCAGAGGTTTGGCACAAGCCGCACACAATCAAGAATAACCTAGCTGGGCAAGCCAATGGAAAACAGTCCAGCTGCGCAGACAGCACAGCTTGGAACACATGGCAATGCCAACTTACAACTTGCACACAGCAAAAACGGCGGCTGCACCCTCACATGCAACAGCATGTGTGCATGCAGCTGCCAAGCAGCTAGCTTCAAGCGCCAAGCTCAACATTTATACTGAACAGTATGTACACAGCTGCATGTCGCAGCGCAAACCCCGCACTTTTCCCAACAAAAGCACATGCATGATGCACAATCGTAACAATGAGATCATCCTTGACAGGTAAGATCGTCAACTTGATCAACGGCATCAACGCAGATGGTGGCGACATACACATGCGTTAACAAAGAGCCAGACGACTTGAAGCTGGCACTGTACCATTGTGTTGTAAGTACGTGATGCGAGCACCCCAACATATTGTGGGAATGTGAGGGCATGGCGGCACACTAGCAGCAGAGTTTGCAACAAGAACAAATCCGCAAAAGGCTGTGCAAACTGCAATCATAGGCCACTTGCTGCGTGGGCAGCCACTTTCATCTGCTCATGCCATATCCTGGGCATATTCAGCACAGTACCATGCACAGTTTTGAGCATGCGAACAAGCCCAGCACAGAGCTGCACAGCCCAATGCCCCCAAATAAGCTTAATCACACAACTTTACTCTTCATGCAGGCACCATCAGGGGCGGTGCTGCAACAACTGTACAAGTTAGTCTGGTTGCCAAGTGCTGCTGTTTCCAGAGACAAATCATCCATGCTCCATTCCCTTGCACCAAACCATATGGAATAGTCGAAACCATGCAGGTGCACATACCACCATGTTGCGCATTGTGCAAGTTCAGCGCACACATTTCGCAACTTCAACGCGCGCATTGTGCAAGTTCAAGAAGTCCCACCTCACAGCACAGTCAGCACGCGCAGCAGCTCGTCCGTCAGGTCAGCCTGATCTGGTGCCCCAGGCTTTTGCTTCTTGAACAGCACTGCAGCCAGCATGTACACCCCCCTCCGCGAGTAGAATGCCTCGCCCCGCTCCTTCATTTCCGTGATCCACTGCCGCACGCGAGGCTCGCTGCTGTAGGTGCCAAACGGCAGTGGCGCACACAGGAAGTCTTCCACAGCATAGCCCTGGTCCCGCGCATGCTGCAGGGTGAGCACCGGGTTGGAGTAGGCTGCAGGCAGCAAGAGGAGCAGCAATAACGGTTGAGCACAATGCACATGTAGCAAATGCATCGGGAAAGACGGCATACCGCATTGCTGGTCAGTGGCCTGCATTTGCAGTATCATGCCCTGCAAATCACTGCGTCAGTTGAGAGATACCGCATACAACGTCCCCAAACTGCGCTGAGATATGTCCTTGTGCTGAACAACCGCAGCAGCAGCAATGTCTGCGTGATTCGACTCCTCAGCAGAGGCACATCACAGCTGTTAAGCCCATGCATGCAGTGCTTGATGAGGCGCCAGAGGCGCAGCCGGTTGACAGCCTGCCCCCTCACCTGAGATGAGCAGCATCGCGGTGTCGAAGCCCGCCAACAGCAGCTCCCTTGTGAGGCCTGCACCGTCGCGGCCGCCCCACAGGCCAGGCATCATGATGTCATTGTCTGCAAGCAGTCGAGCAGGCAAACCAACAGGCAGCAAACCGCAGCGGCACAGGTCAGTGCGTTGCAAACAGGGCAGCAGGAACATGGCGAGCCGACCTTGGCTGCCGACACAGGCACATGCCGCCAACATTGCGGCCTCGACGGCATGGGCAACAAACAGATTGAGGGGTGTGCGCTGCCCGCAGGCTTGCAGCGCCGGGCGCGTCAAGGGCCCGTCTCTCACCTGGTGCGGGCAGGTAGGGTGGGTTGGAGATGATGCAGTCGCAGGGGGTCTGCCACCCTCCCAGAAGCAGGAGTTGTGCACCAGGTACGTGTCGCCCAGCCCGACCCTGGCAGCGCTCGCGGCGGCGAGCTGCGCAGATGCGGGGCTGATCTCGTAGGCGTGGATGGCGCGGCCGGCGACGGGCGGCACCTTGAGCAGCGCAGAGATGATCGGGCTGCCATCGCCTGCTCCGAACTCGACGAGCGAGGCGGGGCAGTCGGGCCTGCGGGGTGGTTGGGGAGGTGGGAGGCAGGCAGCAGGCAGGCGGTCACAGCAGGCATGTGATCTAATGACATGAGCGCGAAATGGTAGAGGCAGCCATTATATGGCAGGAGTGTGCATTGACAGTCAGGGGTGTGTGCATTGCACAGCACGCACGCACCACACATGCCCTCTATGCATGCCCATGTCAAACAGACTGTGTGCATTGAACCAAATCTGCTGGTTGCTGCAGTGGCAGCTGCACCCCAACCCTTAGAGCAGCTGTTGCCTTGCCAACACGGACCTGCTGAGCACGAGCTTCTCAACAGCCTGGCTGTAGAAGAGGCTCTCCTCAGGGCACACAAACACCTGACCGGCTGGCAACAGGCCTGGCAGGTCGGTTGCTGATGTGGCAGTGCTGCTGCCACCTGTCTTGGCTACCTCTCCAAGCACTTCATACAGCGCAGCACTCTTGGCCATCTTTGCCTGCTGCTCTGTCAGGATACAGTTGTAGAGGTGGTGTTGGGGCTCGAGCTGTGCCCATTCTGGCGGCTGCTGGTCTCTGGAATCGTAAGGGTTGGAGATGAGATAGGCTCGAATGCAAATGAGGAGCCACCGCTGCTGCTTGGGCTGCTGGCAGCAGAGGTAACCAGCTTCAACTTGCTATTGTGCCTGCCAGCTGCGGAGCGCTGCTGGATCGGACTGCCAGTGCGACCATGCATCCTGATGCCGTGCATAAGGTGATTCTGCTGCTCGCGGTGTTCTAGAGCTGCAGATGCTGCTGAGTCAAGAAGTTCCGCAACAGAAAGTCAAAAGTGCAGTACCCACACCAGATGCGCAGATAACAACGAAATCCAAGAAAACAGCCACTATAAAACGGTATAAGAGCATTTGCAGCCACACGATGTTACCCACATCACGGTGAGCGCGGTGAGACCATCACCTTGGACATCTACGCTTTGGCCGAGATCGACAGTTGCCCGTGACGTATGTTGCAGCAAACCAGCTCACCGCTTGGCCTGTCTGCAAAGTATTAGAAGCTGTTCATGGTGTCTCCGTCCAGCTGTTGGAAGATTATACTGCAGTGTCTTGCGTGCCCCTAGTGCCTTGCTATTCCTTCACAGGTCTTGAATCCGCAGCGATGATTGGATCAAGTCGACTGCAAAGGCCTTGTTGCCGCCTGCAAAGGTCTCCAGCTTCAGTCTTCAGACGGCAGGCTATTACTGCCAGCAGGCGCCCTGCAGTCCGCGTGCTCTCCTTTGCAAATGACTCAACGCTGAAGACTGCTTCACAGCCATACATTCGCAAGTTTGCTGTGCCTCTCAACAAAGCCGCACTGAGCATGGTGAGCTGCCAACAAATGTTGCTGCTGGCAGCGCTGCAGCTGGGTGACCATCTGGTCAAGGCTGTGACCTTCTTGTTGGTAGTGCAGAATGTGCGCTTCATGCGTTCATTGCAGTTTACAATGTCGAAACAGATTACTACGACGCCTGCATGCCTTTCTTCCAGCTGGCTGGGGAAATACGTGGATTCTGCTCACACATCTGTGTTTGTGCCACGTCATCGCTTGTGCCATGATACACATCCTCACAACAGTACAAGTTCCATGAAGACATCTTCGACCAGCTGTTGCTGACACCAGAACTCGACAGGAAGCTGGCAACGGGCGATAACTCAACAAAATGGGCGGCAGTCAATGTGGAGGGAGCAGTGGCCAAAGCCATCCGCATCGCCTACAGCGGCGAAAGCCGAGGCAGCAGCAGCAGCAGCAGCAGCAGCAGCAGCAGCAGCAGTGCCTTTTCATCTATGGATGCCGTGCGTACGGGTGATGGCATGGGTGCTGTCCTCCGTTCTCAGCCTAGTTCCGGCCCCACTGTTGCTGCCGCAGCTGTACAGCAGCAGCCTGCCGTTGCTGATGCTGATGCAGCAGCACCTGGCAGTTGCAACAGCGACGACGAGGAGTGCGAAGTTGACTGGGATGCACTGTTTGCCTCATCGGAAGAAGACCAGGAAGATCGCAGTGAGCGCCACGGCGTGGACAACAGCAGCAGCAACGAGCAGGCTGCAAACGTCACAGTGCGGCTGCCAGCAGCACCTGGCAGCAGCAGCATGGAGTTCATTCCAGATGACGTGGCGGCGGCTGGTGCAGCAAAGGTGGAAGCAGCAACCGGCGAGCCGTTTGATGTGACTGCTGCGCACAGCTTCCTGCAGCGGCTGCTGTACAAGATCAACCGACTCAACCACTTCTGGTGAGAGGTGCTGTGTGGTGCAGGGGTGGAGGGTTGAGCATGGGG
Source organism: Scenedesmus sp. NREL 46B-D3 (assembly GCA_014080715.1). NCBI lineage: Eukaryota > Viridiplantae > Chlorophyta > Chlorophyceae > Sphaeropleales > Scenedesmaceae > Scenedesmus > Scenedesmus sp. NREL 46B-D3. The sequence goes on along the minus strand of JACERP010000154.1, from coordinate 161,714 downwards.
CCAGTGCTGCTGCTGTCATGTGGGGTGTGCTGACTAGCACGCTAGGGCAACAGGCTATGGTGTGTGGCTGTGCGCCCAAGCGCTCGTGGACTGATGTTGGTTGATTACCCTTCGAGTGGTTGCGCATTGGCGTGTTTAGGCAGCCACTGTTTGCTTGCCTCCTGCCTGCTTGGGTGTTTGTCATGATCAGCGGAAGAACAGCTTGCGTTTATTTCAGTGCACAGCCGCAAGCTGCAGGTTGCCAGCCGGCAGTGCTACTGGCACTGGTGCTTCTGGCACAGCCGTTCCCCAGTGCATGCACACTGCCTGCCAAGCACCAACTGCACCGCCGATCCTGCAGGTACGATGACCTGCGCAACTACGAGAACGAGCGCAGCATCTGGCTGGCCAGCCTGCGCGACACGATCGAGGCCCCCTGGCAGGCCTGGGAGGACCAGCAGATGGCGGCAGCAGCAGCAGCAGAGGCAGCGTCGGGTGGTGAGGGCCAACCCACCTCGCTCGTGGGTGTTGAGGCCTACCGCGCGATGAGCCCGACCAGATGAAGGAGGAGCTCAAGAGAGGTGGGCGCGTAGACACGGGGGGGGGGGGGGCGGCGGTGTGCGCCCGCCATCCATCGGACGATGTGCATTGGTGCATTGGCCACCGGGTCTGCAGTCCAGTGCTCGGTGAAACACCAGCCATGCATTGTGCCCCATTTCATCCATGAATGTCTTGGTGCAGCGGGGGGTGCGCGGCGGGCTGCAGTGGCCCGTCCCGCCTTGCGCGGCTGATCCCGCAGCATGCACGCCTGCGGCATGGAAGCAGCACCACGCTCTTGCGCAGCACTGCACGGACATCACCCATGCCCACACGCCTGTTGCCGCCGCGCCGCCGCTGGTGCTGCTGCTGCTGCTGCTGCTGCTGCACAGTATGCGCGTGACGTGGACCCTCCGTTGAGCGCCGCGCAGCAGTACGTGGTGGACACCATGGGCCCGCTGGGCTACTGCCACCTGCTGGCCGTCGGCAGCGTGGACGGGCTGGTGGAGGCGAGCCGGCAGAGCCGCGTGTGCGCTGGCGCTGCGAACGAGGTGGCGTGCGCCATTTTCAGGTGGGGCTGCTGCGCGGCATGCTGAGGCCGCGAAGCCTTGAGCCTGCCCTGTGCTGCGAGGCGGTGCGCACAAGCCGCCGGTGCGACCTGATGGTGCTGCACAGGAGGCATGATAATGCCACTGCAACACAAGACACTTCACTACCACTGGGCTTCAGGTTGTATGCAATCATGCGTTTTTAAGACCTAGTATTGTAACCCTGAATCCTAGCTGATTAGTTGAGTTCTATCAACACAGTGGTGCCTTCATCCTGAGTGTCAAGCCGAGGGGCTGTGCCTGCTTTTGTGTGCGGAAGAAACGGCAATTTGCTGATGCAGGGCTTCAGTGCTGACGTGCTTGTGAAGGGCAGCCGGGCCCCGCTGGCACCGTATCAGGACCTTGTGCCCTGCACCACTGGGCTGATCGTGTTGCGCTGCCGCGATGTCTGTTGTTGCAATCGTAACTGCTGCACCCGCCGCATGCAGGGTGTTGATGGAGGAGTATGGCACCGGCCGCTACAGCCGTAAGCACTCCACCTTTTACAAGGCCATGATGGAGGAGCTGGGGCTCAATACAAGTGGGGTGCTGCTGCTGCTGCTGCTGTGCTGTGCTGGTGCAAGCCGCAGCTCTGTTGCAGCAACGCACGGCAGCCTGCCCACTCAGACAGCGCCTCTGTGCGTCTCAGTGTGCAGTAGCAGCTGACGTTCAGCTGGGCGCGGCCGCTCTGCTTCGCACGCCCTCTGCTGCCAGCCCCCTTGGGTAGTCTGCATTCGCTCTGTGGTTGCTCATACACCGCTTGTATGTGTTGCTGCCGCTGCTGCTGCTGCTGCTGCTGCCGCCGCCGCCGCCAGAGGAGGAGGCGTACCTCGACCTGCTGCCCTGGCAGTGGATGGCAGCGGCCAACCAGAACTTCTCATCACGGAGCGCCGCCGCCACTACCTGCGGTACGCTGGCGCACTCACCTTCTTCGAAATCAACGGGCCGTCCGTTTACAAGGTGTGCCCAGTGCGCACGCGCAGCGGTGCGGCGTCAGCCGGCAACCAGCCACGCGTGCGTCATAAGCACATGGCTTGCCTATAGCTAGCAGGCAGCATGCTGGTGGTGACCACATGGTGGTGACTGCCATGCATGTATGCCCGGCTCGCTGGGTCGTTGCCTGCACAACACAGCTTGCTGAAGGCAGGCCCATGTTCTGCAGCAGATGCAGGTTGCTCGCAAGCAGTAGTAGTGTGCACTCCCACCAGCTCAGTTGCTGACGCGAGACGCACGCCGCTGCTGCTGCTGTGGTGTGTGGTGCCCTGCCTGCGCAGACGTACCTTGCTGCTGGCAAGCGCAGCGGGCTGAGCGACACGGCTGCCGGCTACTGGGCGCTGCACATCAAGGAGGATGAGCGCCACGGGCGGCAGATGCTGGAGGAGGTGGCGCTGCCCCTGGTCGACATGTGAGCGCCGGCACATGCACCAGGCGCAACAACACACCGCACTGCATGCATGCAAAGGAGTTGAGTGTGCGTCGTGCCTTGCCTGGCCTGCAAGGCAGCAGAGGGTGTCGCTTGCGTTCCTTGTTTGTTGGCTGCTGGCTGGGTGCATTGGGCCGTGCATAGCTGGCAGCAGCAGGTGTGGGGCCAGGTAGGGCGTGTTGGGAGGTGTGGCTGGCCTGCGGCGTTGTGCTGTCGGCATGTTGACTCCACAGTGCACCAGTCTGTGCTGCACCTGTCTCCAACAGGTGTGACATGGAGCTTTCGTGGAGCTGATAATTCCCTGTGAAGCAAGCAGCTCCTTGCAGGAGTTTGCAAGCTTGCGCGTCAGCGTTCAGCACCTGGCTTGGTGATCCATGCGTGTTGCCAGCAGGACTGGCGCTGTGTCTCAACGCACCGATCTTCAACAACCCGCTGCTGTTTCTCCTGCCGCTGCTGCTGCTGCTCCTGCTGCTGCAGGTACCCGAAGGATGCCTGGGAGATGGTGCTGGGTTACGACCAGGACCGCTTCATGGGGACCAGGGCTGGCGCGGCCTTGGTGGCGTACATCCAACAGCAGACCAGATGGCACGGCAGATGACCGGCCACGCAGCCAGTGCGTGATGCAGCAGCAGGAGGAGCAGGAGGAGCAGCAGCAATGCCTGCAGCTATGATTGGTGTGATTGCACTGCGGAGCCGCAGGCACTGCTGGATGGGGAGGACCAAGTATGAGGCGGGTATTGACAGGCGGGGGGTGATTTGTGACCCTGGCACCTGCTCCTGTCACTCTTTGGAGGTTTGGAGTTGCGGCATACATTTTGAATATTACCAGTGCATGCTGGCATATGCCCTGGCTGTTGCCACGATGGTGTATTGGCTGCGGGATTGGCAGCTCAGTCTTTGTAGTGTACAGCAGTGTTGCAGTGTACAGCAGTGAGGTTGCCAACACAGGTGATTTTGAGTAAAGCCGTTTGACCTAGTTTTTGTCTTGGTGGTTTAGACTGTTGCTTCATCACGATTGTTAATACTGTTGGTGCAGCGCCATGTAGCAGTGCAGTGAAACGTTGCAGCAAAGCAACATGTTATGTAATGGACTGGTGAGCTGGGCAGTTGGAGTCACGAGGGTATTGTTTCGATTGTGGATGTTGTGGATTGTGCCAGCGTATGTGAGTGTGGCAAAATGCAGGCTGTTACTATCAGTTGGTGTGTGGTACGGCAGACTGTCGTTTGGAATGGGTTCTGCAGACCAGCAGCTGCTGCTGCTGCTGCTGCTGCTGCTGCTGCTGCCTAGAGTACGACTTTTTAAACCATGTGATACTTCAGCCAGTGCACTGGCATGTAAAGCAGGCGCATGTGTTAACACAGGGTCTTATGTATCTGCAACGATATATGTTTAGTGTGTGTACATATATATGGTACATGCAGTGTGTCTTGCGACTCTTTACAGTGCTGTGTGGTACACAGTGGAGGTAAACCTGGTGAAGAGCCGTTCCACTGCACACTGTTTTGGGGGTTGACACCAGCACTTGGTTGAAAATGCAGCGAACGTAGCACTATACATAGCAGAGCAAGGAAGCAGGCAACTGCAGCACGAAGTTCCAGACGCACAGCACAGCACAGAGTGCTGATGCTTGTCACAGACGTGGCACTAGTGGCGGCAGTACTGCTGCTGACATGTACAATACACAGGTCAAGAGGGACAGCATTGTGTGCAGCTGTATGGTCATGCACCAAGGTAATCATGAAGGCAATGATTCACATTTGTGTAGTGGCGCTCAAGGCATGCTGGAAGTATGCTGTGACAACTAGCACGAGTTTTGTGACTTCGACGTCCAATGATTGCATAATGCTCCGGTATCGTCAGGTTGCTGACTGAGGCAAGCAAGATATCCCTCTTGTAGTAGTCTGTAGATTACCGTTTCAAGTCGAGTTCATTCTCAGTTGTAGGGATACTCGCCCTTCTACTTGCGCTTGTAACACGTGTGCCAGGCCACCGACACAGCTGTCAACACCACGATCGTGGCAGCCTATGAGCGGCACTACTGCTCCGCCTGCCGCTGGCGGCACTCGCAGCACCAGCACTGGCTTCGCAGCAGCACAAGCGCACAGCAGCAGGTCGCATGTCATCAGCACCAGGAACGAGAAGGCAAGCACGCCCCGTGGCAAAGCAAGCATGCATAGCACTTGCAATTCTGCCATGTCAGATATCTGACTGCGCATGCGCTGTCATGCAGGTGGATGTTGCCATTGTTGGGGGAGGGCTATGTGGACTGGCATGTGCTGCTGCTCTGCACAAGGTCTACCCAGACTGCAAGATTAAGGTCAGCATATTTTCTGATAGAACCCAGCAGCGTGCTTGCGCTGTAGCCTACAAATACAGCGTAACCTTTCCGCCTGCCTACGCTGTCGTGAGCGCAAAGCATATGCAGCAGCGTGCTGAGCGCTGCAATTGTTGTTGTGGGGGGTTGCATTTCTCCCAGGGTTGCTGCTGCTGTGGCGTGTGCAGGTGTACGAGCAACGCTCACAACCAGAAGAACTGGATGAGACATCACCAGGTGACGAGCGGGCTGCACCTGACCTGCTTGTGACTAATGCAATGCGAGCGCTACCAGCAGCAGGCAATGCGCAAGCATACTGCGTGCACAGCACGCTCGCTGCTCAGCATCCCAACGCACCAGCGGAGCCTTATGCACGACTTGAATCCCCGGAACTGCTGGCTCCCCGGGTGCATCGGCAGTGCTGCCAGCACTAGCAGACAGGGCCTTAGCAATATGGGACGGCCGTTTGTTTCTTGTGGACTTGTGCGTCGTTTTTCTGTTATGAGTCAGGTGGCCGGGCTGTCAAGGGGTGTCTTGTTGCCTGCTTGCCAGCAGCTGTATGCAACTGAGCAGGTGCAACCGCGCACTTGCAGTGTGCTGTTAGCATTTGGTGGCAGCTGCAGTTTGCCGCGGCAGCATCTCAAGAGTGTGCAGCACCGCTCGCAGGGGTGGGTGGTGGCGTGCGGCTGGAGGCAAACGGGCTCAAGGCACTCACCGCCATCGGCAGGCGCCTGGCTGCTGGCGTGATGGCCCAGGGCCTGTACGCGCAGCGCGTCATGCTGCACGACACCGAAGGTGCGGCCGCGCAGTGCATTAATTCACGCACATTATTGCGGATCCGGGTTGTTGCCCTTGCAGAGGGCGCTGGTGAGTGTTGACGTGGACGCAGGAGAGTCGAGCAAGCAGTGAAGATGCAGCAGCCGTCAGGAGCCAGGGTGTGGCTGCACAGAGTGCGACACCGCAAGACCTTTTCACCATCTGCTGATGCTGCAGGCCACCTCTGTGGGGCTGTGCGTGCTGGTTTAGCGGCATGCTGTGCTTGCGCAGCCTCTGAGTCGCCAGCACGCGTCGCATGCACTAGCACGGCTGTAGCTTGCATGAGGCGTCCCATGCATTCCATGCACCCCATGCACCCCATAGTCTGCATGAGGCAGCTGCCAAGGTTTGCCCAGGCGCACCCGCTGCTGCGTTTGCACCGTTCTGGCTGTGCCAACCAAGTATCCTTACAACCACCGCTTCTGCTGCTGCTGCTGCTGCTGCTGCTGCTGCATTGCGGCCGCCGCGTTACTGCTGCTCCTGATGCTGCTGCTGGTGCTGCAGCTGGCACCCTGATCACGCACCTGCACCAGCACTCCCCTCACCTGCTGCACACCTCGTCGCGCCAGCCAGCCCTGGTGGTGGGCTGGAGCGAGCTGCAGCAGCTGCTGCTGGACCAGCTGCCGCCAGACACGGTGCAGTGGGACGCCACAGCGACCAGCTACAGCGACAGCGCCACGGGCGGCGTCACGCTGCACGTCGGCGTCAAGCAGCAGCCAGACGATGCGGCGAGCGAGCAGGCTGCAGGCCAGCAGCAGGATGAGGGTACCTGCGACGGCCCGCTGCAGCAGCAGCAGCAGCAGCAGCAGCAGCGGCGGCAGTACCAGCACCAGCAGTCGGCGCCCACACCTGCCACGTCACCCTTCCAGGCTGTCTCGCACCACCAGGACGGCGCAGAGGCAGGAGGGGACCCTGCCAAGCTGCGCAGCCCTAGCGCGCCCGCCGTCCCTGGCAGCGGCACTGCTGGCAGCTCAATCTACCGGGCAGGCACCGTTGCTGCACATCCGCTGGGTCAATCGGTGGCGCTGGTCGAGCAGGATCCCGTTGCTGCACACCCACTCGGTCAGTCCTTGGCGCTGGTTGAGCAGGATCCCCCTCCCGAAGAGCACGGGGACGAGGAGGAGGCGGCAGCGCTGCAGGTGGAGCGGGTGGTGGTGCACGCGCAGCTGCTGGTTGCTGCGGATGGGCCGCTGTCGCCGATCAGGCAGCAGCTGGTGGGAGACGGACCGCCTCAGTTTGATGTGAGTGCGGCGGAGCTGGCAGCAGCACACCGGCTGTTACTGAGCACGTTCAAAGTGCCAATGCTGGGCATGCGTGGCGGTGCCCGTCTGCCGCAGGGCGATGCCTGCACACCGCGCTTGCTGCCGGTGCATCACAGCGCCACCCGCAGCTGCTGCCTTACCCTGCCGATTGAGCCGCATGTACGAAACCCACTGAGCGGGCGCACTGCTGCTGCTGCTGCTGCTGCTGCTGCTGCCGCTCCTCACAGAACACGCTGCGCTGGGTGGGGCGGCTGCCTGGGGACCTCATGAGCACCATCCCCGGCGACTTTGAGGCGTGGTGGCTGGGCCCGGGCCTGGCCTTCAACTCACACCCGCTCAGGTGACACCCTGCCGCAGCACGTGACGTGACGCCCGTGCAGCATTTGTTTCGTGCACCGCTCCAATGCTGCACATCCAGCAGATGTTGATGCTGCCTGCAAGCTGCTGACAAGTCGACACGCGCCTCCTGCGTTGGCCGGCGTCTCAGGTCATGCGTTGCCTGGCACTCGGCTGATCATGCCAGCGTCTTTAACACGCGCCTCTCTGTGGCTGCCGCTGCTGTCCTGGTTCCTGTACTGCAGCAATGGTGACGTGGCTTGGGAGGCCCAGGTCAACAGCAGCAGCCTGGCGAGCATTGGCTACACATGGGACGCTGCCAGCCACAGCCTGCTACCCCTCGGGCCTGATCACAGCGGCAGCCCTGACAACAGCAGTCCTGACAGCCTGAGGCCGGACCACAGCTCCAGCAGCAGCAACCGCAGGCAGCAGCAGCATGCTGCACAGCGCCACACTGGTGGGTTAGTTGGTGGCGGTGCAAATGGGATGTCAGAGCCCCCGTCACCGCTGCAGGTCAGCAGTGCTGCAGCTGGCGGCAGCTTCGACGCTGCCAGGGGGGCAGCAGCACCTGCAGGAGAGCTGGAGCCCCAGGCAGGGGAAGCGACCGTCATGAAGCCTGCTGCTGCTGCATCCGCAGCAGCAGCAAGTGGTGATGGGGCTGTGAAGAGCAACCGCATGAATGGGAGGTCGGCGGCAGCCAAGGTGTGTGTCACATGCGCAACACCTTCTGAGACAGCACCAGGTGGTGCTCCCAAGCTTGGTTGTGCGATGCCAGCTTGCATGACTCAGGGGAGCACCTGCTTGCCAGGCCGTGCTCTGCTGTGTGCCGTGCCGCTGATCGCTGACACACGTGCATCTTGCTAACGATAGCAGACAGCCTGCTTGCTGCTCGCAGCCCCAGCAGTGTCATTCCATTGCCGTCATGCACGTACCTGCTTGCTGAAGTGCTGCTGCTGCTGCTGCTGCCAACGCTTGTGTCGCTGGCTGCAGCCCAGCCAGGCGCTGCTGCTGCAGCTGTTCCACGGCTTCCCAGCGCCGGTGCTGGACATGATCGCGGCCACGTCGCCGGCCAGCCTGCTGGAGGCGGCCGTGCTGACGCGCCCTGCGCGCAACCTGCCGCACTGCCTGGGCAGGGGAGGCGTGGTGGTGCTGGGGGAGGCGGCGCACCCGTTGAGGCCCTCAGGTGGGGACCGGATGAGTTGTTGTGGCGGGGTTGCAATCCTGCTGTGTGCACAGGAGCAGAGAACATTCAGCTTTCTTACACAACCTGTTGAGGCCCTCAGGTGGGGGTGGGGGCAGACAAGGCGCTGTGCTGGTGATGGTGGTGAAGCAAGGCTCTTGGAGCTGCGCCATGCCACGTTGCTTGGTTGGTGTTGTGGCCAGCACTGTGTTAGGTCGAACAGTGTCATGTCGTCGTGGGCAAGCTCTGCCAGCTTGGTGATGCCATCTTGCTGGGAGGCCGAGTTTGCAAGGGTTTCATGGTGGTGTGTTTGGGCCCCTGCAGCACCCAGTCGATTGCTTCAGAAGGCCCTGTCACCTTTGCCGTGCTCCCCTGCAGCTGCAGCTGCACCCCTGCTGCCATGCCTGCGGCTCGCTCGCAATGTGCTGCTGCCACAAATTTGACCGCTTCCCTTGCACTGTTGATGTACTGGAAGAGCTGTGCGTGTGACGAGGTGTTGCTGTCGCGACCTGTCGCTGCTGCAGGCCAGGAGATCAGCCAGGCCTTTGAGGATGCTGCCGAGCTGGGTGCGGCGGTGATGGCCTGCGGCGTCAGCCGCGACGCGCTGCGGAGGCTGGAGATGCGACGCCGACCACGCTGGAGGCACATCATCCAGGTCGGCAATTTTTATTTTTTATCTGTTTAATTTTTTATTTTATGGCTCGAGGGGCCAGGCGGGGACGTGCTGGCGCCCACTTCCAGCCCCAGTTGCAGATCATACGGCCCCTGCAGGCTGGCTGGTAGTGCACCTGAGAGAGGTCCTAGGCAGCAAGCTGGCTCAAGTGGCTGAGCGGACTATTGCTGGTCCGGGGTGGGAGCGTCGATGCAACCTCCTGCTCTGAGTACTGCACGTCGCGTGTGTCGCTGCTGCGCCTGCTCGCAGGTGAGTCAGGCGCTGGGGGCCTGCTCCAACCTGGGCGGCGTCTCCCTGCACCAGGGCCTGCTGGACTACACCGCGCAGCTGTACCGGGTGTCGTTCGTGCCGCTGCGCAGCCAGCAGCCCGCAAGGGACCCGCAGCGCAAGCGGCTGCTGCGCCGGCTGGGCTACGTGCTGCTGGCTTGGGGCGCCGCAGCGGGCGTGCAGGCGCTGCGGCAGCGCGGGCAACTGCGGCTGGGTGGCAGGAGGCCGCGCGACGAGGCGTTGGGGCCCATTGGTGCGGTGCTGGCGACTGTGGGGGATGCAGGCGAGGCGGCGGGGAAGCTGATAGGGGAGGTGTCGTCTGCCGCTGTTGCGCTGCCTGGGGGGATGCTCAAGGCGGCGAAGGTCGGCGCGCATGCGGAGAAAGGCCTGCAGCATGGCATCGGCAACGCAGCAGCAGCAGTGGTGGACATCGCAGAGGAGGCGGCGGGGAAGGACAGCGACGACAGCAGCGGCGACGGGGTGGTGAGGGGGTGGGTGCCGCCGCGTAGCAGCGGGCACCAGCGCAATCCTGCCGCGCGGCTGAAGGATGCTGTGATCGGGCGTACGATGTCCATTGGCGGTGTGCTGAGCAGGCCGTTCACCAAGTTTGTGAGGCACAGGGCGGTGCAGACAGTGGCGGACCAGCTTGGGGCGTTCTGAGCCTGGGGTGGCCGCGCTGTGGCTGAAGCAGCAGCAAAGGTGCACAAGCTGCTTGTACCTTGTTGCTTGTTGCTGGAGCTGACACCCTGGTCTGTGCTTACCGCAAGTGCGGTGTTACCTTGGCTGGTTTACTGACAGGTGGCAGTAGATGGGTTTTATAACACAACACAGAAAACGTTTTTCTGCCAGGGGATCGTGTGATGCCAGGCAGCTGGAGTGTTGCAGCGCTGTGGCGTGCACACGGTTCATGAATGCATTGCCTTTTTTAGGGCAGTGGTTGCTAGTTCCAGCATGCACTTACAATTGTGGCACTTCGCTTTGCAACAAGTTCTTCCTGTGGTCAATGTTCACGGCGTAGCAGTGCATATGTGCACATGCAACATGCTGCCCAGCGCAGATGTATGTGAAAGAACGAAGCACTGCATGCAAGCAAAGGAGTGCCCCACAGCCTACCACCCTCCCGCATGCAAGCTCTGCTGCGTGCACCCACTGTAAATGACGCATGACTCTGGAACACAGTTCGAGTTGGGCTGGTGCTAACCACACCCCACGCTTGCCACCGTTCTTGTACTCTAGCTGAAGACGTTGCCAGTGGCAAAATCCCTATCATAATGATGGACAGGCTGTAGCAGGCCTACAACACTGACAGCAACAAAAAAAATAACACAAACCAGCAGAAGGCAGCAATATGCAATGTCCATACAACACGCTTCTTCATCTTTTTCACAAAACATCAGTTTTGAAGCAGACCTGACATGCAGGGGTTCAGCTTGAGTGACTTCCTGGACTGGAGTACAAGACCAGCGGCAAGCGTGGGGTGGGGTGGCGCCGGCCCACCTCACACTGTGCTTGTCCGCTGAACTTCTGCTTGCTTCAGGTAATTTCGGGGGGGATGTTCAAGCGCGTTCGTGCGTAGCCTCTACCTTTGCTTGCTGGACGTGGACGGGCTGGCGCCCCAGAAGCGGCTCCTTTGGCCTCAACTTGCTTCATGTTCATCAGTACAACCAATGGCGCAGTACAGTGGGTGGATCCAGCTTTGCTTACATGAGCAGCCTCGCATGCAGGGGTAGGGTGACACTTGCTTGCCTTTTCATGCTAGAGTGCTTCTTCTTCTGCACATCAACAGGCTGCACCATGCCGTGACTGCATCCTGCCCGCCACCCCATGTTCTCAAGCAGCAGAGCCCGGAGCTGGAGATGGATGCCACCATTTAACATGTGAGCTGCTAGCACTGCATCTATGGTAACCTGGAGCCCGGCAGCCGTTTTAGTGTTTTACAGCTGCCACGTTACAGCATTACGTCGGACACCACTGTCTGCCCACGTGAGCACAGGGTGTGGGCGCCACATATAAGCACAACGGCTGTTTTACAGGCAGGCTGGTGTACCAGCTGCAGATAGAAAACTTTGCTGTTAGCGTGCTGTTCCTTTTGACTTTGCTGTTGCTGTCAACCGCAGTCGGAAGGCACACTCTGTCGTGGCTGCTGCTGCTGCTGGCCCAAGGACGCTGTAGACATTCTCACTGCCTTGGATTACAACACTGCTTGAGACGAATGCACTGATAGAGCTATACCCGGGCAATTAGATGGATGTCAGGCTGCGTCATAACCGCACCTCATCTTTTTGCTGACACTGCTGAATTTCACAATTTAGCCTGGTGTGTTTTCTTTGTTTATTTTGGCAGTGCAATTCTGACCGTCTTTGCTGTTGGTGCCGTCCGTCAGAGGTGGTCGTCTTGGATTAGCAGTAGGACGCTTTGATAATCACTATCGTCATCAGCAAAAAACACGCTGGATGCTGTTGCCGAGTCTCGTTCCAGTTTATGATATATCGTAAACGTTGCTTTCGCGTGCTAGGCGTCGCGCTCCGTGGAAAGGCGTCATCCAACGCTTCACCAGATCGAGACAGCTGGTGCAGTTCTGGTAGCAAGGCATGGAGCACTTCATCAAAACCCCTGATGGATCCAAAACCAATTGCAGCTTGCGGCAGCGGTTCAAGAACGAGGTGCGTGTCAGCAATTGGTGTGAGAGCCCTGCTGTAGCCAGCATCACACACCCAGGATGTACAAGGCCCTTGTTGGTGATGCACCAAGAAGCAGCAGCGTGTGCCGGGCTGTTTCATGAAGTCGTAGCGTAGCTTGCTGCAGGCATCAGCTATCGTATGCTGTCAAAGCAGCTGCAGGGGCTGGGTGGTGTTCAGGCATGTCGCTGGCCTTGCTGGGTGCCTTATGGCTGCGTCCCCGCTGGACGGTCAACCAAACATCAGCGACTCCCAAGCAGCATTCAAGCAGTCGCTGCACAATATTGGCACGCAGCAGGCCGGGTGCAAGCCGCCCTGCTCACGTGTGTGCAAGTTGCACTGGTGGCAAGACTGACAGCCAGCATTTTACTGCCACACCTGCTGCACCACGCCTACTGCTGCCCTGTGCTGTGCAGTTGCTGCTGCTGCGCAGCCGCTGGCACGTCATCCTGCTGGGCCTGGTCTTCCAGTATGTGCATGGCATCTTCACGCAGCTGGCGTACCGCATGCACCAGCCGGCAGCACAGCCGCTGCATGACGTGGGCTTCCAGCTGGTGCCGGTGAGCAGCAGCAACGGCAGCAACAGCAGCAGCTGCTGGCTGCAGCCAGCGTGCTCACGTCCAGCAGCAGTAGTCAGAAGGTCGTAGGGCCTAGTAAGAAGTGCGGCGCACTCAGCATGGCATGCCTGGCAGCATCACGGCCGGCTCTGCATCCACCTGCTGCTAACCAGCAGCAGCAGCAGCAGCAGCAGCAGCAGCAGCAGCAGCAGCAGCAGCAGCAGGCCAGTTCAGTGCATCCACGTTTGGCGGCGTCAGTTATTGCCAGCGAGCATTGCATGCACTCAGCTTGGCAACTATTGCACGAATACCACCTCCTCTTACCTGTTGCTGCATCCTGCTTCTGCAGCTGCCTGGCACGTGTCGACTCGATGTTCACTGTCCTGACTGTTCCCTGTGGCATGTCGCCTGCTGGTTTCTGCCTGTTGCTGATGGAGCAGGAGTTGCCTGCTGGTACGCGCTGGGTGTCTGAAGCCATCTTCACCGTGCTGCTGCTGTCGTTCGTTGGCTGGACATTCACGCCACTGCTGGCGCGGCCCAGCAGCTTCTCCACCGTGGTGCTGTGGACGCGCCTGCTGACGGTGCTTGTAGGTGGGCGCGGCAGCATCTGCTTGGCGGGTGTGGGTGCGCTGACTGACTTTCACTGCTCAACGGGCATTCCATTGGCTTTTCTGCTGCTAGTAAGTATTTTACGAGCGAGAGTAGTTACACGTGGGTCCAGTCACCATCTTAGAGTACTGTTGCACGTTCTGCGATGCCTTGTGGACTCTTCGTCCATCATCAGGCTGGTGTGTGGGCAGCATCAGTGCAAACTGAAACTACATCACCTGCCATCAGGCTGGACATTGCTGGCAGGTGTAGGTTGTGAGGGTGAACCCACAGGCTGTCAAACTGCCATCGGCTCAAAGCCTACAACCGTCCTGGGCAGTACACGTGCTGCTGCGTGTCTGCTGATGAGGCTGGATGGCGCGGCAGCCCGTATCGTGGCCATGCTTGGCAAGGCGTTTCGCAGCTGCTGCTCACTTGTCTGCTGAGCATGGACAGGCACGCTCTCAACATACACTGCAGGCACATACAAGCAATCGACTGCCTGCAAGCTCGCGAAGGCATGCCGAGTGAGCTGCAACACATGTCAAAACGTCTCCACTTTGCGCTGTGCAGTGTGTCAGTCGCTGCGCATCCTCTCCTTCAGCGCCACCCAGCTGCCAGGCCCTGCGCCGCACTGCCACGCCGGCACGCCCACCGCGACGCGGGCGCCGGTGGCCGCCTGGTGGCGCCACCTGGTGGTCGACGTGGGGCGTCAGGTGGCCACCAGCTGCGGCGACCTCATCTTCAGCTCCCACATGACCTTCATCCTCACAGGCAAGCGGTGCATTTGCAGCAGTGCCGCAGCGCTGTGGGTGGTCGGGCGGCACAGTGTGCAGGCAGCGTACTCCTTTGCTGGTCGCTAGAGCTGCTCACGGGCCCTTACTTGGGTGGTGGTGCCCTGCTCGTGCCAGGTTATGGCGCCGCGCTTCGTGCAGGCAGTGTGCCTGTGGTGCCAGGCTGTTGAGCTACCAGGCCGGCAGGAGCGATGCTGTCTTGGGCTGCTGAGCAAGAACCTATGTGGTGCAGAAGCTACAGCAACATGTGCTGCTGTTTCTGTGCCGCTGCAGGTGTGCTTGCATACACCCACTATGGCAGCAAGCGACTGGTGAAAGCAGCAGCATGGGCGGCAGCAGCAGTGCTGGCCGTGCTCATCATTGCAGCACGCAAGCACTACACTGTGGACGTTGTGATTGCGTGGTACACCGTGCCCATGGTGTACACGCTGCTGCACGTCTTCTGGCGCCAGCGGTGCAGCAGCAGCTACGCAGTGCTACCCACAACAGCGGATGCCGATGACAGGGCAGCAGGCCAGCCGGCTGTCAGCTGCTGTGTCACTGATGTTCCTGTAAGCAACAAGCAGCACATAGAGCTGCAAAGCAGCTGGAAGGCTGCAGGCCACAGCTGCAGCAGCTGCGACGGCAGCTTGGACAGTGGTGCTGGGGCCGCAGGCAGCAGCAGCTACTGCAGCAGCTACAACATCAGCCCAAGCAGCGCCAGCGGGCATGCAGGTGCTGCGCATGCAGGTGTTGGCACCGGCACAGGGCGGACTGTTTCTCCACGGCGGCCGCGCAACGTGTGGCTGTTTGGCCAAGCTCCATGGCGGCAGCAGCAGCCTGAGTTGGCGTCATCTGCTTGCGGCTCTGCTGTGGACATGGAATCACAGGCGGTGAGCTGCAAGCTATCAGCTGTAGTATGACAAAGCACCTGCAGCCCCACCGCCACAGTTCAAGGGTTTGACTGTACTAGAGTCTCTAGTAGGGAGTCACAGCTTCCTTGAGGCTCCAGCCTGGGGCATCATGCTCCTTGATAGACTAGCGGCATCAGCAGTCACATGCAGCAGCTCACATCGCATGACAATGAGAGCAGCAAGCTGTGGCATGTGCGCATCAAGATATACATGCACAACATTGGGGGCAGCAGTGGTGTGCCCAAGGCATTGATGCGGCTCGATAGACAGTAGTAGCTACTGTGAGGTGCAGTCAATGCAGCTGTGGTTGTGACCCTTGTTTTCTGACCCTTGATTTTTGGCGCGGCTGTCATGCTGGCTGGCTTCGGTTGCATTGCAAAGGGTTCTGTGCTGACGGCTGCTCGTCTGCCTGACTGTGCCGCTCGCTGACAATATGCACTGCTCAGCAGTAAGAAGGCGCGTGACCGACGGCCGCTGTTTGATTAGGAAGCAGGCAGTTGTGAGGGGACAGCCTGCAGAGATGACGCTGCGAGCTCACGTTGCAGCGTTGCAGCAATGGGGATGGTCGCATTGCAGCAGCGGGGATGGACATGTGTGCGGACGCCGTGGCAGCTTGCAACTGCGCCGTGTGCGCCTGCTGTTCATGCTGTGTATTGAGCACGAGACAATGCGCAGCACCGGGTGATGCGTGTTGTCACGGTGTGAGCAGCCACCAAATCGTACATTCTGTGGCAGCAGTACGTTACAGGTTTCAAGGTAGCGAGGTGCGTGTGGGAGTGCAGTAGTAAACCGGGCAAGAGACTTGCTGTGCCTCGTATGCTAGCTGAGGCCTAGCTTATTGCGCACTCTTGCACACACTTGTGCTTTGGCGCTAGGTAGCTTGCGGTGATTATGCTGTACCGATCTCCACGATTTTGCATGTTGTTGAATGGAGGTGACTTGCTGTTGACCTGGCAAATTACTTGGGCAGGCTGGCGGCGGCATCGGCTATACAACTGCTGTAACAGTTGTTGTGCCTGCCCCTGCCTTTTGACGTATAGGAATGGCAGCTTTGATCAGCTCCAGAGCCTGCATTGCAGCACTGTTTACTGGACTCTGTCTGTATCATACGTTTGTGTATGGTGCATGGTTGCAGAGTGGGGTCGGGTTTGCGAGCTTATGCTGGCAGCATTGCTTGTCATTCACTGCCACTGTACAGTGTGCAGCGTTGTGATTGTCAGCTATGCAGGGCGTGCGTTTGCCTGTGGGACTTGGCATTGTTACTGCAGTTGCTGTTGCTGTTGCCTGTCATTGCAACGGCAGACTCTCAAAAGGACTTGGTGCAGTGACCATGAGCGGCGATGTCTGTGCCAGGGGTGGGCGGGCCGTGCACTGTGAGAAGCACTGTGTGTGTGTTGATACTGCAGCAACTGCTGTTGCACGCAATTTGTGCGCATTGCTTGCCATCGTTTACATTGATGTGAGCCTCGATTGCTTCTTTCAAGGTATTGTATGGTGGTTTTGCATGTGACGGCTGCATAAGGACAGCAGCCAGATGCTCATCAACCACCACGCCCTCTGTGTTTACATTTGCGCCTTATGCGCCGCTTGAGGTGCACCATCTGCATTGTATGCGAAACAATAGGACCCAACTGGTGTCAAGATGGTTAGCACAGTATTGGACCCGATGCCAGGACCCTGTGGGGTTTTGTGTGCAGCCTGCACTGAGCACATCGGCAGGCGAGGCACAAGTGGAAGCTGGCAGGCCCCCGACATTGCGCTGGCAGGCCCCCGACATTGCTGCTGAATGGTAGAGTGCTTCTGCACACAACATGTCTGCTCAGCAGACAGAGGCGCTGCTGCAGCATTGCACCGTGCTGTCACACAGTCAGAGCCAGCGCTGATCAGGTGTGGATTCCAGGTAGATTTGTGTGTTTCAAGACTGCATCAACCGTTCTTCTGGTTGAGAGATATTAGTTTAGAGAATTGTTTTGTCGAGTTCTTGGTTTAGATCATATTGAGAAATACCAGTCATGTTCCTATGGTGATGCCTGAGAAGATGTTGGCCACAGCCGGCGGCGATGGTGCCGTCTGAACAGCAGCCATTTCAGCTCTTGGCAGCGTTTTGAGCTAGTAGCAGTTCTGTTGGGCGTGGCCGGAAGAAGCTTGCTCAACATGCATGCTTTACATGTTCACACTTCCAGTTGTGCTAGTAGTTGGGTGACTGAGGAGCAGCAACTGCAGTTGCTTCCTGGAGGTTGCATTGTGCCTTTTTAACCTCTTGCCACGGTTGACATGAGTCCCCAATCTGGCCCAGGTGACAAGGCGCCTGGCAGAGTTCTATGTGAGCGAAACTTGAACAATGCGGTGCACTTCAGCACTGCTGACTTAATTATGGCAGGACCCTATCATACCAGTGCGTTGCTTTCAAGCAGGAAGTTCCTGCTGGGTTACAATGCTGCTGCTCTACAGTGTGAGACCTTTTAACACCTAACTAGACACTAATACGTTGCATGATGGTCGATTGAGGAAGCCCTGCGCACAGCAGCATGCATTGGCCGCTCCCAGGCCGCATGCTAGCACGCGAAATTGAAGCAGTGCGGTGAAGTGCAGGGGCGTGGTGGCGCGGGGGTCTGCGAAGCGCATGCTGTGCACCGCCTTGTGGGAGCTCCTACAACAGCAGTGCCAGCAGCACGCCACCAGCCGCCACTGACATGGCGCCTAGCTTCAGCGAGCAGCCCGCATTCTTGGGTGTTGCAGTGGCAGCAGCGGTCGCCTCAGCGGTGGTGCCGGCGCTGTATCCAACGACGGCGCTGTCAACGTCTGTCACCACTGTCGGGTCGTAATAGATGGATGTGAAGTATGGGAAGCCGAGGGTGACCGTGAGGTGTGGGCCGTGCTCCAGCACTGCTGTGGTGACATTGTACAGCCGGGTGCCGTTGATGGCGTCATAGGCGAAGGCCTCAAAGTCCATCACTGCCGCCCTGCCAGGCTTGCCGGTCAGCAGGGCGACTTGCTTGCGGGGATTGCCAACCTGAGCATTGCAGCAGCAGCAGCAGCAGCAGGAGTTGAAGCAGCAGCAGCAGCAGCAGCAGCAGCAGCAGCCAGCAGCAGCAGCAGCAGCAGTGATGCCTGAAACCACTTGCAGCTTGCAGCTGACCTGCATATGGCTTGAGCAACGCTTGCAGGCACCAAACTCTGCATGGCTGCCACGCCTGATAGCAGCCTGCTGTGTAGGCTGCGTGTCTGCCAGAGCGAGCATCGACAGAAACACGCATCGTGGCAACAGCGCCTGCAGTTGCTGCGGGGCGGCAGTCCTACACGCTGCCACTCACCACACGAGGGTCCCGGGGGTGGGCCGGGGTAGGCGGGCGGCCGGGGGGCTTGCCTTGACCACCCCCAGCAGCACCAACGCCAGCGTTGGCATGGGTGTTGGCATGGTCGTTGGCATTGCCATTGGCGTTGCCATTATCGTTGTCATTGTTGTTGTTATCACCGCCTTCGCTGAAGATTTTTCTGCTGCTTGGTGGTGCAGAAGATGTCGTGCTGACTGCTGTGGCATTGGCGCTCACAGTCTCTGCCATGTCTGCAGCCAGAGTGCACACATATTGAGCACAACAACAGTTCTGGATGCGTGTCTTGGGTTGCAGCCAAGGATGGTTAATTTGTTGATAAAGGTTGTAAAGCTGGAAACAGCGTGAGGGAGGCTATATGCCTGCACTGCATCCAGATCATTGGCAACGACTTGCATAGATGTGCTTGGGCGTGCATTGGTGTCACGTGCCTTGCCCAAATTGCCGCACACAGTGCACCATCAACAGGTTGAGCCTTGCCAATTGGCAGTGCAGATTGTGCCACGGGGGAGGCTATGTGCACTTGTAATTGGGTTTGTGGTTGTCCCAGCGAACTCACCTTCCTCCTTGTCCTCTGTATGCTCGCTGTGAATGGGCTTTGTTGCATCGCCTGCACCAGTGCTTATCTTCACCTCAATCTGCAGTGTGTTGGTGGTGCTGCAAAAAGGCCTGCAGGAAAGAGCAAGTACGCAGCAGTCTCCCCAACAGCCGCAGCTTTGTGGCTTTGTGGCTTTGTGGCAGCACATGGCACATCCTGCTGCTTACCAAATACCATATACCAAATACCAAAGTAGGGCCACAGGCCCACCCACTACATGTGAGCCAATTGACTAGATCAGCCGCAGCAGCAGCCACCTGTTGCTGAGCAGGCTGTGCGCCGCAGGAGGGTCGCAGCTCCAGCGAGGTGCACTGCGGCACTCACCATGCTTTTGCGTCAATGCTGAACTTTGTGGAGTTGGCTGGTGCCACCACAGTGTTGTTGACGCCGTACGGGAAGATGACATCATTGCTGAAGCCGATGTAGACCTTGATCGCCGGGTAGCCATCAGCAAAGTCCGCTGCACTTACCACCGGGCTTGCACAGTTGCTGCCATTGTACGCAAGAGTGCTCATGTTTGAAATGGCAGTGTCATGAGGACGAAGGTAACATTGGTGCTGTTTATTGTCTCAAAGCCTGCACATGCATATATTGCAGCAATAGCAACAGCAGCAACGTGAGGGATGGATAGCCCCTTTGCTGTTCTTTTCATGAAAATTGTTTTAGTTTTGTGGACCCCATGAGCCTTGTTTGGCTCCTTTGCGGGTGGGCCAGTGGCCCTACTTTGGTAATTCTGGTAATTCTGGAAATAGGCACGGATGAGTGCAGTATCTGCCAGCTGGCATGCCTCGGGTACATCCTGCCTTCATTTTAGGGCTCCAGGCCTGCTGCATGTAACTTCGCTCACATAAAAGGCTTCAGGCATGTCGCATGTATATTCATCACGCGCATTTGGCAGGACACTGCAGCCTGCAGATGGCTGCTGTCGTCCTGGCCAGGCCTGACAGCTGTGCACGCTTACCTGTTGTGTAAACAGGCTCCGCAGCAGCGAGGTTGCCTATAGTATGCACAGGAAGCTTCTGTCCAGACTTGGTCTGCTCATAGACAGAGCCAAACTCCACGCGCACCCAGCTGCTGTTGTCCCGAGAGGGCGCGAACAAAAACTTTGGCGCCTTGCCGATAAATTTTAGACTATAGCCATTCGATTCACGACTGTCATCCTGTTCATTATCACCCCTGACGGTTAGCACGATAAGTCCCAAGATGAGCGCAATGTAAAGCTTCATTATGCCTCGCTTTTGTGTCCTGCGCTCTGACAGCTGCGTTGAAAACGCGTTTGATTGAAAATTTTAAGTCCACAGTGATTGAAGTTGATACATCTTTGAAGGTGTTGAACAGGGTTGCAAGGAGCCGATGACAGCTAACACGGCCAGTGACAAGCACCTTCTGGTCACCAGCTGGCTTCGCAAAGCGAGACCACCAAGCAGCCAGCCGCTTGCAGCCAGCTAGTGCCACGGTGCAACAAAACAGTAAGACAGACATTACACCCTTTCACACAACCTGCACAGCTGCTGCAGCAATCCCTACTAAAATCAAGTTGTCAAGCCCTGTGCAGATGCGGCCCTTCACTTGCTTGGGCACAAACGCAATTGCTCACTCGTGCCTTACACACTGAACAATGGAATGCATCTGCTATGGTGCGGAGAAGCACAATAACGTGACTGCTAGAAACACAGCAGCATCCAAGCCAGCCATGCTGTGATAACCACTGCCAATGCAGCCCTGGCCCTGTCACGATGCTGTCAGGGCTAGGCTATGCACATGCTGCACACCGCCACAGGCCACCGATTAACGCTGCTCACCATCAACCAGTCAACCTGGTTGCTTCAACACTCCGGATACTTCCGACAAACATGCCAGGCGTGCACACGGGCTGCACTACGACACGCCAAGGTTCCGCAAGCCGCCAACCGCACACCTGCCAACTTGCGCGGCGGCCTTCCTGTGCCAGCAACACTGACCTGTTCAGCAGCTGCCTGCAGTCATTGTTCAGCACCAGCCCCCAAGCGCAGACTGCTGCACACACCCAGCTCAAATGGAAACACCCGCAGCAACCACACAGGGCTGCTGTTTGAACTTATACGCCAAGCACGGCCGCAGCACCCACACATGTAACTACCCGCTCCACAACACGCCGCCAGCCATCAGCTACTGCGGGAGCCAGCTCAAACAACCACCACGGAGCTTGCTGTAGCTGCAGCCACACCTGCTGCTGGTTGTAGTCGTTCAAGGCGCCGGAGCCGGCTGCTGCTGTTGCTTCTGCTGCTCATAAGCATGCATGCCTGTGACCAGCACAACTGCCGCATCTCTTGCAAGCTGCCCGCTTAGTACCTGATCCAGTAGGTCCTCCTCCTGAACCAGTTGTAGTCTGGCAGGAACTGCGTGTCGCCCACAGCAGCGATCGCCAGGTCCTGGTCGTAAACAAAGCGGTCAGCGACTGCGCGCACGGTGTCTGCGTCCACTGCGTCAATGCGTGCAAACATCTCAGCCTTGGGGACGCGCCGCCCATACACCAGCAGCTCACGGCCGATGGACTCGGCAACGTCTGCAGGAGGGGCAGGGGCAGCAGCGGGAAGACACATCACAGGTTGTGAGCACAGGCGGCATCAGCACGTGGTGCTGGATCAGACCAGCACATGCACATGATCACCACCACCCCACACTGAACTGCAGCTGCACAGCCTCCAGACACACATGACAGGACCGTCAAATGCCATAAACAAGTACCGTGCAAGCTGTTGCCTGCGCCCTGGGTCCCTTCCCAACTCAAGCACACTCACGCTCGCTGGAGTCCTGCAGGAGCAGCAGGCCCCCCAGCACAGCCATGCACCACCTGCAGACCCCACGAGGCCCCTCGTGACCGCCCACCACCCTCACACTCACGTTGGCTGGAATCCTGCAGGAACAGCAGGCTGGCCTTGAGCTGGTTGCGTGCGCGCGCCACATCAGCCTCCTTGACCTCGTAGCACATCTTGGTGATCTCGTTCATCAGCACCCAGGACAGGTCCTGGCTGCGCTCGCGGTCCGTGACGGCGTACACGCCAAAGAGGCCGGTGTCGTGGTAGTTGGTGTTGAAGGCCATGAAGGCATCAGCCAGCTCGTCTGTCACAATCTTCTGCGTCAGCAGGCTGCCTGTTCACGGCACGGCGGCAAAAAAAGAAGGGGCGACAGCGGGGCACAGAAGCAGGCGTCAGCTGCAGTGCCATTGGGGTTGCAAAGCATCACGGTGACCATATCGCTGACCTCAGCTGCTTCCGCCATGGCGGGCCAGGCAACAGCGGCGACTGCCACGCCCAGGCCTAGGTAACTGACGACCCCGTCGCTGACGGCGTCAGCCGCTGTCATCACCAAGCAAGGCCACAGCAGCTGCTGGCAAGCCAAGGCCTGAAGCTGTGCTGCATGCCAGCCCCAGCCGCCTGTCTGGTCTGTGTCTTGCACCTGCGTGCTTGCCGCTGGTGTTGTTCCTGTCCCAGCCGCCCAGCATGGTCTGCATCACCATCAGCGGCACGCTGTCGGGGTCCGTCCATGCCGCGCCCTTGAAGGCGACCGCCATGCAGCACTGCTGCTGGTCGGGGTGGCGGTCCATCACCGAGGAGCCGGTGTACAGGGACGGCTCCTGCAGCAGCGCACCGCAGCAGGCGGAGAGGCAGAGAGGACGTGAGACACGATGATGGAGGAGTGATGGTATGTTGGCGGGGCATTTTGCTGACGTTCCATGTAGTGCTGCTGCAAGACGGATGCCGTGTCACTGCTGGGTCAGACAATCAGCCATCACACAGCCAACGCCCTGTGCAGCGACTGCTGACCCCTTGCGTAAAGCACAACTGAGAGCCTCCTGATGGCGATGGCCAGCAGCGCTGCTGTGCACAAGGGCCACAACCTGCACACAGCTGCATGCTGCACTCCGCTGCCACAACTGCTCTATGCTACAGCACTATGCTGCAGCTCTGTGCTGTAGCTTCGGGCCGCACCTTGGCCACGAGTGCTGCCACGCTGGTCTCTGGCGTCTCGTCAGGAACGCTGCCGAAGGTCGACTCAGCTGCCTTTACCAGGTCAGCATGGTCGACTGCGCCAGCTGCAGCCAGCACCATGCGGGGGCCCCTGCAACCAGGCAGGACAACAAAGTTCATGCTGCTGAGTGCATGACACTTCAAAACAACCAAAAAGAAGGACAAAGACAACACTGGCAAGCAAGATAACTGCGTAGCTCGCGCACCATGCAGCCGCCTGCAGTGCTGCCATGCACTGAGTCCTGCCTGCCGCTGTGCTGTTCTGCTGCTGCAGCAGCAGCATATCCCGCATGAGCGACGGCAAGCTTTGCTGATCGGAGCATGAACCTGCTGCCTGGAGGTCACCTGAGTCTTGCGTGCTGCTCTGCTGCAGGTGGAGCACAACAGTTCACTCTGTTCGACTACACATTCTGCTGGCAGGCGCTGCATTATGTCCTGCGCCTCTCACAGAGTCACATGATAACATGCTGCCCATGAGACCCCCCAAGTCCTGCCTGCTGCTGCTGCTGCTGCTGCTACATCACCCTCTATCTGCCTCACGCCAGCGCACTGGGCTGCAGGAGCAGTCACCTGTAGTGTGCTGCCATGTAGTCAACCAGGTCCTGCCTGCTGATGCTGCGGATGTTTTCCTCAGGGCCCAGGATGGTGCGGCCCAAGGGCGAGTGCTGGAACGCTGTCGCGTGCAGGTGGTCAAACACCAGCTCGCTGGTCTGCTTGTTCACCTGCAAGAGGGAGCGACAGCACCAGCAAAGGTCCAAGGCGGGGTGAGCCAGCACGGCGCAACACGCAGAACGAGCTGCGCAAGCTGCTGCTATCCCTACTGTTGCCAAGCCCTGACAGCTCCTGCCCTGTCCTGTTCATGCACGCACCTTCCGTTCAAACTACACGCTCTGCACCCCTGACTTGATGGACTGCACAGTGTGTGGTTTAAAGCTGACACGCGCGGCAGCAGGCTGCAGCTGCCGAGCCTGCTGGCACCGCCCATGCCAGCGCACGCACGCACTCTCATTGGGGAGTGGCTGCACTGCGGCAGCTACGTCAGGACGGGCTGAGCTTTGAAGTGACTTGCACCAGCAGAAACAGCAGCCATCACCTCCTAAACCTTGCGACCAATCATCTGCAATGCGGCGTTTGACTACGTGCCAGCAGCGCACAGTGCTGCAGCAGTGCAAGCAGCAGGCCCTCACCTCCTCCATCTCCCTGAGGATGACATCACGCTCCCTCACAATGGCCGAATCATCCAGCTTGCTGTTGAGCAGGATGTCGCCCAGGATGCTCAGCGCCTTGCCCACGTCCTTCTTCATCACCTGCACACGCACGAGTTGGGTCAGCGGATGAAGAGCGTTGTGGCATGACATAGTAAGGTCAGCACAGTGGTCGGCGCCTTGCTCGCATCCATCACCAGCACCTGCAGACACAGCACACGCTCATGGTACGCAACGGTCAAATGGTGACACCATCGACGACCAGATGGCCTGCCACCCAGGCTGGTCAGCACTAACGCTCAGCGCCTTGCCCACAGCCTGGCCGGCCACCTGAGGACGCAGGCAACCTGCCAGCACAGGGGTTGCAAGCGTGTGTACAGGGTGCTACCTGGGAAAGTACACATCTGCACAACCCCCTCAGCACCACCTGCAGCAGGTGGGCGAGCGCACTCACCACTGCACAAGTGAAGCAGCCGAAGTGCGCATGGTGTGCTCCAAGCATTGCGTTTCAGGATGCGGTGACAGCAGCAAAAGGGGAGTGACGAGGCTATCAGACATACACCAAGCTGCATAGAGGGCAGCACAGAGACTAACAAGCAATTTAGATGCTGAGATAGATGTTGCCATTGCAACCCTGTCAACAGATTGCACGGACTGACCGGCTTGACAGGGAGCCGTGCACTGAACTCTAGCAACAGCTGTGTACGCGCTGCAAGGCCCTGGCGTAGGCCCACCCTGATTCTGCACTGAGCCATTTCAGACTTGAAGACGCCAACGCTGCGGCATCTGCTGCTGCTGCTGATGCTGCTTAAGCACAGCCCACCAAGCGCACAGAAGGAAGCTGCTCAAGCAGCAGGAACAAGTGCTCCTGCTGCATTCTGCCGCCACCATGCGGTGCAGTGGCTGATCTCATGCACTTGTAGCTGCCGCCAGCCGACTGCTCATGCAATTCATGGTTGGCTGTCATGTGCGGGTGCGGGCCTATTCAAAGGGCTGCAACCCTTTCAGATGCTGCCCCTGATGATAAGCTGCATTTTTGCACACCCACATAGCCGCCCAGGCAGCCAGCCAGCCCAGCAGGCCTCCAGCAATGCCACGCATCAACTACTGCTGCTGTTCCTGTCTGCCATGGCTGCACCAACATCGCCAGCTGCGCAGCAGTGTATACCTGCTGCCTGCTGCTGCTGCTGCACTGATGCGCCTTGCGTTGCCATTTGCTGCTGCTTGCACGCTGCTCTGCTTGCCAGCTGCTGCTGTTCTCGGGCAAAGCTCCTGCAAAGCACCACACAGCACACACCAGCCTGCGGGAGCAGCAGGGTCAGAAACAGTGGTGCGCACCTTTGCGTAGTAGCATGTCTGCTCGCGCCCGGTGTATGCGTTGAGGCTGCCGCCCATGTTCTCAATCTCCACCTCCAGGTCCTTCACAGTGCGAGTCTGCAGGCAACAGCAGACGACAGCGCAAGCGCGACATGTGTCTGAGCCGCACAGTGCAGCTGACATGCGCTGGTGAAGCAGGTTCATGGCACCCCAAGCTGTGCACGTGTGTGTCAACTGCAACGGTAAAAGCACTGCGCACTTCGCGTGCACTTTGCTTGCTATTATAGCAGCAGCAGCGCTGTTGCTGCCGCTTACCTTTGTGCCCTTGAACAGGATGTGCTCCAGAAAGTGGGCAGTCCCATTGTTGGCATCAGTCTCAAAACGGCTGCCGGAGTTAATCCAGATGCCCACTGTTGCAGTCTCCGCATAAGGGTTGGCCTCAGTGGCAACACGCAAGCCATTGGCGAGTGTGGTGACCTGGCACACATACGGCAGCAGATACCAACCCGTGACATATTTGCTTTTATGCCTCCCACAGCCTGCTGCTAAATTCAGCCCCGATCTACTACGCACTCCCCAGGCCTAACCAGCAGATCCCTGCCAGAAGGCACTGCCACCCGACGCAGCATCGCCTTCGTCTTCCAATCAAGTAATGCTATCAGTTCAGGCTTCGGAAGTGTAAACAGCTACCAGCCCTTGGCCTCACCTGGGTCTCAGGAATGGAGGACAACAGGGGTGTGTGATCAATTGCTGCTGGGAACGGGTTGCTGTAACGCAGGAAGGGACTGCCGGCGACCTCGACTGCTGCTGTGGCGAAGGCACGGGCTGCAAGACCCAGCACCTGGCCCGCTTGCCTCTGCACTGTGTTCAGCATCGTTGCAAGACAGCAGCCCCTACACTGCTAATAGCTGGGGAGTAAACGATCCTCAGATTTGCTGCTCCTTCGTCTCTGGTTGCCACTCAGCTGAGCGTGGTTCAGGGGCGTGATGCACTGCCCTAACACACCGAAAGTAACAGTGCTGTCTGGAGAAGCAAGCGTCGCCTGTGCAAGAAGCACGAGACTGTGTGTGGCAAGCTGTGTTGGCGTAGGTTGTTCATCTTAGTCACCACCGTGCATGGCAGCATGCTGTAGGCTGTATGCCTTGCAGTTGCCAGCTTTCACAGCACGCTGTGACGGCTGAGCGGTGCCAACACAACTAAGCACTGCCTGTGCCTGCTTAAGAGATACCTGATGAGAAGAACATGCTTGGTAGCAGACAAGGACTAGTGCAAGAACACAAGCACCTGGGCGACTTGGTTGCTGCTGCTGCGCAACAACAAATGGCTGCCGGGAGAATATATAGAGGCTTCACATCACAGCTGGTGCTGAAGGGACACCACCTCGTGTTGCTGCTAAGTTGAAATCACACAATCACATACTAGGCAGGCGCAAGCTGCTGTGGGTGCGCACGCCTGCAGCAGCACCGGCGGCATCCTATCTTTTGCATTCATTACAGCAGCCTGCAAGCCTTGCATCACTGCTTGCCAATGCTGCTAGCCTCCCCATTCTTCTTGCATTTCTTCCTCTTTGCATCCAGCACAGCCTTCATCTGCTGCTGGATGAAGTTGGCTTTCATACGGCGCGCTTGGATGCTAGCTGCTCTTCCCGCTGTGCTTTGGCAACAGCTGCTGCCTCACGTCCAGCCTGCAGAAGCATTCAGCCGCACAACAGCAGCGTACAAGGGCACCTTATGGGTGTGTAGCACTCGCGTGCAACAGCACATCAGTCGGTCTGCTGCAAGAGGGCTTGAGCCATCTGGTTGCAGCAACCAATGCATGCATCAGCAGCGCTGCACAAAGGTGCTGGTTCATCACCCCGTGTGAGCAACCAAATCAACGTGCAAGTCGTACTGCAATCCCTCTGCTGCCACCTACCTGTGTCAGCCCGCTGAGCTCCTTGACCGCATTCCTATGAGCTGTTTTGCGCTGCTGCTCCTCTTCCTGCTGCTGCATTAGCGCTGCTTCTCGCTCTTCCCAATCTCTTCGCTGCAGCTCCCTGCATGACACACACGCAGCAGCGGTCGCATGGCCACACACACTGTCAGGTCATGGACCACACCGTGTAGCACTGCCAAGTCACGTGTTGATGTGTCTTGCCACAGCAAGCAAGCAAGCAAGAGGCATGACGGTGGAGACCGCAGACAAGCCCGTTGCGGGCACGTGATGGCCTCAGCAACTCCTCCTGCTTATGCTGCCACGCTGTGACATCAACCATGCTGCACCTGTTGCCTTGTCTACCCACCTGGCCATGTCTTCGGTCATCATGCCCCCCGAGCCTGCAACAGCTGCTGCTGAGGTGTCCACAGGGTCCTGCCGCTGCCTGCCATGCCGTAACCATTCCTGCTCCTGGTCTTCCTGCTGGTGTGACGGCCCTTTCCGCCAGAACTCAACCTGGAGTGAAGCAGTGCACAACAGCATGCAGTGGTGTCAAGCACCTGCAGCTGCATGCATGCAATGCTGCTGCCGCTGCTGCTGCTGCTGCTGCCGCTTCTTCCTAAAGTGCACTCGTGTGATCCCCAGGGGCAACAACACTCAGCCACACACTGCTGCCTCGCAGAATGCAGACAACCTAGACACAACCAGTAGACCAGTTAAGGACAACCAGAGCGATTCCATACGAGCCTGCTTTGGCAGCTGTTGCTCTGCATCAAAATGTTCTGCACTGCCGCTCTCTGCCTTGCCCTGCTCACCTCGTACTTTTCATGCTCGTCGTCCTCTTCTCCCCGTGCCAACCGCTCATACAGCTGCGCCTTGCGCTGCAGCGCCGCACTGCTCTCAGCCAGGCGCTCTGCACCACTGCCTGTGCTCTTCAGCTGCAGCTGCTTGTCACGTGCCTCGCGTGCTTCGACCCCTGGGTTCTTTATGCTGGCCACATCAATGCCTGCAAGGTAACGAGGAAATGCCAGTTTGTCCATAGCTACAACATGGGCATCCATATATGGCACTGATGTGCTTTGCAGCGCTGGTGTTGTGTGTCGTCCATTGATAGGAGGCTTCTTGCAGGCTGCTGCCGCCGATTGTGGGAGCTACCGCTGTTTTGCTGCCATGCTGCTGCTTACAAGCGGCTGGTGTGGTGCTCAAGTGAAGGTTCACAAGAAAGCCGTACCTGCCTTTCTCCGCACATGCTTGTCCTTCACATCGACAAGGCCCTCTGCCCTCAGCCTGGCATGCTCCTGTGTGCGGTACAGCTGCGCCTGCAGCTCCACTACACCCTTGCCACTAACGCCTGCAAGAGTGCAAGCCTGGAAGTCAGTGCTCGAGTGGCCAGTGCTTGCAGCCTTGCTTGCAACACCGGTGGGTTGTGGCATGCAGGCATGCTGTGACATGCACAGCACATGTCATGAAGGAGCTCACCTTCTATCGGCTTGTGCTTCTTGGCTGGTACAGCACTGCTGGCACGCCATCCAAGGTGTTCACGCTCAGGAGACCTTTCCCTGGAGTTCTTCTTTGACGCCATGGTGTGCGGAGAGACTTCTCAAGCTGTGCACCTGAGTGCTGCTGATGCTAGTGACTACTGCTGCACTTCCGTCTCATCTCGCGCCGTCGGCGCCACCTTGTCGAATCACCGACGTTTCATGACAGGATGAATCAGGCAGCAGGGCGGAACTCCGCCAGTTGCTTGACCACCTGTCTGTCCTTCTTGCACAACCCTGGTCCCGAACTGCCTTCGTTGCTCGTGGCTTGCTGTTGATCTCACCGTCAATATTAGTACTGCAGCAAGGAAATTGAGCACAACGTGCCGCTCTGTCGATGCTCCAAGCTTTCAGTTCACCTGCGTCGCTGATCGCTGACGCACGGCAGTGTGACAAGCTGGTTCTGCTGCCCTTACTTTCACAAGTATCTTTTTAAATTTTCATGGTGCTGCCGCAGCGGCATGCACAGCCTATTGGCACCAGGCCCTCCCTCACCACACACAAGCTGCTGCCAGCAACACGTAGTTTATGTAGGCCAGCCAGGCAGCGAGCCACATGGCTTGTAGCAAACAGCAGGGACGTAGAGGCGTCAGCAACTGCCTCTAGCAGCAGAACCGATACAACCAGCAGCGATGCCACTGATCAAGGGACAGCTGGCTCTCACATTGACTGCGTTGGCACTGCAATGGACGTGCAGTGCTACGTCTCGGATGATGCACAGAGCGACACATCAAGTAACAGCAGCACAGCAGAGAGGAAGACGTACGGTATTACGGATGAAGATGTACACCAAGGGCAGCATGTAGAGTGTGTAGAGACAGGCTTGGGGGTGTCCTGCTTCATTGCAGACGATGAGCCAGGCGCTTCTTCACAAACTGCAGCTTCTCAACAACAACAACAGCAGCAGCAGCAGCAGCAGCAGCAGCAGCAGCAGCAGCAGCAACAGTCGCAGCCGATGACAGCAGCTGCAGCAGCGTCAGGTGGCGGTGGGCTGGTGCAACAGCTGCTGGGTGTGGCGCTTCTAATATCGCCCTTCTTTTTCTGGGGTACTAGCATGGTAGCTATGAAGGTGAGGGAGCATACTGACACAGCAGCAGCTGTCTTAAGGGCCTTGCAGGGCGCGTGTGTCTGGTCCAAGAACATGCAGCTTCCCGCCGCAGCGCTTGCTGTCAAGAATAGCAGGCACACCGCAGTGTGCAGCGCACGGTGTGTGTTGTGAGACACCACAGTGAACAGCTCACTCTTTGTGTAGCAGGCACACTCAGCATGGGTACATCCTAGCAACATGGTGCACCGTGCAGCTTCTGTCGCCAGCTCAACTTCCGTTGCTGCCTGCGCTGCCGACTCTGCCGCAGCCTGTGACAGCACACACGACGCCGCTGATGCTCGGGGCGTTGCGGCTGCTGCCTGCTGGCTTGGCTCTGCTGGGCTGGGCAGCGGCAACTGGCAGGCCGCAGCTGGTGCCCAAGTCAGCAGTGGCATGGGCGTGGATCGCAGCTTTCGCGCTTGTTGACGGCGCAGCTTTCCAGGTGTGCAATCGTGCAGCTTTGCGTGTTGGCGCGCTTGTCTGCGCCGCTCAGGGTTGCTTCTTGCCTTGCAACCCTGTCGCACATCAGCAGCTGAGACTCGCTTGTGGCTCGCTTGTGGCTCGGGAACATGTCGTATCGCATCTTCCACGTGTGATCGGCAGACAACGTGCCGGCATCTGCTGCGCGCTTCTTGCCACCAGGCGCCACCGCCTCCTGCTGCTGCTATGTCTTGCTGTTGCAGGGCTTCCTGGCAGAGGGCCTGCAGCGCACCAGCGCAGGCCTTGGCTCAGTCATCATTGACAGCCAGCCCCTCAGTGTTGCAGTGCTGGCAGCGCTGCTGTTTGGCGAGGCGCTCTCCGGCCTTGGCATTGCAGGACTCTTCATTGGCGTCGCAGGCCTGCTGCTGCTGGAGGTGCCCCAGGAAGTGCTGTTCCAGGGTTCCTCGGCGTCGCTTGGCGGTTTAGTGGCTGGGGTTGAGGCTGGGGTGGAGCGGGGTCTGGCGGCTGCAGCAGCAGTCGGCAGCAGCGGCAGCTGGTCGCTGCAGGACAGTGGGGAGTTCTACATGCTGCTGGCTGCACAGTCGATGGCATTGGGCACTGTGATGGTCAGGTGAGTGGGTGAGACTGTGCGTGCAGTTTTGCAGAGCTTGTGTCTT
The DNA here is from genome assembly GCA_014080715.1 of Scenedesmus sp. NREL 46B-D3. Lineage (NCBI taxonomy): Eukaryota > Viridiplantae > Chlorophyta > Chlorophyceae > Sphaeropleales > Scenedesmaceae > Scenedesmus > Scenedesmus sp. NREL 46B-D3. The sequence goes on along the minus strand of JACERP010000154.1, from coordinate 130,731 downwards.
TGACGTGTAATAGTAGCAGCGGCAGGGTGTGCGCGCCGGCGGCAGTCACAGCATGTGCATTGCAGTGCTGCTCAGCGTCCAGCAGTTTTGATCAGCAGTGTCAAGAGACAGTGGCAGCAGTGGCAGGGACAGGATTGATGAGCGAGATGTATGCCTGTAAGACGTGCAGGGCAGCATTTATGGTGCAGACATATGAGCAACCGTTACTGATGAGCTTAGTGAGCGGCAGATCAGCATGCACGCTGCAGCTGGGCAGCTGTTTCCTGCAGTAGTTCAATTGGTGACAGCATGTTGCTGCTGTCATGCCTCTTGCGACTTCTTTCTCTGTGCGTGCAGATGGGTGACAAAGCACAGTGATCCAGTTGCAGCCACGGCCTGGCACATGGTGCTTGGAGGGGCAATGCTTGCAGGAGCAGCAGTGGCAGCAGATGGCGGCAGCGGCGAGCTGGCAATGCGACTTGCGCAGTTCAACAGCAATGATGCTCTGGCAATGGCATACGTGTCACTGCTTGGTGGTGCAGCAAGCTACGGGTAGGTCGATACGCCTGGCAGCAGCAAGTTGTCCGCTGCTCCTACAGTCGAACATTTGTTGGACATGTCTTGCGCATAGGTTGGCGCTGCTGTGGGCTGCGGGCACAGTGTGTGCTGCTTGGTGTTGCTTTAGTAATATGTTGGAGCTGTGCTGCACAGAAAGGTGCTGCATTGTGCTCAAGTGGAGCTCTGCCTGCATCCCTCCTGCAGCTTGCTCATACTTACCTGTCGGTGCTGCTGCTGGTGCTGTCTGTTTCGTGTTCCTTCGCCCTCTGCGCTGCTGCAGCATCTTCTTTTATGAGGCGACGCATGGCAGCCTCACAGCTATCAGCAGCTTGACCTTCCTCACACCTATGTTTGCAGCTGGTGCTGGCTTCATGTTCTTAGGGGAGACGCTCACGCCTGTGCAGCTGATAGGCGCAGGCATCACTCTGGCTGCAGTGTTCATGATCAACACTCCTGCAAGCCACAAGCCTCGTGAAGTTGCTGCTAAGAAGGATTGATACTGGTTGGGGCTGGAGCTGGCCCATTGTAGTGGCACTTAGGGCCCTTAGTGGTGGTACTGTGCTGTGATGCAGCGCCTGCTGATGGTGATTCTGTGCCTGCCGATTGCAACGGTGGCATTGCAACTCGCACAGCATACCGTAGCGGCCTCGAGGCAAGAGACTAGTGAGAGTGAAGATGTCGATGAGGACAAGCGATGAACATGATTCTGCCTTGTAATCGTTGTCACAGAAATTTTAATTCGTACGGTTGAGGTTCTATGTTACGCAGTGTACCATATCCTTGTGTTGTCGGGATGCTTGTGCTTAACGTGACTTTATCAAAAACCTGCCTTCACTTCCAGGGACGAGATCGGCATCACTGTTCGTCGACAGACCACTGCAGGTTCCTCGTCAGCGGATTCCCGCCCGATTATCATCTGCTGTGGTCACGGCACAGGTACCTGCTTCTTTGCCAAACCTTGAAAGAATCACAGATTTTATACGTAAGCGCAATTGAAGCCGGCTATCGTCCCCATGGCAGCTTCAGAGGAGGTGCAAAGCAGAAAGCAGCAACAGCAGCAACTGGGAGAGGACAACGGAGTTGCTAGGTTTGGAGCAGCTGTTGTGCTGGAATCAGACACAGCAGCCAGGGGCAGGCGCTGTAGCAACACCACTTGCCTGACAGTTGAAGGCATAGGTGTGGCAGTGTTCAAGCGATGTGGCAGCTGCAGGCAGCGCTACTACTGCAGCGCTCACTGCCAGGTGAACAGCTGCATGCGCACACATGTTCCTGCAGCTGCATGCAGCATCAAGTACATTGATTCACCCAAGATAGGTTTGATGCCTTGGTCGCTGGTGCATCTGCTACAACTGCTGCTGCAATGACAAGATACAAGACAAGCCATCCCATATCATGGGTCTTTGGGCAGCCAGGCTGTGCGACATGCAGAAGCGCAGCATGCAGCGGCGCAATGTGAGCATGCTCGTTTCCAATCAAACCCACATGTCTGACAGCCAATATCTGGCAGCAATGCTAGCCATGCTCACGTAATAAGCAAAGTATGCCTGTGGTGGTTGTCTGCATGCAGCGAACTGACTGGACAAGAAGGCATTCCCAGGATTGCCAGGTGCTGAAAGCAGCAGCAGCAGCAGCAGTGCCACTAGCTGGCTCGGCTCCTCGTGAAGCAACTGCAATGGTATCATTGGCGGCAACAACAGTAGTAGAAGCAGCAGCAGCATACATGCCAGGGACGGCACAATAACTAACAAGGTTCATAACAGGCCTGTGTGGTGTGATGGTCGCTTGGTTTGCATTCAGTGATATCTTCATAGATGAAATGCAACTATTTTGATGACTATGCACCTGCCTCATGCGGTGTAGCTGTACTATATCAATGGCCGACCACATTTGGTTAGGCCAGAAATCAGGTGTTGCTATATAGCATGTCTGCTGTAGCAGTTGAGCATGATGCATTTTTTTACTCAAAAGCAGCATATAAATATCTCAGGACTGTGGCCTGCTGGCAGAGCTGCAGCAGAGTAGCAGGAGGCCAGCAGCTGTGGAGAGAGATCAAATTGCATGCATTGCGACAGATGCAGGGCTAGCTGCGGGCTGCACCTCCTGGTGTTGAGGAGGAGCTGCTTCGCAGCATTGCAAGTGCAGCAGCAGCAGAAGATACAGGAGCTGATATCAGTACAGCAAGGGTCAAAGATGTCTTCAGGTGGCTTGTGCAGCCACCTGCTTTGGCAATCCCAGCTCCAGCACAGGCAGTGTCAGCTGGTGGGGACTCGTCTGAAGGGGCAAGGTCAGCAGCAGCAGCAGCAGCAGCAGCAGCAGCAGCAGCAGCAGCAGCAGCAGCAGCAGCAGCAGCAGCAGCAGCAGCAGCGCAGCAACAGAACCTGCAGGATCAGTAGTTGCAGCAAGCAGTAGATGTGCTGGTCTGGACTATCAATGAGGTAATGACAACCGCTGCTGCATGTTTGCGCAACTGGGCAGTGCAGGAGCTGCTGCTGCGACTGGCAGCAGCAATGCAGAAGGCAACTATCTTCCCTGATGCTGGCAGATGAGCAGGTGGGGAGTGTCTGGCGAAAGATTGCGAGATGGGGCAGCAGCGATAGTGCTGCTGGCAATGCAGCTGCTGGGCTACTACAGCCTGCAAAGGTTTTTTGTGCGGCATGTGAGGCTCTGAAAGGGGTGAGGCAGGCTGCGGCTGCAAGAGAAGGTGCGCTGCTGCTAAGTTGACTGGGTGTTACAATGAGGTGGCGGAGGGTTGTGAGCTGCTGCATTGGGGCTGCAGTGATACTGGTGGCGTGTCGCCGATAAGTGTGATGATAGTATGACACAGCAGGGCATGATGCAGGCTGCAGGGCAGCTGTTCCGCACAGTGTTGGATTATCGCTGCATTGATGCAGACATCGCTCAATCATCAAGAGCTGCGGCATCCACCACATTGGTCGGTACTTATGTTGAGGGTTGCAGCAAAGCAATGATTGCTTGGTCTGGTGCGGCAGCTTCATCTGCTGCAAGGCCTGTGCTTGATGCTACTCCAGGCAGTACATGCACTGGTGCCGCAGTAAGCTGTACAATGCACGGATGCAGCAGTACGCTGTACGATGTAACATAGTTTTGTGTCTAGGTGCTGCCTTCTGGTCCGGATTGTTGACGACGAGGAATGCAAGCTTCTTTGGTGGTGGCGAAAGATCAAAATATCACACATGCTTTAATGCATCTTGCATGCCTTGCTGCCTGTAACAAACCTCACATAGTTTTGCTGCTGTTCAGAGCATTCACTCAAGAGGCAGTGTCACACCGTACCCATTTAATAACCAGTATATTGCTGGTGGCGCCCTTTTGAATGACGATACGCTGTTTTAGCTGGCAGTGCAAACACCGATATACCTTGGACCCCACCTACTCGGTGCATGTGTGCCGGTCTGATCACCTACAGCCAGACTGACCCGGGTTTTATACCTTGTGTTATGTGAACAAAAAGCATTCGTCGTGCCGAATGTCATTATGCAGATCATTGTGTGTGCAAGCGCAGCTGCTATGACCACTCCAGCTCTACCTAGCCTACACAGCGAGATCAACGCTTTGCTGCAACTCGGTTGTTGCAAGCAGGTGTGTGTTCCTCAGCACTTCCCTTGTCGCGGCAGTAAAGCTTCACCTGCTGTGCCGAGTGAGCACGACGCACAAGGGCTGCGATCAGCATCACCATTCTGGTGTTTGTTTGCACCCAACACGTACAGGCCGATGTGAGCATTGAGCGCACTCACAGGGGAGGCATCAAGAAGGTGGTGCTGGGTGGGCAAGCTGCTGCTCTGCCTGCTAACAGCAGCCTCTCTGCAGCGCGAACAGCAGCAACCCCCTGCCCTCCTGGCTTTGATTGCAAGTTGCAGCTTGACCTAACCACGTCGGATGATTTAGACCAGCTGCTGCAGCCACTGGTAGGTCGTGCTGCAAGGCAACTCCTTCCGCATGCCGCATACTGGCACACTGGCAGTGCAAACTCTGTGGCATACTGGTGGCATACTGTGGCATACTGGTGGCAGTGCCAACAGCAGAGGTTCGTACAGCCTGCTTGCTAATGTACATTTGTGCTGTCTGTTACTTCTGACACAGAGGCAGCTTGACAGTAGTAGCTGTAGCTGCAGTTGCAAATTATGATGCAAAGACACTTACGAGCCGGCAGCGCAGTCCGCTCAGATCTGAGCTAGACAAGTAATCACTGCTAGCACCTGGATTGCGAGCTGGGCGTATTATTCATCAGACGTTATCTCCATTGCTGCTGCCACAACGCTGCTAAACAATCTTGCTGCACCTGATAATCATTAGATTGTTGAATGTGCTCAGCGGCTCAACACTGCTGGCTGGTGTATGTCCGCGTTCCCAGGTTGTTTCTGCCACATGCCCAGGCTGCAGGGAAGCCAGCCCAGCATGCCGCAGCCCAGCAGATGCAGCGCACTTCATGGCAGCACACAGCAGCTGCAACCAGCAGTGGCACCAGCACCTCCAGCAGCAGACTCAGGCCCCTCCGCATAACCAGCAGAACCAGCAGCAGGCCCAGCAGCACACACAGGAACCTCTGCGCATTCAGCTCACAGCCGCCCTGGTGTGCATCGAGGTGCTGGCACACATCCCGCGGCAGCCCAAGCAGCCCCAGCAGTTTTGCCAGCTGGCGACGCAGCTGCTGCTGGACGACCGGCTGGCGCGCCTCACCGCTGCTGCAGGGCTGCGGCCCTCAGAGGCTGCCATGCAGCAGCAACTGGCCAGCCGAGGTCGAATGCACCTGTGGTCCTGGATCAGCACGGCGCCCTTGCACAACAGCTGCCTGCTGCTGCCCCAGGGCAAGGAGGAGCTGTCCAGCGAGGCGCGCAGCCTGGTGTGTGTGCTGCTGCGGCTGCGGCGGCTGCGGCGGCAGGGGGGGCGGGCGCAGGGGCTGCAGCAGACAGGATGTGCTGGGTGCGCTGCAGCAGATGCTGGCTCAATACGGCTTCTGGGTCAGCAAGAGGGGCATGCGCGCTGCTGCTGCTGCTGGTAGTGGTGTTGATGATGGTGGCGGTGGCGGTGGTGTCAGCAATGATGGTGGTGCGGCAGCAGGCAGCAGCATGGCAGCAGCAGCAACAGAGTCACAGCCAGCAGGAAGAGCACCAGTGCCAGCAGCGGCGGCGGGGGCAGCAGCAGCAGCAACAGAGCCAGCGGCAGAGCAGCTGCAGATCAGCCATGAGTTTGTATCCGCCTGGCTGCAGCTGCGCGGGCTGCGGCCCAGAGACATTGTGGCGACCGCACTCTGCAGCGAGGTGGATGAGCACCTGGACTGCTGCAGCTTGTGCGGCGAGTATGGCGGCAAAGGCATGCCGCTCATGTGCTGCGAGCGGTGCTGCCACTGCTTCCACAAGCGCTGCGCATTTGCGCTGGATCTTGAGAAGACGGCTCGCCGCGGGCTGTGCATTGGGTGCCAAGGGTTTCCAGTGGGGCTGCCAGCAGAGGAAGTGCCAGCAACAGCAGCAGCAGCAGCAACGCCGCCGCAAACTGCAGTACTTCCAGCCGGCAGTAAGCCAGCTACGGCAGGCGAGCGAAGAACAACGTCAAGTACGTTTGCAGCAGCAGCAGAAGCGCTGCTAGCAGCAGCACCTTTAGCAGAGGCAGCAGCAAGAACAGTGGCGGCGGATGTGAACACAGGCTCTGTTGTCACAGAGGACTCGGACCCTGATGACTGCGACTGTCGGAACACCCCTACATGCCAGCCGCCGCTGCTGCCGCAGCCATCAGCTGCAACAACACTGCAGCGCGCACAGCAGCTGCTGCAGGCTTGCAGCGAAGCAGCACAGCAGAAGCAACTCAAGATCAGCACCAACTTCGGTTACGCTACTGGGGAGCTGCTTAGGTCAGGGCTGCTGCCTGTGCAGCTGGGCGCTGATTCAGTGCTGCTCAAGTATGTGAGGGGGCACGACATCCTATGCTGCTTCAAAGTCGTGCCTGCTGCTGCTGGTTGCAGCAAGCAGACCACGGCTGCGGCTGCATGCCCTGACAATGCAGCAGCAGCAGCAGCAGCAGACGCTGCGCAGCATCTGGATCTAGAGCAAGGTCAGGCGCTGCGGTGCGTGATGTGCAATGCACGGTGTGGGTCTTTCTCAAACGCTGTACAGCCTAGCAGGCACCAGCTTGCCAAGGGCTACGGGCCCTAGCGGCCAGCGTTACTTTTCCTCAGAGCATCTGTTTGTGGCGGGCGCCAGCATGGACGCAGGCGGCGGCCAGCTCAGACGCTTGAGCTTGCATGATGTGCTTGCACACCTGATGCAGCAGCAGCAGCAGCAGCAGCAGCAGCAGCAGCAGCAGCAGCAGCAGCAGCAGCAGCAGCAGCAGCAGCAGCAGCAGCAGCAGCAAAGTCTTGCTGCTACGCCAGCAGGAGAGGCAGGCACCCGGGTGTGCGGACTCAGCTTCCTAGGCCGGCCCCCACCGCTGCCGCCCCAGCAGCCCTCAGCTGCAGCAGCTCGGCAGCGCGCGCAGCAGCTAATGCTGGCCTGCAGCGCAGCAGCGCAGCAGCAGCAGGTGAGGATCAGCCGCGACCCGCGAGCAACAAGCACGCAGCTGCTGACAGCAGGGCTTTTGCCTCTGCGGGTGGATGGTGAGCCACTCATGCTGGATTATTGAGTGGCAGGGCCAGGCTTGCTGCCGCTTCAAGGTGACATCTGCCGCTAGCCGCCATGGTGGTAGCGGCAGCGCTGCAGGCACTAGCAGTGAAGCAGCAGCAGCAGCAGCAGCAGCAGCAGCAGCAGCAGCAGCAGCAGCAGCAGCAGCAGCAGCAGCAGCAGCAGCAGCAGCAGCAGCAGCAGCAGCAGCAGGTGCCGTGCAGTTGCCAGCGCAGCGGCTGCTGCTGCAGTGTGTGGTGTGCGATGCACGGCTGCAGTCAGTTGCGCAGGCTGTGCAGCAGAGCTTGGCGGGCATTGGCCTGCATGAGACTGCTGACTTCCACATGGGGCAGTTCCATCAAGACCTCATTGTGACTGGCGCTAGTGCAGGCGCAGATTGGGGTGAGACGAGTGTCCTGAGTTTGAATGACATCAGCAAGCCCTTGATGCAGCGGCAGCAGCAGCAGCATCACCACCAGCACCAGCATCACCACCACCAACCCCAACAGCAGCAACAGCCAGGTGTTGTGACAGGTCCGCAGCAGCAGCAGCTGCAGCTTGAGCAGACAGGCACGCCTACAACACCGGCTCCGCACCACCATTGGACAAGGAGGCACCGACAGCTGCACCAGCCTGGTCCAGTAGCAGTCATGGAGTTGTCTTCTGATGGGACGGTGAGCAGCAGCAGCAGCAGCTACTAGACCAACCGGGTGGCAGCCCAAGCAGCTCCCACCACACAGCTGGCCTTGCAGCAAACCTGCATGCAGATGTAGCGCTGGAGCTGTGCCCTCATGGCAACGGCATGCAGCAAGAGCAGCAGCGGCTGCTGGTGCTGGAGGAGCCAGGCGATGGCAGCCCTGGCAGCTTACACCACACGCCTGAGGCTGCAGCAGATGCTGCAACGAACGAGGCATTTCTAATGCTGCCGCAGAAGAAGATCAGCTGGGACAGCTGGTGGACGACCCCGAGCAGCAGCAGCAGCAGCAGCAGCAGCAGCAGCAGCAGCAGCTAGACGAGCCAGGCGGCAGCAACGCCTGGCAGCTTACACCACACGCCTGAGCATGCAACAGATGGTGCAACGGACGAGGCAATGGCTGATGCTGATGCAGAAGAAGATCAGCAAGGACAGATGGTGAACAACCCCCAGCAGCTGCAGCAGCAGCAACAGCTTGGCTCTGTGTCACAAGAGCAGGTTGAGGAGGAAGAGCAGCACAATTTAATGCTGGTAGGGCACGCAGCGGGCGGCAAGTTTGCGTGCTCAACGCGTGACACTTCGGTGGCCACGCCGCCGGCTGCTGAGTTGAGTGAGCTCGTGGCAACAGAAGTGGCGGGCAAGGCTGCTGGAGGCGATGAGGACGAGGATGACGGAGCAGTCAGTGCGCTGCTGCAGCAGCAGCAGCAGCAGCAGCAACAGCACGCCCAGGAGCCGCATGATGAGCCTATGTGTGTGGCGCCGCCTCTGGAAGCACCACTGGGCAAGCGCAGCAGGCAGCCAGACGGCCAGCCTACCAGCTGTCAGGCCCAGCAGCAGTTTGATGGCACGCGGCAGCTTTGCCAGCTGGACATCCCTCAGCCCAGGCATGCGGCTAAGCTGCCAGCTGCTGCTGCTGCAGTCGCCAGCGGAGGCCCTTCTTGGGGAGCAGGGTTGGCCACGGGCGACCACCTGGCCTGCCAGCTCAGCGCCAACAGTCGCCTAGCCTGCCGGCTCAGCGCCAACAGTCTGCTGGCCTGCCGGCTCCTGGCGCTGCTGCAGCTGCTGACAGTGGAGCGCCTCCCGGCAGTGCAGCAGCCAGCCAGGAGCAGCCAGCTGAGCAACAGGCGCCGGATACACCAGCATCATGGAAGCAGCGCACAACTGGTAACACAGCTGACTCTGAGCAGCAGCAGCAGCAGCAGCAGCAGCAGCAGCAGCAGCAGCAACAGCAGGTTTGGAGCAGTGTCAGAATGACGCGTGTGAGGTTGGGCTCGCGGCTGTCGAAGCTGCCTGGCTCGGCATCTGCCTGCCCGGAACTGAAGGCGCTGCTGCTGCACCCAGACCCCGACCACAGTGCTGCAGCCCTGCAGCTGCAGGTTGTCGGACGCCTGCTGGACTTTTGGAGCTGTGCTGACTCAGCAAGCCTAGCAGCAGCAGGCCCAGCAGCGCGAGCAGGTGATCGTGGCAGCAGCAGCAGTGGGAGCAGGGTTGCTGGCAACCGGGCAGTCCGGCAGGAAGTAGCTGGGTGGGATTGGGCTGCCCTGAGGAAGGATGGTGTACCTGCGCTAGTGCTGCAGCTGGTGCTGCATGGCTGCAGCCCTGATGCTGCTGCTGCCGGCGGTGATGTCGGTGCTGCCCCAGGAGACCACCAGCTGCTGCTTGAGCGCTCCTGCTTTGCTGCTGTGGCAGCAGCATACCACAGCAGCATGTGCAGTGCAGCTCAACCAAGCAATGCGGCAGGCAACAACACCACTGTCAGCCACAGCACAGTCCTGCAGAAGGCGTTGCAGGGGCTGGCGTGCGAGATGCTGCGCATCAGCAACAAGGCAGCAGCGCAGGGCCTTGCCGCACCGCATGCACGCATTGCAAAGCTGGCCGTTACAGCAGCATCTACAGCAGCATGTCATTCCAGCACGAGTGCTATGCTGCTGAGCGCGTACTCCAGCATCCTGCAGCAGCTCAGCACTGTCAAGCTTCCGGCACCAGTTTGGGACGCATTGTGGCTGCTGCTGCAGCAGAAGCACCAGCAAAAGCAGCAGCAGGGCGGTGGTTATGGTGACGGGATGGTGGTGTTTGTCGTGCTGTGTGCGCTGCGGCAGCTGCTGGTTCTTGTGCAGGGCGCAGCTCCACAGGCATGTGATGCACTGCTGGGTGGTGCTGCAGGCAATGCAGCAGCAGCATCAGCAGCAGCAGCAGCAGCAGCAGCAGCAGCAGCAGCAGGTGAGGTTGCTGGCAGTGCAGCTGAGGGCGGCACGCCAATGCTGCGTGTGCTGTTTGAGGTGATGTGTGCGCAGTTAGCGTTGCAGGTGAGGCAGCTCGAGCATGCGCCAGCACACCAACAACAAGCTGGGCAGCAGCAACAGCAGAGCAGGCTGGAACAGGAAAGGCAGCAAGCAGTGGATGAGTTGGCACCAGCCTTTGCAAAAGCGGTGTCACTTGCATTGACGTGCCTGACTGACCAGACTGTGCAGGAGCTGGACCTGCAGCTGACAACAGCAGTGTAGCAGGTGCTGGAGGTGCTGCTGCTGCCCGACCAGCAGCTGAGACAAGTGCTGCAGCTTGCGGATGCTGGCGTCAGCGGCGGTGCTGCTGACTCGCCGCCAGATGGCGGCATCGCAGCTGGTGGTTTGGTGCAGCAGGGTTTGGAGTTGGTCGACAGGGCATACGAGGCGATGAACAGGACGAGGCAGGGCGTGGTGCAAGGTGTTGGTGTGGGCGCGCAGTGCATTGATGGCTGCAGTGCTGTGGCAGCGGAGTGTGAATGGCTGGCGGCACTGTGCAAGCAGACCGTCGCCAGCTTTGCAGAGTGCTGAGCCTTGAGGCCTGCCGGCATGACAACGGCATGCACGTTGCACGTATACGTTGTACGTACTCAGGGCGTTGTGCACACGGCTACTGCGCTAGTTTGCAGCATGAATGCAAGACCTGCAGTGAGGCATGCCAATTGCCAATCATTGCCAACCAAGTTGGCGTGCCTGCTGTGCAGTGGTTGCACCAACTGGTGTGGCGCACCGCCTGCATGCCCCATCAAGTGAAGGTGCTGCCTATTTAGGCATTACCAATACCAATTACCAATTACCAAAGTAGGGCCACTGGCCCACCCGCAAAGGAGCCAAACAAGGCTCATGGGGTCCACAAAACTCAAAAGAAGACCATCAACCGGAAGAAATCGCAACCTCAACAAGCTCAGAGAGCTCAGAACTCAGAGAATCAGTAACTTCAGAAGCACTACTAGTAATGCCATCACTGGGAAGCAACAAATGTACCAACTCTGGATCGCAACGTACCAGTAAGCAACTGTGTATGAAAGCAGCAACCTTACTTTGTCTTTGCCGCATAAAGTCTGCCAGACATCGCCCGCTTGGGTTACAATGCCTCCAGTCTGCACAAGTAGACACGGCGGACACTGCATGTTTGTGTGCATTGCACCAATTGCAAAAACCTGCTGCATGCTGCAGTAGCCCAGCCTACGGTCAACGTGTTTGAGAGGCTCTTCGCCTTGAGAGCTGCAGTGAGGCTATGCCGTACACCTGGATGGTACATGTAGGTGTTGAGGTCTTCACGCCCTGTTCAGCAAGTTGCTGCAGTGTGCTGGTGAGCCCTGGCAACAGCATTGGAAAAAAAACAGCATTGGACGCTGCTGGCACAGCTTGGGCTGGCTCAGCTGGGCATGCAGAGCAACCGGCCTAATCAGCCCATTATAATCTGATCTGTCGGGGCAGAAGGGTGCGGCGCAGGTGATGCCTTCCTGGCCTGCTCCTTGCAGCTGGAGTACGTTCTCGTACCGTATGTTATACGTTACCAAGTTACTAAGTTACCAAAGTAGGGCCACTGGCCCACCCACGGAGGAGCCAAACAAGGCTCATGGGGTCCAAAATGTCTCTCCACAACCAAAGGTGGAAAGGGATGCAGAGCATGCACACACAAGCAGCCAACGTACAGTATAGCCTAGCGGTAAATCCATGCGAAAGGGCACAATATCTGGTAGCAGCATAGGTGGCACGGTGAACCACGCAACAAACCAGAATGGGGTTGAAGCCCTCCTCTGTGGAGCAGTATACTCCTCAAACAACAGCACACCAAGAAACAAATATGGATGTCAGCATTACAGACGCTTCAACTAACGTCATCGATGGTTGATGGCACAACACACTGCCAGCTGTGACTATCCACCGGTAATTGTAATGTCACATACAGAAGTCCCGCATTTGAGCCAGTGACATTCTTAGTGGGCACCACTCCATTACTCCAATAGCCAGATTTAGTCAGTTGCCAGGGCTCCAGCGCCGCGCTGGAGTGCAGCACTGTTATCAGCCAAGCAACCGCTAGTCCAGACTGCACATACCACGCTTCTGATGCACCAATGAAGCCACGAGAACCCTGGACAGACATTCCTCTACTGCCCCAGCCACAAGTGAGAATAGAAGGAGTTCAGCAAACATATAGTTTGGATGCAATTTGTATGTATGTATCATAATGTGAGCATGTGCGTATGTGGATCTGAAGATGACAGGCAAATACCCACAGCCGCATCCGTGTGTACAGAGACAATGCAAATTCTTTGCACAGCGGTCAATCCTGTGAAACAGCAACTGTAACGGGTGCAGATGTAATGATCACATTTCCCCATTGATGGTAGACACAACTGCAAAAGCTGCTATGTGCATGCTTTGGTCAACGCGGCGATTACTGAGCCCCAGCGACACATACCCGCTGACAAGGAGTGATTAACAGTCAACTGCTGCCAGAAACATGATCACTTCACAGTATGCCACAGAAAATTGATGCGTAGGTGTAGAGTCCCCGTCAACTGGAAAAAAAGTCAAACAACTGCAACAGCATGGCAGTTACATACTTTTCAAAGCAAAGTGCTGAAAGCTGCAGGAGGTTGAAGACAGCTGTAGTACCATAATGCCTTTAGCATTCACACCAGCACCAGTGCTAAAGCTGCTGCACAAAACATGACAACTTTGTCAACGTTAACATTGAAAGCAGCAGCAGCAGCAGCGCCAGAAATGGCAGCTGCTGGTGCTGCTGCTGCTCCTGCAGATGTCGCCGTTGCTAGCGTAGAGGCTGTAGCAGCATCCCCGGCAATACTAGCTGTGGCAGCGCTGCCTGCAGCTGGCAGCCCCTCGACTGCAAGGGATGTTTGCAATGCGCTGCTGTTTGTGGTCGTGGTGGCAGCGGCTCCCTCAACCGCGGCTCCCCCAGCAGCGGCTGCTGTTGCGAAGGTCTGGCCACAGCTGACGTAGTTAATGTTCAGATTGTCAGCCCAGGCAGCTGAGTCAGTCTGGCGGGCCTGCAGTGGCAGCAGCCAACAGCAGCAGGTGCTCAGCGTGCACAGAAAGCGGATGAACACATCAAACACAGGAAAGGCAGCTTGCAGCTCTGAGCGCACGCAGCAATTTGCCACCACCACAGCGCACGTCGCAACCCACCACCACGGCCTGGCAGACACTCAAGATGCCGCAGCCCTGCCCTGACTGATCGGTGCGCACTACATCGGCAGGCTATGCACTTGAGTATGTGAACAGCAGTAGCTGCAGCAGCTTCCGCTTCAAGCGGGCAAGTTGCTCCGCTTACCGCCGTGATGCAGGACTCCCTGACGGCCTGCAGTTGCCCGGCCGCTGGTGTGCATGTGGCCACCACCCTGCTGCCATCTACCTCCCCGCTGTCGTCAAAGTCCGCCTCACCTGTGAAGAATTGAAGGTCACAGGGGCAACAAGGACAGAAGCAGCAGTAGGTTTAGCCCCAGGCAGCGCCGGTGCAGAATGGGCTTGTATGCCTCAAAAGGGTATAATAAACATGGGTATGGGCTGATGAAGGATGATGATGACGACAAAGTTGCCTTACGGCACAGCATGGTGTGTGCATCTGGACGTGATGCTGGCTGTCCAGCTGGTCTGCTGCTTGCTCACCGACGTGATGTTGACATCCGCAACAGGCACAGCGCACAAGTTGGTTGCAATGGTCCTGCAAGCAGCAGCGCAACAACCACACAGCTTTTGGGGCATGCTCAGGGTCACTGGAGGCCACTTCCTCTTGCCTTGGGGCTCTTGTCACCGCACCAGCAGGCGTGGCAGCAGGGCAGCAGCGTGCCTCCACATCAGTTGCTAGCGTGGCAACCACGTGTTGGTGCCTCAGCCACGTCCATCAGTGTAGAATTGCCAGTACAACGCGCCACACACGACGGGCATGCCAGATCCAGCAGAGCACTTCCACTGGCATGCAGTGGTGCAGCGTGACCCACTGCGTATGGTCAGGCAGCATGTTTGGCTCAGCAGATGGTTTGGTTGGCCAAAAACCGTTGTCATCCCCTTTGCTACACCCAGCACTGCAGCGATGGCAGGAAGCTGCGCGGCTCCAGCCTGGCAGTTACATGCATGAGCTGTGCTGAGGTGATAGTGACAATAGAAGGAACAGCACAATTATTTCACACAGCTGCATCCCTGCATACTATATGTACTGCTACCTGTTGCTGCAGTTTTGCTCATCTATGAGGACGGGGGTGTCAGCTGCCTGCAGGCAACAGCTTGCCAAGCTTGCAGCAGAAGTTGTGCTGCTACTTTGTGAAGCCTGCTGCAGGCAGGGTGGTGCTGAGTCAGCGATCAGCAGTTGTCCACTCACTCCTTGATGGCGTCGAGGCGTGGCGTGACCTGCTTCACATCATAACCGGTTGCCACGCGTGCCTGCAGGGTGGACCGTTTGACAATAGCAGCAGGAATTTAATTGGTGATACTTCTTGCCTCTGCGCTGCTTGCATGCCATGCAGATGACGGCTGGCATGGCAGATCAAGTAGGCACCCCTGACGTGGCCACTACTCCACTCACAGTGTACTAGACGTCATGTGATTGCGCAGCCCATTGCTGTGCACAGCTTGCCACGGCACAGAAGGTAACAAGCAAGAGCTGCGCTGTTGTTGTACTGCTGATTGGCGCAGGTGGCAGCAGCAGCAGCAGCAGCAGCAGCAGCAGCAGCAGCAGCAGCAGCAGCAGCACAGTCCTGTGCACCGTCCGTGATGCAAGCAATCAGCTGCGGAGCTGCCACCCTCACCTCCACCAACAAAGCGCCAGAGGTTGGCTTGAATTCGACATCAGCGGCTGCTTTGCAAAGACCTCGCCACAGCCAGCGTATTTGATGTCCAGGGCGTCGGCCCAGGCAGCAGAGTCAGTCTGGCGAGCCTGCAGCGGAAGCAGCGGCAGCCGTCAACAACAATGAGTTATCAGGACGTGTCCACAGCCGTTGAAGGGAGTATGTTGGACGCAGACAGAGCAGCTGGCAGCCCTGGGCACGCAGCAGTCTGCACACGCCGGATTGCACGCCGCAGTGCTCCTCGCATGGTTGGCCGGGGCCTAGCAGGTGCACCAACTTCCGGGAGCCCTACCCCGACCAGCAGGTACCCGCAGCGCTAGATTATTTGCGGGTGTTGACGCAGCCTGTGTCGCCCACTTGTGGTTGAAGACCAATTACAGCAGGCCCGGCTTTGTGTGTGGAAAGGGGGTAAACAGGTAGATGGTGTGTTCCAGCGGCGTTGGCCCCTGCTCAGAAACATAGAAACAGCAGTAGCCGCAGCAGCTGCTGCTTGCCCCGCTTACCGCTGTGATGCATGACTCCCTGACAACCTGCAGCTGCCCGGCCGCTGGCGTGCATGTGGCCACCACCCTGCTGCCGTCGACCTCCCCGCTGTCGTCAAAGTCCGCCTCGACCTGTGACAAGTGAAAGAAAGATATGCAACTAATGCAGTAAAGCCGTGAAATACCCATACATCAACAGCAATGCAAGTAGGCCCTGGCTGGCGCCAGTCATTTAGCCACTTATTGCACCATTGAAGTTGGGCTTGTGATTCATCATCCAAGTACAACGTCATTGACACGGTATGTGTATGTGCCTTGAACCAGACATATATTCCAAATGTGAAATTTGGAAAACAATTGACGGCGGATGCAGTCATGACAGATGCTAGGGCAGCTGTCGGTTGTGCTGACTGTCGAGCTGGTCTAATGCTTGCTCACCGATGTAATGTGGACATCCGCAACAGGCACAGCGCACAGGTTGGTTGCAATAGTCCTGCAAGCAGCAGCGCAACAACCATACAGCCACAGGTCAATTGTTTAAAGACCTCAATTGAGCTCACTCACTATCTCACCCACAATGGCAGATGCACAAGCAGTGCAGTCACGTGCCTTCAAAGCAGTTTATGTTGTGGCTGCCGGGTCTGGTGCTCGATCCATGTCCACCGCAAATGCAACGCGACGACAAAGATGAGCATATGCGAGCTCACATGATCGGCTCAGAACAGTGGCTTCCCAATGAGCAACCCAGCACATGCACCAACGGCAAGCCGCGTGCACCGTTGTAGCTGGCGACAACAGCCTGGCAGCTGCCTGTAGCAGCGCTGCTGTGTTGCTGCAATGTGACGGCCCAAATCACAGTGAAGAACTCAAATACATGCAGCGCTGCATCCATGCACACGCTTAAAGGTACATCTAATGCTGCGCCTTCATCAAAGGCGTGCGCAGGGAGGTTGCTGTGTTTGCCATGGTTCAACGTGCTGCTGCAATTCACGCCTGCTGCATGCAGCATGGTGCTGAGTCAGCAAGCCGAGATGATCAGCAGGACCCACTCCTTGATGGCGTTGAGGCGTGGTGTGACCTGCTTCACATCATAACCGGTTGCCACGCGCACCTGCAGGATAGGCAAGCAGCAGGTGTTGAAAACCAGCAGGTATTGAAATGGCGGTACACATTGTCTCTGCGCTGCCTGGCTGCATGGCAGATCTGCCTAGACTCTGCTTGAGTCAAGTAAGCACGTCCAATGTGGCCACTTCTCAGTCAACCCTCAACCAGTCGCTAAATGAATGCGCAGCCAGTTGTTGTGCACAACAAAAGTGCAATTAAGCGCTGCTGATCAAGGTGTACTGCTAAAAGACATAATCGGCAGCAGCAGCAGCAGCAACAGCAGCAGCAGAAGCAGTGACAGTGGCAGCAGCAGCAGCAGCAGCGCAATCCTGTGCACCATGCTTGGATGCAACAACTACAGCTACAGAGCTCAATCCCTCACCTCCACCAACCGAGTGCTAGCAGCTTGCACGGCAGCCACAGCGTTCCCTGAAGCATCAGACACAGGTGCCGGAGAGGCAGTGACTGTGGTGAGTCGTGTCCCTGATGCACTGTACTGCTAATGAACCCACGCATACGCAAAAAATAAGGTGAAAGGCGTCATTCGGCGACGCTCACCTGTGACAGCCGCGACCAGGCAGACGCACGCAAGCAGTTTCGCCATGAGTGCCATGTGATGTTTTTGGTGGATGTTCACAGCAGCACCAAGCATGACGGTTTAAATAAATGGTTGAAATGTAAATGGGGCCACTATGTTGCTGAGTGACTTCCCAATTGGATCAAGAGACGTCGAAGTCACACCAAGATTAGATGCATACGGAGGAGACAGCCATCAAACGTGCACGTCGCTGATGTTCTTACAGCCCACAATATGTGCTTCTTACCTCCGTCTGCTGCGCTGAGGATATCAGCGAGCCTCGTACTACACACCATTGCACCTGCAAAGGTCCTGGTGACCTGTGCTGGGCATTGCAATGCACTAGGATCAACGTAACGCCAAGCCTCTGCAGAGTGACTGCAGAGTGACTCTGCAGCGGCTCTGCAGTCACTCTGCAACTGCTCTGCAGTCACCCGGCATAGTCAATCTGCAGAGTGCACGATATCGATTATTCATTCTGCAGTGGCTCTGCAGAGGCTCGGCAGCCACTCGCCACGTTCTGTATGCCGTTCGTTACACACAAAGCGCTTCAAATAGCAGCCAACTGCACGCCAAAGCACCTCGCAAATACATTTTATACAACAATTATTGATCTCAATGACCGATGGTGTTCACCGCATCGCTGAAACATCAAGCAGGGGCATCAACCGCAAGGGCAGCAGTGATACCGCGTACACATCATGCATGCTGCTGAGTCGAGTACAGTTGACAACGCCACTATTTGCACAACATCAGAACCTCTAAATTGCTGTAGTGCTGCACGTTGCATGTCACACGACTGCAACACTGTTGCAGGTGGCGAGCTGTCCCCAGGGATCCCTGCGCAGGGCTGCTCACAAAGTTATGTGACGCCTGGCTGTCAGCAGCGATCTTGGCCTGTTGACCCGCCAGCTTGCCCATAAAAGTCATAGTAAGCTGGCCCGATGTGAAGGCAGATGCGCTGGCAGTAGCGACACTTGGAGCAGCATAAACCAGCTTAGATGGGTACTTGGCAAGGGTACCTGCAGGAAACTCACGCAGCACTGACATGCCCTTCAAGTGATGGTTAAATTTAGCGGATGGCCAGTGAGGTACTAGCAAGCAGGCTGAAGTAGACAATGGTGCACTTTTAGCTGCAACACTGTATTGCCTGACCATACTTGCGACTGTACTGCCATCACTCAAAGCAACAAGCATAGTGTGCTGTCCTGCAAGATCCTTGCAAGATTCCACATCAGCAATAGTGCATGCAAAGGGCTGCGTCTGCTGTTGTGCATAAGCAATTGCTGCTGTGATTGCTTGAACCCGGCTTGTGACAAGACCCTCAGGCGTAGAGACAGTTTGAGATGGATTTGTTACCAAAGGCACCTCAACACCAGTAGGGTTCTGCTGATCCGCAGATTCTACAGCTGCAACAACACCAACACAATCATTCCGACCATGCTGTTCAACTGGCTTTCCACAAGTTGGCTGCTGCACACTGGAGACCTGGCCACAAGCCCAACCACCCTATTGTGGCGGTGAATAATTTGGCGGGTTACCCCGCACAGGGTTTGCCGTGCACTCATCCTTCCGATGACCAGCCTCATAGCAGCACCAACATGGCTGCGGCTGCTGTTTCACCATCCAGCTGATCAGATGCGCTGACCGCTGAAAAGTCTTGCCGTTACTGTTTTTGAGGGTGCGCATATTTGCTGGGCTGCCAAAGTTACTTGGCCTCACCTGCCGCTGGTCACGGCTGCCAGACCTTCCGGCCTGCTGCCCACGCCGTGCGGCCGCTGCATAGCTAGATTCACCATTCCGGCCCCGACTGCTGCTGCGACCTCGCTTGAAACCCTGCTGCTGCTGCTGCTGCTGCTGCGGTTTGGCACCAGTGGTGTCAACCAGTGCATCGTTTACAGTTCCTGTTTCAGACAGCAGTGAGACAAGGTAGTTTGCAAGCGGATAGTAAGTAATCCAACGCTTTCCAGTCGTTGGATTGATAGTGACGCGTTCCCGCCAATTCCTGTTCAATCCTGCCAAGAATTTGTGAACTTTCTCCTGTTCATCCCAGCTTGGCAGATGGTTATAACACGTGTCAAACTCATTGATGTACTGTGTCACAGACATGTTATTCTGCTTCAACACTAACAGCTTATCCCTAGCTGCCAGTTCTGGATTTTGTAAGCAAAACGTTCCCGCAGTGCATCCACAAACACTTCCATGCTTGCAATACTGCGACCCTCACGCTGCAAACTGACACTCCTCGATGACCACCAACGTAAGGCTTCCCCTTCTAGGTATGTGGCTGCCAGTGCAACATGGGATGATGCGGCTGCTGCTGTAATGGCAAGATACTGCTTTATTTTCAACAGCCAATCTTCAAAGTTCATTCCTGAAGCAAAGCCGCTGTATGCAGGTGGCTTATTCACAAGCTTGCTGACATCTGTTCCAGAAGCAGCAGTAGCAGGTGTAACAGCTGGGTTGGCAGCAACAGCTCTTCCTGCTGTCCTGCCAGTTCTACGACCCCTCTCACCGAGCGTTGAAGACATTTCCTGTCCCGTAGTGCCAATACCGCCCGTAGCGCCTGGACCTGACTCTCCAGTTGCTGGTTTCGGTCCTCCAGCGACTTGATCTTCCCCTGTTCCAGGCGAAGTTCCTCTTCCAGGATGTTCGACGGGGCGGGCGACTGCCTTCCGAGTCCGCACTGCTCAAGGGCGGTTCTTCCTGCATCGACTGATCGGAATCAAGTCCCTTCAGCAGGTTCTCGGATGAGTCGGGAGAGGCGTCTGCAGAGAGGGTGAACGACACATCAGAAGTGTCAGTATCAGTAATGGCATCGTCTGCATTTCCTGCATCGTCCTGCATGGATGAACCGCTGTCATCATGCTCAATGCCTGTAAAGCTGTTGTGGGAGTCATAGTCTGCAAGAACATCATTCATGCGCTTGAGGCTACCCCATGCATACCGCTCAGCTAACTTGGATGGAATTCCTCGTCCAAGCGCTACTTTACCTGCAGCGACCGCAGTGCGTGTCGCTATTGGCTCCTCTCTCGGAGGGCTCATATGTTCAGACGCGTTCCCGTCTTCTTCATCCATGGGCCTACACAACCACAGACCACAGGATCACTAACCTGTCTCAGCTACCACTATGGCCTATAAGCCGATAGGTCTTATAAGACAGCTTCCGCTGTACTGCATTCCTGCAAGCATATTCAATGTACTGCCCACTGCTAAGTCCACAGTGGTGTGCTACACTCGCTGACGTTGACACCTTTGGTTCCGTCCTGATGCTCTTTCTCTGCGCAGATTTTGTGGTATTATGGGTGAGGAAGCTGCAAAGTGCTTCTCTGAGGCTTTTTGTCGTTTATTCTCGTATCCTGCGCGCTGCAGTCCTCGAAGTGTTCCGTTTCCGACGTGCACACCCATGTAACTCTCCTTAATCAGGGAGCAATGCTCAACCAAGGACTAGGACTTAGCGGCCTGCTACAAACCCCCTTATGGTACCCCATGTCCTTCTGCATTAGAGAGCACTAGCGCTGCTGCTTGTTACAAGCAAGCAGTACGCCCTACATCACCACGCCCCCCCCCCTTCCCGTGGTTGGAACACAGCTGCATGGGGGCCACCGTACATAGGGTTAATGTTGCACCAGAGCACTTCCCGAGCCTAGTGGATTTCCGGAAATATGAACGGGGCCATCCTAGCCCTTCACGCCGCGTGTAATGGATTTCTAATTTGAATAGTATACTCCTGATCCCACCGCATGGCGATCGTGGTCACCTCACTGGAGGCGCTTTTGCACCAGGACGGTCAGAGCACCGGTGGATCGTGAGCCTGGGATCATGCGTCTTGTTCAAAAACGACAGGTATGAATGCTTTGGGTTAGTGCGCGCCTTCTGTACGTCTTCAGACAAGCTGTGGGGCCGGCTTCAGGTGCTGGAACTGGCCTCAGACAAGCACATGACCTTCTCATCCACCCACACCACCCACTGCTGGACTTGCGGCAATGACTGCAGTTTCTCCTGACTCTGCCGCACTCTTTGATCTTTGTGTGCCTGGTCCAGGTAGGGCCTGCTGCGCACCTTGCCGTACTGGAAATGTCGTCTTTGCTCTTGAAGTACCTGGTCAGGGTTTCACCTGACACACCGGTGTGCTCCACGATGCTGCGCACGGCGGGGTTGGTTCTGATGAGCTCCTCTACCGAGTGGTAGGGCCCTGGCCTGCCAACTTCAAACCAGTTCAGGCACTGAGCGTAGCAAGTGTCAACCTGCTCGCCAGTCAGCTTGGGCGGACGGCCGCTGTGTGCAGCAGGGCGGGCAATGTTGCCGTCGTCATCCATACGTCGTCCCCACGTCGCCACAAACTGGTGTGGGTTTGTGGGTACACTCAGGTTGGCACCGGTCAGTAGCGCGCTGAAGGTCACCACCTGTGCAGCCGCGTCATGTGGATGAGTCATGTATGCAAGGCCAGCGGCGGCCTTCACGCCGACTGAGAGAGTCATGTTCTGCAGTTTCAGTAAAAACCCTGGTCAGCAATGAACCTTGGACAAGACTGGTGTTGGCACTTGTGGTGAGTGCTTCGCATCACAGCTGGCTGGGTGTGGCGGCACTAGAGTCCTGGTTTGTTGTGTAGCATCAACCATTGAAAACATCATTTCATTGTGACAGAATCAGGATAGTTTATTTTGACGCACCAGTTTGTATACACAAAAGGTATCCGTCTGTGCAAACGTCTGACTCGTGTTGCAACAGCCAACGTTCGCACACTACACGATGGGTTTGACCCTCTCAACAGCAGATTCACTGCTAAGCTACTCTCCCTCACAACACAGCTTAGTCAGCTAAACATAGGCCTATGTGCTCTACCCGAGTCTAGATTGCTAGGAGCTGGCGAGCAGCATGTGCAAGCTCCAGGCAGCGACAGCAGCAGCTGGTTACTGCTGCACTCCGGCAGGAAGGATAAGCGGCAGCACGGCATTGCGCTGCTGGTGGACAGTATGTGGCAGGCAGCTTTGCTAGAATGGACAGCTATAAGTGAGAGATTGCCTTATAGCACGTTTCCAGGCTCAGAGCAGCTTGACCATCACTGTTGTGGCTGCATACGCACCAACAGAGACCAGCAGCAGCGCAGAACAGCAGGCCTTTGATTTGCAGCTGCATAGTGCGCTTGCAGCAATTCCCAGCAGAGATGTAGTCATCCTTTTAGGTGACTTCAATGCTCAGATTGGGTCGGACTGCAGCACACACAGCCAAGTTAGGGGGCCACATTCAGTGCAGCCAGCAGCAGCTAACAGCAATGGCAGTCGGCTGCTGGATACGGCTCTGGCCCACAACTTGGTGATTGCTAATACGCTCTTTCCCCACAAGCGTATCCACATGTACACACATGCGGCCCCGGCAGCCCCAGGACAACAGGGTTTGGAGCGAGCGCTGGACTATATCTTGTTCAGCAAGCGCTTTAGGTCCAGCATCAGGGATTGCAGGGAGTTCAGAGGGGTTGACCTTGATTCAGACCATCGCTTAGTTGCGATGACTCTGAAGCTGCGTTTCAACAGCAGCAGGGGGCAGCGAAGGCAGCAGCAAGTCCGCAGTCCTGCAGCCTTGAAGTTTCAAGTGTCAGACCTACAGCAGTAGGCTTGTCGTCAGCAGTTTTTGAACAGCTTGCAGAACAGGTTCTCAGTGCTAGCTGATATGCCAGATGAGGCCGAAGTAGAATGGCAGTCCTTTGCAACTGCAGTACAGCAGACAGCAGCCAGCAGCTTGGGCCAGCAGCAGCGCAAGCAGCAGCGTCGATCTTATCTGTCAGAAGACACCTTGAGCGTGGTCCACCACAAACAAGTTGCTTTTGCAGCTTGGCAGCAGCGACAACAGCTGCTGCAGCGTCTGACGCAGCAGCAGCTTGACACGCAGCAAGCAGCCGGCAGTGGCCAGTGGGAAGGGAGTCAGCAGCAGAGGGAGTTGCAGCGGCAGCATGCCGTTGCAGCCGCTACTGCTGCTACAGCTAAACGTGCCTACAACACATTGAACAGGGCCGTCACACGCAGGGTGGAGCGTGACCAACATCGGCAGCTTGCTGCGCAGGCAGCACATTCGGAGCACCTGTGGAAGACAGGGCAGATGTCAGGTTTCCACAAGTTCGTGCAAGGCATGTTCAAAAAGAAGCAGGCAGCAGTTGGTTCAGCAGGCCTTCTCAGCAAAGATGGGAGCACCACACTACGCAGTGCACAGGAGCAGCTAATCAGATTCCAGGAGCATTTCCAGGAGGTCTTCAGCAGCGATAGCGTATCTGCTGAGCAGGAGCAGCTTATGAAGCAACTCATTGCCGGTGTGGAAGCCTCCCTCAAGGGCAGAGTCAGTCACAGCAGCAGCAAAGGTGATACGATTACCCCTGAAGCGGCGCATGATTCCAATAGCAGCAGCGACAGCAGCAGCAGTGGAAATGACCTGAGGGCAGCAGCATCCCCGCCGTCACCTGAAGAGGTGGCTGAGGCGATTGCAGCTCTTAGGAATGGTGCAGCAGGCGGTGTTGATTGCATCACTGTGCCTTTGCTAAAAGCTGGGCCGCTGATGGCAGCGTGGTTGCATAGAGTGATTGTGCAGTGTGGGTGTGTGGCAAGGCCCCGGTTGATTGGAAGCGTGCTTTACTTGTGCCGCTCTACAAGGGCAAGGGCAGTGCTAAGCTAACAGGCAATCACAGGCCAATCAGCTTACTTAGCATTCCTGGCAAGGTGTATGCATTGTTGCTGCTCAGCAGGGTGAACGCCCAGATTGAGTCACAGTTGCTGGATTGCCAGAGTGCTTTTAGGAGAAACAGAGGTCTGTCAGATGCTGCATTCACCTTGCGAACGCTTATGTCGAAGTGTCGTGAGCACAAGCAGCCGCTGTACATGGCTTTTGTTGACCTGACAAAAGCATATGACTCCATACCAAGGCATGCACTGTGGTGTGTGCTACGAGCATATGGAGTTCGTGACAAACTAGTACAGTTGCTCACTGATCTGCACACAGGCACTCAAGCAGCAATAAAACTGGCAGGTAGAGTAGGAGAGTGGTTTGATATCAGCACTGGGGTGCGGCAGGGGTGCGTGATTGCTCCTTTGTTGTTCAACGTGTTCTTTGATTGTGTAGTTAGGCAGGCGCAGGCAGCAATGCCAGAGTGCTGTGGTGTGCAGCTGTCTTACCATGCAAATGGTGAGCTGTTCCAACGGTCAACCGATGCTGGTTCCTGCTTGTTTACCCTTTCCACTTTGTTGTATGCAGATTATATGGTGCTCATGAGTTGCTGTCAGGAGGAGCTTGAATGCATGCTCAGGAATGTGGATGACATTTGCAACAAAATGGGCATGCGTATCAATGCCAGCAAAACAGAGCCGCTAGCTCTGGCACCCTCTTCTACTGGTCCTCCGCCGCAAGGTGTGCAGCTGTCAGGAGGGGTGGCAAACTACGTGTCTAGCTTCAAGTATCTCGGTGGCATTGTTGATACAACTGCCACTTGTGATGCAGAAGTATGTGCCCGCATAAGCAAGGCCAAAGGCAGGTTTGCTCAGATGCAAAGACTCTGGGGGATGAAGAACATGTCTGTGAGTGTGAAGATGCGATGCTACAATGCATATGTTTTGCCTGTTATCATGTTTGCCAGTGAGACATGGGCTTTGACGAAGCAACAGACGGAGCGCCTGGAGTGGTACATTCTAGCTGCTTGCGGCAGCTGTTGTCGCTCGGGGAATACTTGATGTTTGTTACAGCATGTTAATTGACACTGTGTTATCACTACCAGTCCATTTCAGCTTCACTCCTATGACCCTTCCACTTCCTCCCAGCTACACAGTAACTTTCTGTACTGTCTTCTGCTGCTGGGATTGCTGTTTTGCCAGGCGAACCACCTAAGGCACCCTGCATGCAGGTAGCTACCTGGCAGCGACCCAGCAGCGACCCAGCAGCAACGGCATGCATGCAGCCTGCTCACATGCATGCAGCCTGCCTGCATGCAGCCTGCCTGCATGCATGCAGCCACATCGCTGACACTGATTGCAGCGCAAAGCTGACAAACTGTATGGCAAAGGCCGGAAAGCATTTAGCCACCCAGCATGTAAGACCACCACCTCCGGGTGATCATCTTACACAGCAGCTACCAAGCAGCTACCAAGCAGCCACCATATGCATGCAGCCTGCCAGCCATGCCTCACTGCCATGATCCCTCGCCCACTAGCCAGTTGTGCTACCAATCGACTGCTGAAATGTCCACTCACCCTGGCTGGAGTCCGTCCAGATGTTCTGCTGGGCCATCTCTGCCACGGCCTTGAGCCCAGGGTCCTTGATGGCAGGCATGGATGGCGCTGCTGCCTGGGCATCCTGGGGCCTGTCCTCTGCAGCTGCTGCCTCTCGCTCGTCCTCCACCTGCGCCCGGGTGCGGCGAAACGCGGCCAGCGCCTGTGTTCCCCTACGAAATAACTCCATCTCTGAATCAGCGGAAGGAGGAGCCTCCCGGTGCAGACTGAGGCGAGGAGACCTACGTCTGGCCATATGAACGAAACGGACTGGTAGTTTGAAGCAAACTTAAGCGCAAGGCTTACAAAGATGCTGACAACGAGAGAAGCGATGACTTGCATGCACAGGCCAGCAGCCTTTATTGGTGCAACCAATGTGTTATGTGACAATGTCACATAACACATGCATCAAATCCTGCAGGATGTGTGCAATGTAGCACGCAGCCGAGCGACAACAACGCTTTCACTACAGCCCTGTGGGTACAGGGCTTATGTGAAAGCTGCATTTACACGTGCGGCTCTCTGATAGACACCGTCTGGTGAATATCAGGAAGCAGTGTGGCACAGTTAGCCTTGCAGAACACCTTGCGGCGGCTCGCCTGAGGTGGCTGGGGCATGTTGTGCGCATGGATGAGGGCAGGATCCCCCAAGTTGCTCTGTTTTCTTCATTGCATGGAGTTACGAAGCGGCCTAGGGGCCGGCCTCCAGTTCGGTGGCAGGATTGTGCACACAGCGACTTGCAACGGCTGGGACTCCCTCATCAGATGGATGACCTGCGTGGTTACTGTCTTATGAGGGGCGCATGGCGGTCTATGGTCTACAGGATTACGCACCCTGAGGCCGTGGGGGCTCCCCTGCGGTTCTCCCGTTCCTCCTCCCACTACAGGCAGCAGCAGTCACTCATGAGACAGCAGCGCCTACAGCAGATGTATCCGATTTCTAGTGAGCCGTTTATGATTGCTGGTGTGGGCTGGCAGTGCCCTTGTGGGAGGATTCATCCCACGCGGGAGTGCACTGACGCTGTGGTCCAGCTCAGGGCCATCAGTGATTAGGGTTTGGGTATGATCATTGCATGAGAGATCTGTCACGCGAGCGCTCTTGCGTTCAAGGTTTTGGCCGTATCTGGCCCTAGCTTGTGGGCCTGCGCCCACCGGTTAGGAACCACTGAAGGTGGTTTGGGAGCGGCTCCCCTTTTTTGGGTTTTCACTCTTGCTAGAAAAACGTGTAATTGATTGATTGATTGACTAGGCGGCGTAATTAAACTCGCGCCGTACAGTCAGGGATATAGCTGAGATCCATATGATTCTACTGACGTGCTCAAATGGTGCACTGCATGCGTGTGTGTTTAGATATTTGAGTTTACGTATGTCCCTCTCCGCAGTTAAAAACTGCGGGGTTACACAGCTTTTGCTGTTGTTGCACCGCTCCGAGTGTTTTGTACAAGAACATGGATGTGATTGCATGCGGCAGCAGGGCTGGCTGATCACTGTGTGTGCACATGCAGGGTTGTTGTGTGCTTGTCATGCGAGTGTGAACTCGTGATGCCTGGCCTGCCTGTTTGAGCTGTCTGCAATTTACATGTTTTGTGGTTCTCAATATTTTGGGTGTGTTGAGGTCGTTTGGGATGCTGCAGCAGCAGCACTGCTTGCACACCTGTTGGCTGCAACCAGTTCATGTAGCTCTGCTGTGCTGCTGCGCAGTGTTGACGTCCTTGCTCACAGCGTGGTTTTCGGTGCTGCTACGTGCTGCAAGTTGATGTGCAAAATCGCAGCAGTTGCAGGGTGGTACTGGCAGCAGCAGCAAGGAACAGAGTGCTACTAGGTGCATTGGCCTCCGTTTTAGGGCCTCATTTTAGGGCAACCACGATTACACGTACACACATGCTGCGGTATTTGTTGCCGCAACACGAAACGGTAGCTTGGAAGGCTGGTGAGAATAGTTTTGACAGCCAATGCCTTCATGCGCTTCTCAGGCCCAGGGCGAGGTGCGCATGTTCACAACAGCCCCATTACGCACACCTTTGCAAGGCACAGACTGCGGTACCTGCAGGCGCAGCAGGCTGCACCCACACCAGCATGCTTCCCAATGCAAGCCACACTGCATGTGCCCATGGCTGATTTGTCAATCAAGGTGTTGCGTTTTGTATCTGATGATAATCAGGGCAATTTTGGAAGATGTCGGATGGTGTCACCGTGTATTGCTGCTTTTCTTGTCACGTCTTGGGATGTGCGCAATGCATGCAAACATTCTGGAGCAGTGCTCCCTCCTCTTTCCGCCCCGGTGGGGCGCGGGGCCGATGGCGCTGATGCTATGGCTTGAATGGGTAATATGATGAGGACGATGACTGCGTGTGCCCAGCCTTCTGCAGGCAAGAGAGCACGACTGCACACACACCACTTACCTGGAGCTAACAAGGAGCTGGGGCTGGTGGGTAGCAAATATGTTTGGGGGGGGGGGGGGGCAGGGTGCATGCATCGTCTCTATTTTCAGGCTTCACAATATCACGGTGGTAAGACACGGTGGACAACATGGCCGTGACCATGATGGTCTGGGCACGAATGAAGTCACATTACCTAGTAGCCACGGCGACGGCAGCGGTGCTGTCACGGTGCCGTGTCGGTTACGGCACCGTCATGATTAATTTACGCATCGTGACTGCAGCTAAAATTGGCTCGGTATACCATGTAACGATGCTGACACGGGCAAGTGGCCGTGACATGACAATGCTACTGCACTTCCCATAATATCACGAAGAACGTTGTACAGCCATTTACAGCTGTTATTCAGCCGAATGTCGGTATGAGTATTTACACTTGCCTGCCCTATGCAGGCCAACTATACAGCATAGCAGCATGGCTTGAATGGGTAATATGATGATTGTGATGAGCATAGCAGCATGGTCACAACCACCATGCTGCTGCAAGCAACTCCTTCCAGTGTCAGCAGATTGCTGCTTGCAATGTAAGGCTGCCCTATCCTCACTGCACTCTACCCACTCTGTCGCACCAAACCTTGATATAAACCAACCCGTCCCACCTATCATGCCAGCAACCAAACCACACATGCTTTGCCATGTAAAGCACATACGTATTATGCAACATCATCATAATGTTGGAGGGATGTGCACAGCAACAACACTGTGACCTAGCTCGGAAGTTGGCCCTAGCAGCTGCCAGTTGCCGCTTGCAGGGGTCGCTCAGCTCAGCCAGGGGTGCCAATGCGTCCATGACCAGCAGCTTGGCTGCCATGGCGTAGGTGGTCTTGAAGTCGAGGTTGCAGCGTGATGTCACGAAGGGTAGATACAACAGCAGCAGCAACAACAGCAGTGAGGTTAGTTGCAAAGCAGATAGGACTATCAGCAAGCAGGGCAGGTGCTGATATGAACATGGCAACACAAGAACCAACTGGACAATAACTGCACAGCACAAGAAGCAGTCATGTTACTGCTTCACAACAGATCACAAATCATTCACTGCGTCCCACAGCAAGTGGCACTCCAGCAAGATGCCTAATTCAATCACCAAGCACATTGCAGATTCTAAAGATTGTTGCAACACCATCCAGCCAGCAAGCTCACTTTTATACGTTGGCATTGGGCCAACAGAACACCGGTGCAGCATCCAAGTAGTGTTGGTGATGGCATACAGCCCGCAAGCGTTGCTGAAGCCAAGCTGCACCGGGGTAATGGCGCGGCCGCAGGGGTAAAGCACCTCAGAAAGTCCGAGTTTGTTGCGCACGAAGTTTAAGGCCCCAGTGATGTTGCGCGCGATCTTCTGTGAATCATGTGGGCTGCTGGCCAAGCTGTCACAGTGGATGATGTGGCGAGTGTTGGGTGCGGCACTGAAGGGGTTCAAGACGCTGAAGATGGACCAGCGGCCGCCAAGCAGGCCGCTGCCACCGTAAGGTATGAGGATGTACTTGTAGTTGGTAAAGGACTTGTAGCCCTGCTTGCGGCCCTGCAGATCATTCCAACAGCAGCAGCAGAAGCACGGCAGCAAGTCGTGAGTAAGAGTGCAATAACAATGTGTGCTGCGTTTACGATTGGTGGTGCTGCCTTGAAGTGTATGAGTGAGCTTGTGTTGACTATCCATCTGTTGATGCTTCAATGCGGCTGCTTCGCAGCGTCTGGTTGCTGCTACTCCACTGAGGCAGCTTCATGCTGGCAGCACTGCAACCATTAGCCTAAAGCCAGCCAATGTAGACTGCTAGTCGACAGACATACTTACCACAGTGATAGCCCAAAAATCCTCCCAGCGACCGCCTGCCAGGTGGGTGCGCAGCGCCTGGAGCCATCACCAGCACGGAGCCCACCAGTGCTGGATATATGCTGCATATACAGCCTGCGGAGCGTTAGGCCTTGACGACTGGGCTAGCACCAATCTGGCGAAGATGATGATGACAACAGACGTGTTCTTATCTGTCGGGACACTAGCACCACTAGTATCCCGACAGATAAGAACACGTCTGTTGTCATCATCATCTGCGCCAGATCGATATCGGTGCTAGCCCAGTCGTCAACGCCTGACAACCCCTCGCCCACAGTGACCATCACCTGGTTGCCAACATCAACCTCACCCATGGGCAAGTACACGGATAAGCCGCTCATAGTCGCGATCAAGAAGAAAAGCTGATGGATGCGGGCTCGGGGCAGCCGGGGCACTGTGGGAAAGCATGATCCCTACAACCTGCTTACAATCAGTCTACAACACATGTTGTAGCTCGTGTTGTAGGCAGAGGTTGTAAGACCTTACAACCTTGTTGTAATTCGCAGTGTGTTCAGGCCTGAAACGTTGTTAAAAGCAGCGTTCTTGCGCGGATAACTGCATCCGTCTTGTATATATTGATTGTTTAATGCATTGTAGTGCAGCCTTTGCAAAATGGCCACGATGCATCTGGTGTGCTGCAGTCGTGCGACTAGTCGTGGTTGCCGGACTTATGCATGACCTTTCAAACCTGTGGACACGATGAGCAAAGCTTCTTGGGTCTATTTTTTGGATACGTGATCAGGCTCGGAGTGTAACCTAATTCATTTGACACAGCAACGACCGTCTGCAGTAACTCGTATGTGTGATCACACAACAAGGGTTGCAGGAAGACATGTAGTACACATTTCAATGCAGCAAATGCACACGGTGCATGTAAGAAGACACATCACCATGGGTCATGTCTGCAGCTGTCAACTCTATCTGAATGATAACAGCAGTTGCTTGACTCCTGCAGACTGGTCCAGCGCGCATCATGAACCCAACAA
The DNA here is from genome assembly GCA_014080715.1 of Scenedesmus sp. NREL 46B-D3. Taxonomy (NCBI): domain Eukaryota; kingdom Viridiplantae; phylum Chlorophyta; class Chlorophyceae; order Sphaeropleales; family Scenedesmaceae; genus Scenedesmus; species Scenedesmus sp. NREL 46B-D3. Next base: position 100,136 of record JACERP010000154.1, on the reverse strand, counting down.
ATGCATGAAAAAGAACACTCGATCAAGCGCAAGACAAACAGGGTCTCTCTCATCCTGACAAGTGCATGCAAGCAAAGCCAGCTTTGCAAGCTGTAGCAAGCTGCTGCAGCACTGTCGACCCCATGAGGCAAAGCCAGCGCTGCACACACCCTTGCTGCCTGCTGCTTTCCGTCCAATGCTTGCACAAACTGCACTCCCAAACTGGACAGCTGCAGGGCAGCTGCGCCGGTGCATCCACAACATACATTATGCAAACCATGCTGCACACCAGAACGTCACATGCTGTGAAGTTTACATGCACCATGCTTGAAACACTGCACAAACACATGTGACGCCATGACAGAAGGCTTGACCCTGAATCGAACAGGGCTAGTTACAACCGCACTACAATTCCCACTTTACTACAACAAATTACAACAAATTACAACACACAGGCTACAACACGTCTACAACCTGTTGCACAACAGGGCTACAACAAGGCTACAACAGGGCTACAACAAGGCTACAACAGAGCTACAACAAGGCTACAACAAGGCTAGCCTTGTTGTAGTGCGGTTGTTGTAGTGCGGTTGTTGTAGTGCGGTTGTAGGATCCTGTATTTGTTGCAGTGGGGGGTGGGTGGTTGAGATGTTCATGGCAGGCGCTTATATAGGCGAGCTGAAACGAAGATTATTAATACATTCCGCCGACAACGGACCTTCTGATCCGTTCGAGCAAGTTCTGGGAAGCTGCCCCGTACAAATCTGTCATGTGCAGAACCCGTCGTGGGGAGGGTGACCGGCTAAACGCTAAACTGTCGCGAGTTTAGCGTTTAGCGTAGTTTAGCGTCGCGTTTAGCGATGGCCCTCTGGACCGCTATACACCTGCTAAACTTAGAACCCTGCCAGTGTAAACCCGACATTTGCTTTATTCACCTGCGATCGCCCTGTTAATCATCGTCAAGCTTTTCATAATGGATATTTGATGTTGCAGCGCGGAACCACAGGCCAAAACGCTCAAATCACCATAAAAGACAGATACCAGGCGCCGAACTCATTATGCGCAAGTTTGGAGTTCTGTAGCGGCCGTTGATCATCGCGTGGCCAGTGCGTTTGCTTAGTTCAAGATGTCAGATGCTGCCATTGCTCAAGGAACCCTTGATGCCGACATCATAGAGCAGCAGACTGCTGCTAACCCAGCGCTGGGTAGCTAGCTAGCTAGCCAGGCAAGCAACAGCAACAGCAATGGCAGCAAGGGCGGCCGGCCCAAAGATCCAGTGAGGGAGAACTTCATAGTCACTGGAAGCTCAGACATCAAGGCTAGACGGTGCCCTGTTAAGTGCAAGCATTGCGGTACAGCCTTTACAGCAAGCCAATTGGCTTGCAAGCAGAGACACAGAGGCTGCGGAAGCACATGCTGTCCAAATGCAACATTTAGAACAATCATGTAGTTAGTTTAGAACGTGTTTTTGAGCGGGAACGGTAACGAATGATTGGGTTAGCGGGTTTAGCGAGTTTAGCGGAGTTTAGCGTCAGCAGTTTAGCGTATCGCGGACCCCCAAAAGGTTTAGCCGGTCACCCTGGTCGTGGGGGGTAGAATAGACCCGATGCGCTGCTGTTGCGAGTCCCAGGAGCTTATTCTAGTTGAAACATTGATCGGTCCGCATGCAGCGAGCAGCTGGCACTTCTGCTGCTGCTCAAAGGCAGGGTCATGACAGCTAGGGGGCCCTTCTTGGGCCAGCATGACCCCTGCGGGCAGCTGGGCGATGCTTCTACTGTTGTTTGTTTTGTTATTGGTGCTGCCCGTGGTCACTGTCAGCGTTGCCACAACAAACATCAGCAAACAGCCTATTGGTGAACAAACTGCAACCCACACCAAGGAGTGCAGCCTGTGCAACAAGTGGTGCACAGTACTTCAAACATCACGCCAGAGAGATGAACACCGTTAGCGGTTTTTAACGGAGGTTCATGCTAACATCCTGTTACTGCTGCCCTGCTACTACTGCCCATATGCACAGGTTACGCACGATGGCAGCAGCTCAGGGACCAAGACACCCACACCACCGCTAGCATCCTACGCGTCGCCACTGACGGCGACCGACTGATTGATCAGATAACAACGGTGTTTGGCCCCCCCATGGAGAAGAACTGGAACTTCCCCAAAATGGCCAACATGCGAAAGTATGCCCACACCATCCGTGAACTGGTCATGGTGTCATTCACTGACACTGGGCCTAGGGAGAGCTTCAACAAGGACCTGCGTGCCGCCTACAACAGCACCAACAGGAAGTTGAATGGCTTAACTCAGCAGGTTGCCAACAAAGTACAGCAGGTGGAAGCGTTGCAAAAAGCTGCAACAGCCGACACCAACGGTGAGGGAGCCAAGAAGCCTGTGGGAGCGGTGAGTGTGGAACGCTGCTGTGCAGTATTGCAGCTGAGTGGTGATGCATGCTTCCAGATCATAGCTGTGCCTGTTGTTAGACCAACAGCCACAGCACACACCAGCTGACGAACGCCATCAGCTTGATGCAGAGTACTCACTGTATTGTGTTGTACAGTACTGTACAGTACAGTACTGCACTGTACTGTACTCACTGCAAAGTAATCACTTCAACACATGCGTGCACACGCACACGCATGTTTGTGTGATTGCATCATGTCTGCTGTAACAGGACCTGTTACTATCCATGTATTGGATGATTAGACTAAGTGACTCATACGTTCGTATGAGGACACGCGGCAGTCAATGTGACATTGTACTGCCATGTTAGAACTACGCTGGCCTCGCAACGTAGGCGGTCTACAACAGCTTAAGCTGGGCCTCAGGCTTATCAATTGGTTAACAAACCTCTTTTCCATTACGCTTCCACACACGCATACTCGTAAGGCTGCTACATTTGGTAGCTGAGAACAAGTCGCGTCGTGACCTTTTGGTCTTTACGTTCATATTCATATTCGCTGGATATTGACATTCTATTTGCCAATCTTATAATGGCAGATAATGAGGAGGGCGAGATACCAGTCCCCGTAGTGGCTCGTACAAGCAAACCCTTCAGGGAATACACCAGCGAGGGCGAATACACGCTCGAGGTGCTTAAAAACAACAACCTCATGATGTTTCAATTGGAGAACATCTCTGAGGCCAATCAAGGCCCAAAAGTCCTGTCATGCTGCAGTCCCGCAGGGCAGGCAAGCGCTTACCACTCTATGGGCATTCGCAATGGCGTTATGCCTGAAGGTGGTGTGACTCTGGCAGCTGTATACACAGCGCTTGAGTCAGTGCAGTTTGAAACTTGCACGTCTGACAAGCAGATTATTGCTCGTATGAGCACCAAGCGCGCTGACCACTTCAAAGGTGCTCACAAGCATCAGCAGTTCCTCAAGTGGCTTGAGAAGCTGCGTGCTCAGCTGCGCGACCCAAACTCACTGTCTGACGTGGCCTTCCAGGCCATTGCTGAGCGCGGCTGCCATCCCAAGTTCGCAGTGCTTGTGAGCACTTCTGGTGGCAAGGCATACGACACGCAGGCTGATTGGCGCGCAGGCTTCATTGCACACGGCCTGCAGTTTGACGCGTCAGAGGCCGCGTCCAAGTCCAACGCAAGTGGCAACAAGTTCACTGGCAATGGCAATGGTCACAACAATGGCAAGAAGAACGGCAAATTCAAGTTTGCAGCTAAAGGGGGCGTCAAAAAGAAGGACACCTCCCACTACATCTGTAGGCTGTGCAACCAGAAGGGCCATGGTCCCTGGGACAAAAACGACAAGGGCAACTGGGTCTGCCCCAAGAAGGTGAGTGGTACAGAGTTAAAGGCAGCCAGGCAGCACCTTGCTGTTGCTGTGCTGTATGGGCAGTGTCAGTCGCTTCCTGCAGCTTCTGCCAGCACTGTGCCTGCTGCTGCCAGCTCTGGTGCCACAGCACCTGTTGTTACTGAGCGTGCAGTGCGCAGTGCCATCTTCAGGGCCTGCTTATCGCATCCAGACACATTCCTGTCTGATGCTGCTACTGCTACTACCAACGCTCACACTCTCGTGTCTGCGCTACTCCCAGCATTTGTGGGTTCAACAGAGCAACAAGACATAATACTCTGCGAGGCCTTCGCTGCGGCTGATGCCTGCAATGAGCGACGAGTTCAGCTGGCTGCTGCCGCTGTTCCTCAAGAGCAGGTGGCTTCGGCCCCTGCCTGTCAGCCCTATACGGCATCTGAGTCTACTGACCAGGCCTTACCTGTTCCAGGAAGTGCAGAGTCTGCCAGTGTTGCTGCGCAACCTGGCGTTGTAGAGCAGGGGTCTGCACGTACTGTGCAGTCTGCTGCTGTAGAACAGGGGTGCGCACATTCTGAGCCACCTGCTGTTGAGAGTGCTTTTGAGAAAACACATATGCCAATTAGTGGCGCAGTGTTTGACTCTATTCAAGCTGAGTTGTTACAACCTTGTACAACGGATGCGTATGCTGTCACGCATACTGCTGTGTGCACAGATTTTGCTGTGCCACCCTGTCATCCCTTTAGCGTGGATTCTAGTCCACCTAACAGTCAGCTTGGTAACCAGATGTTCTGGATTCATGTTCCTGCCTCTGTCAGGGCTGACTATATCAGTCTTTATAGGCGATACAAACTAGCGAATCCATCAGCTGGTGCATGTATTCTACTGCCTTTCAAGCTGCCAGTTCATCAGCTAGACTTAATTAAAGGCATGCAGCTTATGCATGTTTACGGTACAGGCACACAGCTGTTCACTGATCCTAAAACAGGCAAACCAGTGCGATGCAGATGCACGTTTGCTTTGTGGCATGATGCTCCAAAAATACAGCATAACGCAGATGCTTCCTGCAATCCCTCACACACTGACGTACCTATGGCTGAAGCTCCTGCTGATACTGCTCCTGCCAGCACTAACGCTGCTGTTCCTAAGCGGCACACAATGCAGGCAGTCGTGCACGTGGCAGGTGCTCCAGCCAAGGCCCTATTCGACAGTGGTGCTGGTGGTGGCAACTACATCTCCAAGCGTTACTGCTCCCTCAATGGCATCAAGCTGTCTACTGCTTCTACCCCAATATCCGTGGTAGGAGTGTTACAGAGTGCAGCAGATGCATCCAGTTGCTGTAAATTGACAGTACGTATGTCGTTGCTGTCAGACACACTGGTGTTCTATGCCATTGATATGCCAGGCACTTTTGATCTGATCATAGGTGATATCTGGCTGCATGACAGGCAAGCTATTATGGATTATCCTAAAGCCTGCTGTCATGTTTACAAAAACGGACGTAGATATACGATTGAAATGACCGACTCGTCTCATAACAGCTGTTCTGCAGCTGCGAAACCACACGATAACACAGATGCGAGTGACAGCAATACTGCTGACACCCCGCATGTAATCGGCTATGCTAAGGCCAAACGCATCTTGCATAGTGGCCCTGGCGTGTGGCAATGTATGGTTGTCGTTCGCGACAAAAAGCCAGACATTCCTGTAACTGTTGGGGCGATGGAGGGCACTACTATAGCTACCTCAGCAGTGCCACCTGCTGCTCCTAACAGTCCCAATACACAAGCCGATCTGCTCCAACCAGAGCAAGTACAGAACATCGTGTCCTCTTTCCCTGAGGTATTTACAGACGAGCCACCCTTTGGGGGTTCTCAAATCGATTTGGACATAGAAGTCATTCCTTTTGAGGGTGACAAACCCATTCTACGGCCTATGTTCCGGTACAGCCCGCTTGAAATGGAAGAGATGCAAAAGCAAATAGCACAGCTACTGCTTCTAGGCTACATACGGCCAAGCTCTTCTCCATTTGGCTGTCCAGTTTTGTTTGTCAAGAAACCAAGAAGCACAGAGCTACGTATGGTGATAGATTATCGCCATCTCAATCGCTTAACCAAACGCAACGGTTTCCCGTTGCCAAGGATCGACGTGCTGCTTGATCATCTTGCTGGTGCAAAAGTCTTTAGCCTGGTTGGTCTACGACAGGCTTACCATCAGTGCAAATTACAACCTACTGATGTTCCTAAAACGGCTTTTCGCACACCTTTCGGTCACTACGAATTCCTCACACTGAGCTTCGGGCTAGTAAACGCACCTGCTGCTTTTCAGTCCGTAATGAATCGGATCTTTTCGCCGATGCTTTACAAGTACTGCTTAGTCTATTTGGACGACATACTAATTTTCAGTAAGTCAGCAGCAGAACATGCCCTGCACTTACGTGCAGTGCTTGACGTGCTCAAAGCCAATGCTCTCACTGTGGCAATTCACAAGTGTAACCTTAACCAGTCATCCGTTCTCTTTCTGGGACACATCGTGTCGGCTGCTGGTGTGGCAGCAGATCCAGCAAAAGTAAACGCGTTGCAAGACTTTCCGATTCCAAAGGATGTTTCGCACCTGCGTTCTTTTCTGGGCACGACTAACTTCTTTAGGAAGTTCGTAAGGCATTACGCCGAAGTGCTGCTGCCGATGACGCATTTGTTGCGTAAGGATGAACCTTTTGTCTGGACTCCAGATTGCCAGACTTGCTTTGAGTGGATTAAACATCTGCTCACTACTGCTCCTGTTCTTGCTCTGCCAGAGTGGGACAGTGGTAAAGCTTTTCACATGATATGTGATGCCTCATATGATGGGGTAGGTGGTGTGCTGCTGCAAGAAGGCAGACCCATCGCTTTTGAGTCACGTAAGCTGATCCCAGCTGAACGTAACTACTCACCTACGGAGCTTGAAATGCTGGCAATTGTGTACTGCTGCCAGAAATGGCGCGTGTACATTGAGGGACGTGATGTGCATGTGCACACCGATCACAAGCCAAACGTCACCTTTGATACAGTGAACATGGCCAACAGACGGCATGCTAGGTGGCTTGATGCTCTGCAAGGACACCGCCTGATTTGGCATTACGTCAAGGGCGTGACCAATCCTGCAGATTCCCTGAGCCGCTATCCCGTGTGCTTTGTAGGCGTGGCTGCAAGCCAGCCGCTGCACTTTGTAGGATTGGCTGCCGCTGTTCTCAACCCTCTGCAAACGCTTTCAGACTCACTCTCGTTCATAGATAAAGTAAAAGCAACCTATAAGCTAGACCCCTGGTTCACGGTTGAAAATACTGCTGCTCTCATGTTCACTAATGGCTTGTACTTCAGAGGTACCACACTCGTGCTTCCTGCTGATGCAGATTTGCAGCGTGCTGCAATTGCTGAGTGCCATGATACCCTGTACAGTGCACACGCAGGCCGCACCAAAACACTGCAAAAATTGCGGCGTTATTTCTGGTGGCCAACTGGCATGGCTGCTGCTGTGCGCCGTTACGTATCCGCATGCAGTTCCTGCCAGCGCGTTAAAGCCAGCAACATGAAACCAGCAGGCCTTTTACAGCCTCTTTCAGTGCCTGCTGACACATGGCTGTCAGTTGGTATGGATCTAGTTACTGATCTGCCTCTAACATCCTCTAACCACGACTCTATCGCTGTCTTTGTAGACAGGCTGTCCAAAATGGTGCACCTTGCACCTTGCCGCAAGGATACTACTGCTGAGCAGTTTGCGGATATCTTTCTAGATACTGTTGTCAAGCACCATGGCCTACCTGATGAGCTAGTCTCAGACAGGGGCTCCATTTGGACTAGCAAGTTCTGGCAGTCACTGCGAGGCGCCTTTGGTGTCTCCTCTGCCATGAGTACTGCCTATCACCCACAAAGTGATGGCAATACGGAGCGTGTCAATCGCATCATGGAGGATATGATGCGTCACTTTGTAGATCCCTCTCAATCCAATTGGGTGCAGTTACTGCCGCTCGTTGAGTTCGCAATCAACGATTCATGGCAGGAATCTGTGCAAGCTGTGCCGTTTGTACTAAATTATGGCAAACGTCCACATCTGCCCCTGGACAAACTCTTGAAGGGGGAGGGACGCCTTGATGTTCCAGACTGTGTTTCTGCTGCTGAACGCGCAGAATCCATTTTGTCTGCTGTCAAGAACGCTAAAGCTGCGTTGCATGCTGCTCAGCAGCGTCAAGCAGTTGCTGCTAACAGGCGGCGGCGTGAAATGAACATTGCAGTGGGTGACTCAGTTTTCCTGAGTACTGCGAACATCAAGATGAAGTTTAAGGGTTCACCCAAGCTACTGCCTAGATGGATAGGACCTTTTAAAGTGCTGGAACAAATAAATCCAGTCGCCTTTCGGCTAGAGCTACCAAGCAATCTCAAGGTACACAACGTGTTCCACATTTCACTGCTCAAACCAGTTGCATCTGGTACCTCCGTAGTGGCGCCGCCACCACCAACTATGATAGATGGTGAAATGGAGTATGAAGTTGAGCATATTGAGAGCCACAGGTTTGTGGGTCATGGTAAGCTGCAATTTCTTGTGAAGTGGCTTGGCTATGGTGTTGAGCATAACACCTGGGAGCCAGAAGCCAATTGTGCTAATTGCCCAGAGAAAGTCTCTGCATACTGGTCTGCTGTGCAGTCTCAGTCTGGCATGCGCTTAGTCGCAGCACCACGCAAGAAACAGCGCAGAAGCAAGCGCTCTGCACAAGTTGCTGCTATGCCAGCTGCTGGTGCTACTCGTTTCAAGCGTCGTCGTAAATGATCCTTTTGGAGATACGTCGTCACTTGATTACATGTCACTTCTCTGCCTCTTTTTAGCTTAGCTAACGGCATGTTCTGATTGAACTCATTAGTGACCTACTGTCGTATTCACCTTCCTGTACAATACTGTACATGGTGATGACCTAGCTGTACGCTATATGTCTAATCAATAAGCACAGATAAGTGCTTGTGTTTGAGTTTGGTCTGTACGCCTGAACGGCTAGGACTGTATCTCGTCGATGGAGAAAGCACGTGATGTGACCTGCCCTCTAGTGCACTACGCGGACTCCACTCAACTCGACTTGTAGATTTGAGGGAACTCTCAACTAAAGCCCCGATTTATTGCGCGCCTTCACGGCTGATTGGTTGGTGACTGGACTGTATGTCATCAGTTACCTGCCGTCCTGACTAGAGTCAGTACGGTTGTCCTGAGCGATGCTCTTTACCAACTTGGTCTCATATCAGTGTATTGACTGAGGACAGTCAAAGTTCCTGATGGGGGAGGCCTGTAACAGGACCTGTTACTATCCATGTATTGGATGATTAGACTAAGTGACTCATACGTTCGTATGAGGACACGCGGCAGTCAATGTGACATTGTACTGCCATGTTAGAACTACGCTGGCCTCGCAACGTAGGCGGTCTACAACAGCTTAAGCTGGGCCTCAGGCCTAATCAATTGGTTAACAAACCTCTTTTCCATTACGCTTCCACACACGCATACTCGTAAGGCTGCTACATCTGCACTGCTGCTGTGCCTGTTATTTGCTCCCGCAGAGGCAGCGTGCGCAAGCAACTTGGCAGCCCTCCATGTAAAAGAACGGATTTAACGGCTCCTGGGCTCCAGGTAAATGCAAAACTGCGCACCTCAAGCAATGCTGGACCAGGAGACCCCCGCCCAAGTTCTCCTGGTGCTCCGAGTGGGCTGCCATGCAGGCACGCATTCCTGCAGCAAGGCCTCAAAATATCCAAACATACCTGTAGCGCAGAGAATTGAAGGGCAGAAGTGTCAACGAGTGCACACCCCGGGCGGGGAGGCACCCGTGACACCTGCGCACCACCTTGAAGTAGTCTCCAGTAGACCCCATGTCAGAGCCCGTCATGACAATAACACTCGCAGCAAAAACGCAGCAGCAGCACGTACACACCATGTCCCTTACTGGCCAGCGCTACTGCTTTGCAAATGCCAACCGCCCAAGGAGCTGGGAGAACAAGATGGGCTGCATTATTCCAGAGCTGGAGCACCTGCAGTCTGCAGGTGCTCCAGCTCTGGAATAATGCAGCCCATCTTGTACTCCCAGCTCCTTGAGCGGTTGGCATTTGACGCTGTAGCAGTGCTGCTGAGCAGCCAAGAGCCACAAGTTGAGATGCCAGGCAGCATCGTGATCAAGGCCACATTGGGCCTGCCACGCGTGGAGGGGATTGTTGATCTTGTGCGCGGCCATCCTGCTTTCACCAACCGCACCAGCAGTTGCATGCGGCTACAGGATGTGTCCTACAAAGGCGTGTATGCACAGGGTGGAGCAGATGTTGAGTGTGTCTTCTACGGCAATGTAAAAGAACGGATTTAACGGCTCCTGGGCTCCAGGCAATGTGATTGCTATGGGCAACGCAGCTGTCACGGAGTTTGTGTTTGTGCGCAACTACAGCAATGCAACAGACGATAGGGACAAACCGTGTACCATGCAGCCGCTTGTGTGGGAGCAGTCCCAACGTTCAAAGCTCAGGGGTAAAGCTGCACAGGAGAGCGGCAAGAAGCTCAGGGCCACAACTGCACCTGGTGTGTACACTGCGCTTTCACTGGATATGCTGTTCTCCAAGGTTTGCAATGTACCTGACTACAAGCGCGGTGACGGCAACTTTCTTGTGAATGATCTGGTTGGGTAGCTGGGTTGTTGCATGGATGCAGGCTGGCTGCAGCATTTGAAAGGCTGCATGCATGCATACATATGTATGCATGGACTGCCTTCTAGCTGGGGGATTGCGTCAAGGGTGGAATTGCAGAAGCCGGTGCTGTTGTCTTGGTTGTATGCCGGTTATGGTATACAGTGCGCTCATATGAGTGCAATATGTTTAGCATGTCAATGGGGCGAGTGTCTGCGCTGAAGCTGCAGCAGTCACGGCCTCTGCAGCTGCAGCAGTGACCAACTGGTAAAAAGCGCGTTTGACAAGAATCGAACTGGCTTAACTTTTTATTTGGGCGCCTTACCGTGTCACGGCACAGGCACGGCACGGTCACGGTGACGCGATTGTCACGGTAGGGTCGCGGGGCCATCACGGCTCGAGAGCGCCTCGTACCCGCGCCATGGAAACATGAGCCGTAACCCGGTTACGAATGGTGACGACGGCACCATATGATGGCATGAACAGAGACGATGACCCCCAAGGGCACCATGACACAGTGATATGGCACCTTTATGTAGTGTCGCCTTGGCATCAGAATGAAAAAGTTACACCGCTAGACATTCACTTCCCAGACCAAAAACCACAACCCAACACCAAAACCACAACCCCCAACAGCAGCCAGGAAGATGGGTGGGCGGGCGGGTAAATCGGCTGACAGGCTGCTGCCCAGGAGGGCAGCAGCCAGGAAGAGGCCGACCATGGCGACACATTAGGACTAAGTAAGCATAGAGCCTCCTCAGAACCCTGCAGAAGCTGCACCCACCCTCCACCCTGGTGAGCCACGGCTCCTGACATAAACGCCTTATAAGGCTTATTTATGTAGTGTCGCCTTGGCATCAGAATGACAACCCAAACATCACCAAACACATGCTGCCACATCAAAACCAAATGGCAATGCATACCCAATGCTATGAGGGAGTATGCGCTAAAGCGCCCCGCTGAAACAAGACCATATGCATCAACCCATCAACCAGTGCAAGAATTGGCCACGGAGACCAGCTGTGCTGACTTCCACGCTAGGAAGCCCACAGAAAGCAAAGGCCTAAGGCCAACGAAATAGATCGTGCTCCAACGCCCACAAGTAGCTACTGCCTTATGCACCCACGAGGCCGGCCTGAAAGGTACATAGTGTGCAAGAGCCACGTCTCCAGTGCTACCGTCCCAGCCGGCACTAAGTTTCTGCTTGCACCCACTGAGTGAAGGCCACCATGCTGCAAACCAACACTGGTTTACAGCAGAGCCTTACCACGTGATGCATCAAGGCATGCTGCTGAGGGATCCTTGCCACGTAACTGCATTACCCAACACAGTCAGGGGCTTCATAAAACAAAGGGCCCCGAAGGATGTCTGATGTACGCCGGAGCACACTGCCCAACGGCCCTCAGCTGCACTGCTGCTCCAGCCCTAACGCCAGCACTCCAGCTTCACCGAAATCTTCGCGTAAAGCTCTGACGTGAGGCCTCGCGTAACTGGAGGATGACCGTAGCCAAACAGGGGAGAAGCTCCGCAAGCACCAGCACCCTCATCCGCGCGGGTGACGACGCCCAGACCTTGGTGCATGACGTAAAGGGTTTCTGATTGGCCTTGATGAAATTATCTGTGTAATCAAGCGAGTCGACCCGCAGCTCCGAACCGGGTCCGGGCCCATCCGCTGCTAACACAGACCTAGCGAGCAACCAGCCAATCTATTATTTTAAATCGGCTGACAGGCTGCTGCCCAGGAGGGCAGCAGCCAGGAAGAGGCCGACCATGGCGACACATTAGGACTAAGTAAGCATAGAGCCTCCTCAGAACCCTGCAGAAGCTGCACCCACCCTCCACCCTGGTGAGCCACGGCTCCTGACATAAACGCCTTATAAGGCTTATTTCTGAACGTGTATGTGGACCAGCAAGATCTGTTCCCCAGATGTGAGACACACCCGACAACTGTCATACTAGAAGCAGTTCTCAACGCCGACTGCATTGTAACAAGCATAGCACAGCTAAGCCTACGCCTCATCAACCCCTCTTAAATAGGACACAGCACTGCATGCTTGCAAAGGAGTGCCTTGTGACTGCTGGGCATACAGGCTACTGCTCCCAAGGAGCTGAGCACCGCAGCCATGCGAATTGTGTTTTGACCACGCACAACCATGACCTGCCTTGCAACCACACCACAGATCCTGGGCCAGACCACGCAGCATGCAGCTAGTTTATTGATTGCCCGACGCGTGCACAGGCAACAAGCTGCAGGCTCCGCAACACCACTGGCAACAGAACACTGCGGGACGGCAATTGCGTTCATTAGCCTCCGCCTGACCTTTTGCCCTCCCAGCGCATCCTGCAGCCCACCTGCAGCCCACCGGTGCAGCCCACCAACCCATGTAACCGCAAACACGCCTCGGCCTGACACGACACGACACGGCGCGCATCATCTGCACCTACACCTCCGCCTGCTCAGCTGGCTGCTCCAGCTGCGGCTGTACGTTGCAGATCTGGATCGTTGAGTGGTCGATGCCCAGGCGCCGCACGTACGCCTCCAGCTGCTGCAGCACCACGTTTGGCTCTGCATCCGGCCCGATGTGCACGTGCGCTGTCAGCACCGGCTTCATGCCGGTGCTGATGTTCCAGATGTGCAGGTCATGGATGTCCCACACCCCCTCCATGCCCCCCATGCCCTGCGCAGGCGATGCAGCAGCAGCAGCAGCCGGACGTGTCGGCGCACACGCCAGCTGTGAGTGTCCGACATGTGGATGGTTGTGTGACTGTGGGGCCTGCACTCACATGCACAGCTGAGCTGATGCGGTCCGGCACACGCACCATGCCGACACGCATAAACGTCGCAATGCGGGAGTGGGAAAGCAGCCGGCAACGCCCGCTTACAGCACGCAGGGAGCCGCTCACCACACCTCACAAGTATGTGTAGGGCATGTGTGTCCTGGCACGCATGTCAGTGCATGTTGCATGCGCATGGCTTGCGGCTGCGTGACGCGTCACAGGCACGCACACAGTCTGCTGCCTGCCGTCCAGGCACCAGCAGCTGGCACAATGCGGCAGGTGCAGCACCCACTCAGCACCCAGGCACCACCATCTGTCGCCTTCAAAGCACTCTAGCAACGCGGGTGTTGCTGCACCAAGCACCTGCTGGACCCGGCTGCATTCACTGGTTACTTCAGTGTCGCCGCTCACCTGTGCAACTGTCGGCACGTCCATGTGAGGTGGGGTGCGCTCCATCAGCACGTGCACAATGTCCCTGAGGATGCTCTTGGTGGTCAGCAGCACCACGATGCTGAACACAAACGTGCAGATCGGGTCGGCCAGGTACCAGCGCGGGTCGTCCTGGTTCAGCCAGATCAGCCCGCCCGCAATGGCCACGCCGATGCTCTGCAGCAGGTCACCAATCACGTGCAGCACTGCGCCACGCAGGTTGATGCTTCCATGGTCGTGGCTGTGGCCGTGCCCCGCGCTGCTGCGGCTGTGAGGCCCGCCAGGGCCACCCGCTGCTGCTGCTGCTGCTGCTGCTGGCAGCGGCAGCTCGTAGCGCACCTCAATCTCCCTGCTGCCTGTCTTGCTGATGGTGCAGGCGACGCCGCCGCACCCAGCGCCTGCTGCTGCCGGCACATTGATCACACACTCCTTGCCAGCTGCTCCTGACGACCCTGCCGCTGCCGACTGCTCGGCATGGCTGTGGTCGTGGCTGCAGTCGTGGCTGTGACCAGCGTGTTCATGCTCGGAGTCGCTGTGGTCATGCGCCGCCTCCTGTGCGCTGTTCGAGTATGAGTCATCGCTGCTGTCATGGCTGTGGCTGTGGCCATGGCTGCAGGAGTGGTTGCCTGCAATGGTGAGGCACAGCAGAGCATACCAGAAGAGGAGCAGACAGATCAGAGCAGAACAGATCATAGCAGGGCACAGCGGAACAGCACCAGACTGCGTGAAACACTACAAACACTACAAAACCATGCCGTCCAAGCAATACAGCATCTGCTGTTCTGATGACTCGCAAACCAGCTGCAAGCTGCTGGTCTGCAGCTCCACATGCCAATTGCGCATGCAAGGCTTTGCAACTGTACATCTGCTGCATCTTCAGACGAGCACTGCTGCAAGCACAACATCCTGACAGATCCTGACAGCCACCAGGCTCCAAAACCGGACCCGCGCTCCTGCGCTGCTCACCATGCCCCTCCTGCTCATGGCCGTGCTCGTGGTCATGCCCATGGTGGCCCCCCGCAGCGCCCTGGTGCTTGCGGGCAGGCTGCAGGCCACCGCAACCACCGCTGCTGGACTGCTCTTTGCTAGCGTGGCTGCTGCTGCCGTTATGTGCCTTGGCTGCGCTGCTGCCATTGCATGCGTCATGGGCGCCGCCATGCTTGCCGCCTTCGCTGTGCGGGTGGCTGTGGGCATGGCTGCCGCAGCCATGCTTGCCATGGCCATGGTCATGCGAGTGGTCATGGTCATGGTCGTGGTCATGTGAGTGGCTGTGGCCGTGGCAACCGTCAGGGCCGTGCGAGTGGCCCAGGTGACCATGCACACCCAGCGTCAGCATAATCAGAATGTTGAAGATCACGCCAGCAATCGAGATGATGAACATCACTGCGGCAGCAGCAGCAGCAACAGCAGCAGCAGCAGCAGCAGCAGCAGCAGCAGTAGCACCAGAAGCAGCAGCAGCAGCAGCAGCAGCAGCAGCGGAACTTACAGGGTTGACGCCCAGCACCAGCCGTGTATGGTCTGCCGCAGGAGCATGGCGAGGGAGCCGCCAACGTAACTGCGCCATCATGAGTCTGCTGCTGTGAATGCCGTGCCATGGTACCGCCAGGAACATGATGGCAATGGAGAGGGAGTTCATGTCTGCGCCAGCGCCTGCCGGCATCCACTCACGTTTGCCGTCCACTTTGACTGGGTTGACCGTGCGCTGGAACGCCTCAACCAGCAGCGCACCAGTCACTGCCCAGATGGTGAGCACTGATATGAGTGCACCCAGGATCTCCGCACGGTGATAGCCAAAGGAGTAGTGCCATGTGCTGGGCTGCGTTGCAGCCCAAGTAGCAAAGATGGAGACCAGGAAGGCACTGACATCTGACAGCATGTGTGCTGCATCAGACATGATGGCCACACTGCAAACAGGTGCATAAGGATATTCAGCAACAGAGCATGGTGGGCAGCAGCGGAGGTGCTTGGTTGCGTATGGAGGAACTCCACTGCTGCATGAACGACTGCAGCTGATGCACATGACCAGCGGTGAAATGAGGAGCCAAAAGCACGTGCAACGTAGATATGTGTGGGTGCATAACTGTAGTGTTGCTGCCGCTGAGAGCAAGCTGCGTGGTGCAGCGCACCTCCTTGCTATGTAGCCTCCGACAACCTCCACTGCCATGAAGATGAAGCACAGGATGCATGCTATCACCAGCTTGCGCTGTACCTGCGGGTCAGCAGCAGTCATGATACGTTTGTAAGTTCCACATGACGTCCTCGGTTACCAACTGCTGTGGCTCAGCTGCTGCAGCAGGAGCAGCTGCAGCAATGCTGCCCTGGGTGCTGTATGCTCACCTTCTTGTAGCTGTCGGTCGAGCCTTGTGTAACACCATTAGATAAAAAGCACTTCTCCTGGAGCTTGCATGCTGCGGTGGTCATGCAACGCTCCATGTCAGCGGGTACATCTGATTCCAGACCAGTGCTGCAGAGCTGGGCGCTGCTGCTCATCATCACCTGAAATGCCTTGCTTTAAACCACCGTTCGAGGAGTCCTCCAACAGAGGCGTTGGGTCAACAGGATCAGCCATCGTGAGGTTATGCTAGTGCTGCCGGGGCCCTCCAATCACGGCACATCAAAAAATTTCTGCGCCCAATCGTTTTTCAGGAGATATGCTTAAGCACGATCAAGCCCTTGTAGCTTGTGCAAGACGTGTGACGGCCGACAGCAGAAGTGGCAGCAGGACTCTGCCGTAACACAGCAGGAAAGCGGTAGCACGCTGACCACTTTCACGTCACTCAATAATTAATTATTGCCGTTAACAAACGGCAGACCACTTATTGGCTGCCATGAACGCGCTATCGAATAAAGAGGGTTTCAACAGCAGGCCTGCTAGGGTTGGATTACCAGATACCTAACACCAAAGTAGGGCCACAGGCCCACCCACTAAGGAGCCAAAACAAGGCTCATGGGGTCATTACATTTACTGTACAGTGACAAACTGTACTGGGACACGTCAACCAGCTGCCAGCTTAGCGAATCGCTGCCTCAGCAGCGTTAAAGACGGGCCTGCCGCCTGCTCTTGTGCCAGCATCACGGGCTGCTGCCCACTAGAGGCTGCGCTGTCACATCCCTGGGCCACACTGCCGCCACTGCTGCTGGGGCTGCTGATGGCTGGCGGATACCCATGCAGCAAGCTAGGGCTGCCTGAAGTGACTGCCGCCGCAAACGTAAGCCGTCGAGGCCTTGCTGCGCTGCTCATGCCTGACCCAGGCTCAGGGCCCATTGGGCCGAGGTGGGCAGCTTCTATCAGCAGGGGGCTGACCTCATCACTGTCTGTGGCTGCTACTTCTGACGGGAGGGAGGCTGCACGGCATGGCTCAACACAAAGCACTGCTGCAGCAGCCACATCGCGCTCCTCACCAGCAGCTGCCACAGCTGAGCCCAGCAGGACGTCAACGGGTTCCTCATCAGCAGGCTTGCAGTCTGCCCCTTGGCTTGCAGCAGCAGCGCCAGCAGCAGTGGCTGCTGCTGCAGCTTGGCCCACATGTGGCGGAGTATCATCCCCTGGCTGACCTGCTGCCAGCTGCCCCAGACCAGGCAGGCTGAAACCCAGTGGGCTGCCTCCACTGGCTTGCTGCTGCACAGCAGCACCACTAGTGGCAATACTGCCACCCCACCTGTCTGCTGCTGCCAGGTGACCTCCCGCTCTCGCTGCCACTGACCCTGCCCAACTGTCATTGCACAAACTGAGCCGCAGCGTGCTGAGGCGCATGGGGTCTGCAGCACGCAACACTGCTGGGCTGGTTGGCACAAACAGGTCCTCTTCCACCTCCAGGTCCACCAGGTCGAGGTCCATGAGCTCTGGCGTCATCAACAGCGCGGCAGCTGGCAGCGACTGGCTGCTCACACTGCTGCCAGGGCTGTCACGCGCCCTGTCTATGCTGCTGCTGCTGCATGCGCGTTGCAGGCGGGGCGAATCCACTATGCCTGCCACCGCGGCAGGCGGTATTGGTGGGCTGCGGTCGCTGGTGGCAGATCCATATGGCGCACCGTCATCGCCAAACGACAGCCTGCCAGGCAGCAGCCCCGCTACAGCTGCACCTGTGCCTACTGTGGCAGCAGCTGCCAATTTGTGTAGTTGCTGCTGCTGTGGATGCAGCTGTTTTGCACCATGCTGCTGCTTCTGCACCAGCTGCTGCAGCATTGGTGTTGGTGGCACCAGCTGCAGTGAGCCACCACTGAACAGGCTGTTGTTTTTAGCTGCCAACCCAGCACCAGGCCCTGCAGGCTGCGCGCTAACAGCAGCTGGCTGCTGGATGCTGAATTGGAAAGCATCACGCTGGACAGCAGCGCTTGCTGAATCAACCACGGATGCTGCTTCCATGCACTGATCTTGCTGTGCTGCCATAAGACCAAAAACCTCTGCCTCCAGCTGCTGGATTCGCTCCCCTACAGCAGACATGCAGCAGCACAACGCTATTGCTGTGCATGCATGTAACCGTCTGCTGTTCCTCACCTGCATTGCTGGGCTCAAGGGGCTGTCACCTATTCAAAGGCTTGAGCATTGTTTTGGAAGTATCACTACACAGACACATCGCACGTCCTTGCTAAAGCACTTGGGGGATCCTGGCCATTGCAGGACACGAAGGCCTGCTCTGTACATGCCGCCCAACATGTGAACGCCACTGCTGCCTCACCTGTCGTAGCCATCTCCAGGCTGATTGCGCTCCTCATGCCACGCATGTGGTCCAAGCAGTTCCGATGCAGGCCCAGCTGCGCATACAGGTGCGGCGCGTGGCTGGAGGCATCGCTGGTGGCCACCAGTGGACACACACTGCCAGCCTGCGCGCCCATGGCTGCTGCGCTGCCTCCTGCTGAGCCCCAAGTGCCATGCGGCTGCACGTCTGCGTTGCTGGCCAGGTCAGCATCAGGTTGGCCAGCCAAGTACCCGATGTACCTGCACACAGCCCTGACATCAACCAACCAGGCCTCCATCATGGCTGCGATGTCCAAACCTGTGCAGAGCGAGCAGCAGCAAGAAGAGGGAGTGAGCATTTGGCGCCCTGCTGCTGGTGCAGCTGCTGGTCGCAGAGTTCCTGCATCTGAGCTTCAAGGCAAGCTGAAGTATGCCTTCGTGCAGTGTGAACATTCCTCAAGCCAGTTAGCAGCCAATGTATGTTGTCACACCTGCTGTGCTGGGCGCCCCGGGCAGGTGCCCTGCCGCCCGCAGCGCTGCACCATCAATGGCATGCGGGTGCATGTCGCTGCCCGCCAGCCCCTGCACCAGGCCTATCAGGCTGTCAAACTCCTGGGTGTGGCCCTCCAGACGCGACCACAGATGCTGCAGCTGTTGCTGCTGCTCCTGCAGCTGGCCTGGCAGTTGCGTTGGTGGCGGCAGGTGCGCGCTGATGCCCACTGCTTGACCCTGTGCCACTGTGCCCTCCAGCAGGGCGAACAGCACCTCAGGAGGCAGCGTTGTTTCCTGCAGGAGACACGCAAGTCACAGCAGCGACATGGCCATGAGATGAGTGAGCATGTTCATCGGCAGCAGACATGGGCTATCATGCTGCTGCTGGGTGCACCTGCTGCTAATGTGATGAAGCAACTACATGCAGAGCTGCAGGCAGTAAACGCAGTGCATGTTATGTTTCAACTGTGATGCGTGTGGTAGCTGCTAGCAGCGCAAGTGATGTGCTTACACACTCTGTGCGAGCCTCCTTGAGTTGTGCCGTTAGTGAGTAGAACATGTCACGCAGCCTTTGCGCCTTCTCGTCTGCCCGCTGCTGCAGCTGTGCACCTGCATGGCACATGCTGAGCATGCGCTCCACTTCCAGCTGGTTCTGCGCCTTGGCTGCGGTGATCAACGGCTCTGCTAGAGCCAGCAGCAGAGGTTTGTCCTGTGATTTTCACGGCAGCACATACAAGTGCATGTGTTACTTGTTCCCACAACAGGCTTGAGCAGCGCCAGCAGGTGCTTGGAAATACCAGCCAGCGACAGGTGCTGACAGGTTGTTACAAATGCTCAAGGAACAGTCCAACCAAACAGCAGTACTTGCTGCTTAGCATCAACCTGCTGCATATTGTGCTCACCTCCAAGTCACTCTGCGCAACATCTGATGGGTACAGCCGTTCGTGCTGGACAGACAGTGCCCAGTACGTCAGGTCACACAGTAGGCTGACCATCCTACACAGCAATGGTTGCAGTTCAGTGCAGCAGCCCACATTGCTTATCGCACAAAAGCTGCTGGCGCAGACAAGTACATTTTCATTCGATGCAATACAGTGGAGGCTAGGTCTGCGGTGCCATTGCAGCGCATGGTGTTTTGGCTATGACTGCAGGGCACTTACTTGGGCCCAAAGGGGTTCCGCACAAAAGGCTGCAGGGAGTTGCCGTGCGCTTCTAGCTGTCCACACTCCTTGAGCCAAACCTCTGCCCTCTGCGTTTGGGAAGCTGGTTAGTCAGATAGGGGCAGCATTGCAAAAGGGTAATGACTGGGCCTGCTTGCCAGCAATGCTGGCACCATGCTGGTACCAGTAGTGCTGGTGCTGCTGCTACACACACCTTGTAGAACTCCTTCCTTTGCTGCGTGTCCTTGTCACTGATCGGCCATACATGGTTAAACATCTGCAGCAGACAGGAACGTACAGCAGCCACCGTTACGCTTGTGAGCATTGGTAGCAGCATTGCAAGCTTTGCAGTGGCTGTGCCGCAGCAGCAGATGCGCCCACCCTCTTGGCAGCTGCTTTGCCCTTGACAACGGAATAGCAGTGGTGCAGAACCAGCTCCAATGCCTTGTTGTTCTTGCTGCGGAACATGTTCTTGCTGAAATCTACATGCTTAGCGCCTTCTGCACCCTGGGCTTCCAGCAGGCACAGGCTGCTGTACAGGGCTGCCTCCTCTTGCTGCTGGTAGTCAGTGAGCAGCACCATCTGTCACAGGTCAAGTGTACAAAGGTGGTGAAAGTACTATAAGCCAGCGGTGACAGCAAGCAACGGCATCGGTCCTCCAGCGACAACAACAGGTTTACAGCGCTGCATGTAAACCGCTGGACCAATCACATTAAAATTTTTTTGCCAAACGCTATACCGTTGGGGGAGTGCTGAGGTAGGACGTTGAGCTGTGACGTGGTTTTGAACTTCCGCACTGACAGCCCAGTTGTTACATGCTCGGCAGTGTTTGAGTGTACTGGCATGAATTAAAAGGGCCCGAATCACCAAAAAGGAGGTTACAGTGTCGGGCAGGCAGCCTGCGACCAAGCTCAGCCTGTAAGTCTGGTGTGCAGACCTGAACTGGTGTCCACTTGGTGTATTGCCACGCATTGCATGCTGCTTTGGGCCTCTGATTGCGTGCTGTGAATAGCTACTTTGCGTCTAGACCCAACTTAGGGTGCCGGCACAGCTGTGGTGCATTCAGACACTGGGAGCACCGTCACTGCGCTGTCACCTAGGTGACTACAGGTGGCCTGGCACCTGTAGTGAAGATGGCACTAGTGCTGCGACAAAGGCTCTTGTTTAGCTCTGTTGGGTGGCCAGTGGCCACTACCGTACGATACTCAGCATGTACCAGTGGCCGATCTGCTTGTGAACTGGTAATGCAGTGCTGGCGGAAGGTGCAGCCGTGATGCATGTGGACGTGATCACATGATCTGCATGCCCCGGTTCAAAACGAGGCAGCTTATGTCCATGGATCCAGAACAGCAGTGCAAGCACATATACACGCGCTGAGCGGAGTGTTTGCCAGCCGGTCAGAAGGGCACAGTCGTATCATTCAATTTGCAATGACTGCACCGTGCCACTCCAAAAGAAAGGTACCGCCTTTTGCATGAAATACCGTACCATGCAGTACGCGTACCGTACGGTAGGTGCTGGACGACTTTGTCTTACTTCATACGGTACTGGAGTAATGTGAACACGTGGAGAGAGAGCAGGCAATAGGCAAACACCAAGGTTTGCATCGACATTTTTAACAGCCACGCATACAGTAAACGGAGGCTGCAGCTGCCGTTGCTGCGAGACCTGCAAACCCTAGTCGTCCTCTGAAAGGCCAGAACAGCAAACATCAACAGATCTAAGCACTTCACGCCTGCAATTGTACTGATAGGCAACAACCCACTGTGGTATGAAGCAAGGCGCAAGTCAAGGCGCCCATCTTAGCTGACCGAAGCTTTTCTGGTCTCTTCTTGAACACTTATAATTGCGTCCAAATTCCATACTTCAACGTCTTTAGAAGCCATAACGTTGAAGCAGCCGCGTGACAGCCATCAGGGACAGCAACTTTGTGCCACAATCTGCAGGCCCACCACACACATCTAGCAGGAGTTTGACTGCAACAACTGCGGCTGTTGCGATGAACAGCGAGTGTGCCACTGTTTAGTATGAAGACATAGAGCGACTGGTCCTCTACTCTGACCAGCCAACCATCATGCAGTGCTGCCTTTTTCAGCTTGTGCTGGTGGCAGCAGCACTAGCAGCGCTTGCAGGAATGTCAGCTGTGGACGCACAGGCACCTGCACCACGTGAGTGCAGATCAGAGAGCAGCAACTGCACCTCACCTGAGTTGTCTGTCAAAGGGCGAGCTTTCCGCTTTGCTTGGGTTGGCTGCACATACATGCAGATGGGTGCGCGCACACCAGCAGCAGCTTGCCGGTGATTGGCGTGCTCTTGCTGTTGCTGCAATGCAGCCAACTATGGGTGCAGGGCTGACACAGGAGAGAGATGCTGCAGAGCAGCAGGTGCATGGGCCAACTGCCCACTGTGCCCTGCAGGAGCTCCAAGTGAGCTGCTGCAGCATGCGGCTCCATTGAGGAGAGGCATGCAACAACCACAACCTGCACCCCACTTCAATCTCACATAAACAATCCTACAGCAGCATGGTAGCTGTGGTAACCACAGTAGCAGCGCTGCCAGCCT
This sequence comes from Scenedesmus sp. NREL 46B-D3, assembly GCA_014080715.1. Taxonomy (NCBI): domain Eukaryota; kingdom Viridiplantae; phylum Chlorophyta; class Chlorophyceae; order Sphaeropleales; family Scenedesmaceae; genus Scenedesmus; species Scenedesmus sp. NREL 46B-D3. Next base: position 77,611 of record JACERP010000154.1, on the reverse strand, counting down.
TAGCTGCGGGTTCACGTGTGGCAGCTGCTCTCAGAAGCAATCATGCATGCACACAGGCCTTGCAGGCTGGCTACACCGCACACACAAGCTGCTGCCAGTGCCAGACAGCGCCCAGATAATGGCTTCAGCTTGCAGCAGTACTGCTCACGGCAGTAAATTCATGACCTGGGGCTTGCACGCTGTTGGGCGCTGACCACCTTCTCTTTGGGTCTGCCTGTGCAGCTCCTTCTTCACTGTTTGGCTGTGCTGGGGAGCTGTGGAACCGCTCCTGGCTGATGGACTGGTCCTATGCTGGCTACATGTATGGCGACTACAGGCTGCCCCGTATGCCGGCAACAGCCAACATCAAGACAGTGTTTGGCGCCGTGGGCAATGGCATTGCTGATGACACAGCCGCATTTGAGGCAGCGATCAGCAGCATGCCGCCTCAAAGCACGTTGCTGGTGCCGCGAGGCACTTATGTCATCACAAGGGTGAGCAGCAGCTGTGATGAAGCACAGCAGTCATACCATACATACCTGCTGACGGCACCGTGCAGCACGTGTGCCATGGTTGACCGCCAGTCACGCTAGGTGTGCAGCAAGCCCAACTCTCCGGTGCTCCTGCCTGCACCACGCTTCTGCTGTACACTGCTTCCAGCAACACGCTGCCGCTACTGCTCTTAGTACGACCAGCAAAGTCAAGCAATGTTGACACTGCAACATGTGCATTCGCCGCATGGCGTCATGTCTTCTTCAGCGCCTGGACATTGACAAGCGCGTCTTCTTCCAAGGTGAGGGTGCTGGTCAGACGATGATGTTCTTCCCCAAGTCCCTGACTCAGATCTACGGCAACACTTACACTGGTGGTGTCAGCCAGTATGCGTTTGGCCCTGGCTTCATCAATTTCAACGGGGCTGACTTCCCAAGCAGCAGCACGCTGCTCGCCAGGGTCACTGCGCGGGCAGGAAGGCGCTCCACCGTGCTGGCGGTGGATAGGTTGGACAACATGCAGCCTGGCCAGGTGAGCGCGGAGCAGGCATGCAGCTGAATGTGTGCAGAATAACGGCATGCTGCTTGAAGGATGCTATGAGGCTGCACACAGGTGTGAGTGTGGATGCCGTAGTTAGCTGCTGCCTGCAGCGCATGCCATGTGCCCTCAAACATGATGCCTTACCCTGCCTTGGCCCTGTGCGCTGCTGCAGATGGTGCGCGTGGTGTTGGACAACACAAACAACAATCTGCTGCGCAGCCTCAACGAGGGCATGTTCCCGCCTTTTGATCCATACAGCAACAGGCAGGATGTCATACGGTGAGGCCCGCCAATACAAGGGGGCAAAGGGGAAAGTCACTGCAGACAAAGCTACAGCGCTGCTAGCAGCTGCCCTGGCGTTGCTCTTTGTGCATCAGCCACCTCAGCTTATGCTGCAGAACGATGCTGGTTGCGTCAAAGTGACTCGACCCTGCTGACTTGCACGTCATGCTGGACTTGGCAACTGTTGACGCTGCCAGGTGGACCAGCCGCATCAAGGCCATACTCAGGACTCCAAACAGAATTGAGCTGGAGCGTGCCCTGCCCTTTGAGGTGGACACAGCCTGGCAGCCGGAGGTGCATGATTGGAACAACGAGCAGCACGGTGTGAAGCGCAACTTCACGGGCATGGCAGACATGACAATACGGTGAGGGCAGCTGCGTGCAACAAGTCCAATAATGCACCATGGTGCTGAAAGGAGGGCCTGTGCTACATTCTTTGTGCAGGTTGCCAGCGCCAATGTAGGCTTGCGCAAATGCATTGCTTGGGCACTGCTGGGATGGCATAAGCTGTACTGCAGCAGGTACCTGCAGTTGCACCTCGCACAGCTGCCACAACCACTCATCGCAGCTGCCTTGATGCTCTCCGCGCTGCCCTGCAGGTTCCCTGCTGGCGCCAAGTTTGCAGGCGAGGGCAAGGAGGTGGGCTACAACGGGCTGTACTTCTATGCCACTGCCCACAGCTGGGTGCGCAACGTGGTGTTTGAGAACGCTGAGTTTGGTGTGGCATTTGACAGCGGCAGCTTCAACAGTGTCGAGAACGTCACCTTCAGGAGCACACGCCCTACAGATGCAGCCATGCCTTGCACCGGCGGCAGGGGCATCTGGAACAAGGTGAGGCATGGACTTGCTGGCAGCAGCTGTGAGAGCCCAGCCCAGAACATTACGATCAGAGATTGGTGACACCGTTGTTATTGTGTGTTGTGCCAGTTGCACCATGCATCTGGAAACATGAGGCTGGCTGCTGGGGCAGTTGGCTGAACGGTGGACTGTGCGGTAGCGCTGCCGTGCTGTTGCAGTTACGGTTGGCCATCTCAACTTGCCTTGCTTGGTGGCAGCTGCAGAACCAGACATTGCTGCACTTGCCAACTGCAGGGATGACACCCAACTGCTCATGTCCCAGCACCACGTGCATAGTATTAGTTTGCTCTGCATGATACAAGTGGCGTGTTTGAATGCCGGCAACTGGTTGCAACCAGCCAATTGGCTTGCTTGCTACCTGCAGGGCACCTTCGACAACCTGGTCAATGGCTTCTTCTTTGAGACAAGCATGCTGTACGAGATTTCCACATCATACTTTGCCATGGGCAACGTATACACCAACGGCAGGGGCACTGACATGACGCTGGAGCTCATGTATGGTGCAGCCTACGGCAACCTGTTCACCAACATCCACTTGGGCGCCGGCACAAAGCCCTTTGGCTGGGTGGCACGCGGCCAGGATGCTGCCAGCTTCAACACGTTCTGGAACATTCGCACAGCCAACGACCGGCTGGTGCTGCCGCCTGCCACCTGGGCGCCCCGGGCGCTGTTTGTCAGCGCAGAGGGAGCAGCCACGGTGAGCAAGCATGCAATGGTGAAATGGCAGCACAGGAGTCCAAGTGCTGCTGAATATTTTGTATGTGCCTAGTGACTGTGGCATGAGCACTGCAATGACAGACGTCCCAACAAGCTGCCTGGACCATTTGAAACAACCTGTGAAACAGCTGTGCACATGGCATGCAATTGCGGCTGCTGTGCGCAGCAGCTGATCAATAAACGCCTGTCTTGCCCGTCTGCTGTCCTACCTGTGTCAATCTGCGCTCGCAGCCGGCGAACTCAGCCGCAGTTGGCTGGTACGTTGAGTCCCGCTCCGATGTGTTCCCATATGACCTGTGGACTGCAATGGCACGGGCCCGGGACAGGCCGCTGCCAACGCCTGTGCCGACTCGCTTCAGTGGGCCCGGCTATGGCTGCCTGGCTGATGGCACCAGGTGCTGTAGAAACACAACGGCTGGCTGCCCACCCTGCCCAGCAAACGCTGGCGACCCTTCAGCGCTCTGGGGCTGCAGGGTGGGTGCTTGCCGTGTGACAGGGCATGTTGGGTTGCCAGGGCTAGTCAAATGGCAAGCACAGCGCAGCCTCAGGCCGTGCAGTGGACTGGACAAGCAGGGAAACAGCTGCGCAGTGTGCAGTGCTCCCTGCCTGCAGCAACACCAACCTGCTTAGTGAGGGTCAGTATACCTGTATGTACTTGCTTGGCAACTGTTGCTGCTGTTCAAACACCTGCAGGGTGAGCTCTGGAGCCCGCAGGACAGGCTGGCGTATGACTGGGGCTGGGCTGGTTACGCCAATGGCGACAGGAAGCCCCCGCTGCTGCCAGTGAGGGTCAACCTGAGGACGCAGTTTGGTGCAAAGGGTGATGGGGTGACAGACGACACACAGGCACTGCTGAGGGCCATAGACTCCATCGCCAGCGGCGTGATATACCTGCCGGCAGGCACCTACATCCTGACAGCTGTCATCAACATCCGCAAGCATATTGTGATCCGCGGTGACGGACAAGACAGGACGATTCTGCGGTTTCCAAAGTCACTCACGGAATTGTATGGCAACACCTACGTCGAGGGCAAGTGGGTGGGCACGAGCCAGTACAGCCATGGCACTGGCTTCATCAACATTGGCGGCTGGGACCCCACAGGGCGGGACTTCACCAAGCTCACATGGGTCAAGGCGGTGAGTCGGTCAGCAGCAGCTAGCTACCGTAGCGTCAACAAGCTTGTGGCAGGCTTGGGGTGCGCTCAGGGTAGCCAACGGGACCACTCCCCGCCCTGACCCATATGAGCAGCCAGCAGCGCGTGCAAGCAGGCTTGCAAGTTATATTGCTTGCAAGGACTGCTTGCAAGGCAGTTCATGGCGCGCCTGCCACGGCACCATCCTACAACTGCCGTCACAGTCGAGACATGCCGTTGAACAATGCTGAAGGCTGCTTTTCATGTCTGCTCTTGCTGCTGATGCCCCTGCCACAGAATGCCAGCCGTGGTGACCGCCTGTTGCGGGTTGGCAGCAGCGTGTCGATCACTGTGGGCCAGTGGTACCGCGTGCTGCAGAAGGACCCAGGAGACGGCTCACTCATGTGGGAGCTTCATGGAGGGGCCTTCCCAGTGGTGGCAGCGCAGAGGGGGTATGCAGACCCATGCAGGTGGGCAAAGCGACAGGCATGCTCGTTGGTTGCTGCCAGCGGTGAAGCAGGCTGCCTCTTGCTCCAAAAGCCATCGCTGACCAGCACGTTTAGCTGGTGGTTTGGGCTCAGCAAGCATGTGTTACCATCAAACGCTGATGTGCCAGCTTCATGCATGCACATGTCCGTCTGCAGGTTTCTGAGCCGGGTGCTGGCCAAGGGCACAGACTGGATCAGGCTGGAGAGGCCCCTGCCATTCAAGGCAAGCGCATCCTACATGCATCAGTTGGATTCAGGACGAGCGCATCCAGCAGTGCAATCACATCATGCTCGCAAATTCCTGCTGAAGTCCCTGTGTATGTTATGCTGCATGCTGGCGTGCTGACGTTGCAAGCATGCTGCCTGCCTGCAGGTTGACACGCGCTGGGCGCCAGAGATCCACAAGTTCATGCCCATGCTGAATGACAACACAGGCTTCGAGTACTTCACCCTGGACTTCCCCTGGACGCCCTACCCGGGACACTTCCTGGTGAGGGCACCAACTTGCATGCTCTTTGCCAGCACTGTAGTCTGACCAACCGTACAGTGGCGTTGTGTGCGCTAAGGTAACATTGCAGTGCTCGCAGCCGCGCATCGCGTCTTCCTCTCCTACCTGCCTCAGCTGTCTGCCACGGCAAGCTGGTCGATGACTTGCCGCTGCGCTGGCAATGCCTCTGTGCAGGAGCCTGGCTTCAATGGGCTGCACCTGAACCAGGTGGTCAATGGCTGGGTGCGTGGCGTGACTGTGCGCAACTCAGACATGGGCGTGTACACCTGGGGCTCCGTCTTCTGCACCATCAGCGACCTCACCCTCACCAACAGCAAGCAGCGCGCCTGGTACAACGGGCACAGGGGCGTCTGGATGGAGCACGGCAGCGACTCCATGCTCACACGGTGAGCGGCAACAGCCCTGGCTCAGCGGATTGAGCGGCAGACAAGTGAACAGCAGCATGCTTGATGCAAGTGACGTACATGAACAGACAACCACTGGTAATACTGCGATGATTGCAGCGGCTGTCCTTCTTCAACAGGAGCCAGCCAGCTTGGCTGGTGGCAGGGTTGCTGTTTTGCTCAGTGCCTGATACTGTGTGTCGTGTGCTGCCCCTGCCCTCAGCTTCAACATCACTGACAGGTTCGTGCACGACATCAGCGTGACGGGCACTGAGCACGGCACTGTCATCATGGACGGCACCGGCCTGGACATCAACCTGGACCACCATCGCATGGCACCCTACCAGGTGGGGGGCGCTGACGCTGCTGAGGGTGCCCTGTGACGCTGCAAGAGGCCCGCACCGGGGCCTCAGTCGAGCCCAAGCGCCTTGCATCGTGGCATGCATTACGCTGCCAAAGCTACGCTGCGTTCAGACTTGCTGCGTTCATACACAGGACTTTGCACACGTCTGCCAGAGTGACCTGTCTAGGATGTGCCCCCCAACTGTGCTTTGCCGCTGCCGCTGCTCGCGTGCAGAACCTGTTTACAAACATCCACATGGGCTTTGGCTCGCGCGTGTTCTACGCCAGCGGCGATGCCGACTGGGGCCCACACTCGGGCTACTACTCCACCTTCCACAACCTGCAGTCAGACATGCGCTTCCTGCTGCCTACTGACGAAGACTTTGGCGCCAACCTGACCTTCATTGGCCTGCCAACCGACGACTCAAAGGACCCGCCAGGCATGGGCTGGTATGTTGAGCTGCTGGCTCGGCCTTTCCCGCAGAACCTGTACACCAGCTTCACCAGCACACGTGCCGCGCGCAACCAGGGGCCAGGCATGTGTGCTCCTGCAGCAGCCTGCTGAAGCCGTGACCCGCGTGCAGCATGCGGTTGTACCATAGTAAAGCCCGCCAATGTGCATTGCTGTTGTGCCACTTGTGCCGCAGTGTGACGTTGGCCATAGCATATCTGCAGATATGCAGCTGCATAGGAGGCTAGCCTCTGCCGCATGGCAGGTTGCGGCTGCCCAGCACAGGCCAATACAAACTAGTGTGAATGTTCAGACATTGTTTAGGCATCAGCTCCATCCCATATATCAAGCCAAAGTATTGTCAAGCTTGTTTTGCATGCATATGTTTCCAGATTGATTTCCAGATTGATTTCCAAACAGATTCAGTCGTGTTGTGAAACCCCGCAGCACTGCACGCCAACATATACTTTATGTCAAGTGCGACCAGCAGTCTGGCACTGTTTCCTCTACAGTGATTGCTGCAGCCAACGCTGCAGCTGTGTCAGTGTTGTGTCACCCTCAAGGGTTTTGTAGCCAAATCTCCTGTGCTAGGATGCCTTGCATGTCCAGGCACTGCTGACCAAGTACAGCAAGTTCTTGAAGTGACTTGCGCTGGGGTCAACCAAACAAAGTGCAGGTTATACAACATCGTACAGCATGCATGCAAAGGAGTGCCCGTATGTTTGCAGTGGAGTCACAGCCAATGGATCTGAGTCAGGAGCGTCTGCAACCGTATGCAACTGCCTCAGCCTGCATGCATATCCCAGCCCCACAGCCCTGCACAACAACCTGCTCATAGCAACTGCGTACCAACCGTACTTGGCACGTTCAGTGGTCCAGGGGGCCAAGGTGATCACCAGTCATGACTGGCCATGCGGGAGGATTCATGGTGTCCTGTGCTTGCCATGCCTGCTTCCTCATCAGAACCATGCTGCCATCTGGAACCTTATGGCCGTGCACTTCAGGCGGTGCTTGTTACAGGGCGGCAGCCGCGGCAGCCTTTGACGCCAAATGGCCTGATGCCCTGGCAGTGAAGCAGTAACAAATATTCTTCCAGGTAGATGTACATCTACACATGTGTCAAGAACCTATGCAAGAGGCACCTCACCCAGTGGGAGAGCCACAGCTTGCCCTGATGCTGCTGGCATGCAAGCGATGAGTTGATGTCGCGTGGTTGGCAGCAGCGGCAGCAGCAGCCAACCAAGTGGTAGTACAAGCAGTCCTCAGCAGCAGCCTGACATCAGCCAGCTGTATGCAGATGGGCTGCAGCTGTGCAGGGCGCTGGTGGCTCTGCTGCACCGCTGTCGCTGGTGTGCAACAGCCTGGGCCGTGACAACCTGGCCATGGCAGGGGCGAGTCAGCCTGAGGCAGGTGTTGCCAGCAAGGTGTGTGCTGGCCAGCAGGCCATGGCTACCGCTGCCGCTATTGCAGTGCTGCCTGCCAGGGGGCCGACTGGCGGCGGCGCTGGAAGGCCTGGAAGGCCTGCAAGGCCATGGCGGCAGCTGAGCTGGCGTGCAGCTAGTGGGGTGGCTCAGCTGAGGTTGTGTTGGTGTCGTACCGTGTTCAACACGTTCCTGTTCATGCCAGGCTATGTTTGAATCAACAGCTTTACATAATATTGTTCTTGCCCAGGCCATGTTGAATTCAGCTGCTTTCACCTATTTCGTGAGAGGACACGGCACTAGCATGCAGTACACTGGCCATGGCAGCCCATCCACCCACCCCGCATGAAAGCGCATGACTGCTGCTGTTCATGCAACGCGGACCACCCACTATAAACGATGCTGGCGCCACTGATGACATGTAGAAAGCAGCTGTCCAGATCCAGGAGCTTCAGGGGCACCAACCCTTCTGCGTCCAGGAAGCATCAGGTAGAGGGCTGCACACGCACACTTGATATCTCGAATAGTAACCTGAAGCAAGCGATGAGCGCAGCGGCAGCAGGATTGTCAGCGGGCTGGTGCCCAGACGAATCCTGGTCCTACTGCTGGCTTTGTAGTCCAACTCGATGGCCTCTTGCCAAAACCTCGATGACAGAACCTTGGCCCGCCAGCTATCGTCGCTTCTGGTGCAGGCAGCAGGCAATAAACAAAAAAAGCAGCAGCAGCAGGAAAGGCACACCAGCAAACACAGGAATGCACGCGTGCTGTATCCTGCAGTATCAGCGCACAGCAGTGTCCTCGTACACACTCTCAGACGGCATCACTGATGGCATGTTAAGCACGTGAGAGCATGTCAGTCTTCCCCCCCTCCCTGTTTTAAACAGGGTAAGATAGTACCAGGTGACTAGTGCAGCATAGCACCGGTGCCGGCGGTGATACCACGCTTAGCCTCCCGAACCCTGATTACAGCTTGCATGGCTGCCGCTGTGATTTTGTGACACCGTGGTGAGGGCTTGCTGGAGGCGCAGCGCAGCCACTGGTGTCGGGCAGGGCGCTGAATGCAAGGGCACGGTGGCAACTACCTTGGTCTGTGTCATCCCGGTTTCTTCTTGGATGCTCGGAGAGGCCGTACTAGCCGGGCTGCTGGCCAATTGGTGCTTGCAAGCAGTGCATCGCATGCGTGCACTGCACCTTTGCTTCGGCTGGTGCTTAAGACCCCGCTTCTTTACTTGCTCAGGGTTTCGTTTGTTGGCAGGCCTGGAGGACGCGACATGCAGCAGCCCAGAGTCCCGCCGACACGTTGTGTTACAGTTTTGCCAAAAGTAGGTAGGCCGAACCCTGGCTACATCCGCATGCATCACCATGCATCACCTGTACAATGCACATGCACCGCTTTGTGCGCATCACACGTGCTTCCGCAACAAGTCACACCAGCCCCTGCAGCCTGGCCATGCCAGCCCCAGCGCAGCCCCGCTGTGGCTACTTCCCTGAGGGCTGAGTCAGCAGGCGCAGCGCATCGGCCAGGAACTTCACAGCCCCCGTCACGTCGTCATGCCCCAGCGACGACACAGCAAACTTGGCCCATTTCTGCGCCTCACTAACGGCTGCACCAGACGGCTGAAAGCTGCCAGGCGGCGGCAGCACGGGCATCTGGTAGGCTGGCGCTGCTGCTGCTGCTGCTGCTGCTGCATGTGCTGGTGCCGCGGCTGCTGGCTGCTGTGCGCCACCACGGTACGGCGACCCCGAGTGCTGCTGTTGTCGCTGCGGCTGCTGGTGGCTCGGATACGGGCTGCCGCCAGTTGCTGCTGCTGCAGGTGGTGGCGGTGCTATAGGGGCTGCCGGCGGTCGCTGCTGGTGCTGCTGCACAGCAGGCGGCGAGTGCGGCACTGCTGCTGCTGCTGCTGGTGTGACTGGGTCCACCAAGGGTGGTGCCACTGGGAGTTGGTAGCCGCCGTCAACGCCAGGGTAGCCACCTGGCAGTAGATAGTCAGCGGCAGCAGCGCACGAGGGCGCAACAATCACAAGCGGTGGCGCGCGCATGCCAAGGCCATGGAACTCTTCAGCCATACAACACGACGACGCCACGGCAACACACCCTTGTTCTGACGCCTGCCAGCTGCTCCTGCACGGTTACGTGCTGTTGATGCAGAGCTACATCAGCAAGCTGCTGTTGGCACCGGTTAACAGAGCAACAGCCCAATACATATATAACAGCGCACCTGAAGGCTGGCCTTGGCTGCTGCCTGATGCTTCCGCCTGGCTGATGTGTGCTGCATCGGTGTCCAGAGTGCGCCCGGTGTCCAGCTGCAGCAGGTACATGCACGGCCTGGCCGGCGCACGCAGCGCAGCAGCATGCACAAAAGTTGGTTGGGAGGGGCATGGTCAGCAGCGAAAGCCGCACACACACTCCCTGCAGTGATGCACCATGCAAGCAACTATAGCCTGCATGCGGAGGCAATCAGTCAGCTCGGGTCGGTCACAGTGTCCTGCATGTCAGTGCATTGTGCTTTTGCGTCCCCGCAGGTGCCTCAGCACCAGGCCATGCACGGCAGCAACGCCAGACCCAGCGGGCACAAACCGCAAGTCATGCGCTGCACATCCCTCAGCCGACGGCTCGCACTCCACACACAGCAGCTGCACAAACGCAACGCACCAGCTGTCCACTTTGGCAGCGATCACGCTGCCGGCCACCGGGGGGTCGCCAAATGATGCCACGTACAGGATGCGCGCCCCTGCAGTCACAGCTGGCGCCATCTGGCTGTCACACAGCTCCTCAAGCCTGTCACGCAGCGCAACCTGCGGCAGCACAGCAATGCATATGTACGGCAGTAACCCTTGTGCTGTGCAGTCACCTCCGCAACATCTCCTCAGTGGTGTGGGGTGCTTGAGATGAAAGAGCCACGCACACCTCCTGCCGTGAGACCTGCAGCAGCACGGCGTGCTCTCTGCAGTGCCGACGCTCGGCACACACATGCCAGGAAGGGCGCCCGGCATGCAAGAGCATGCGCGTGCAAAAACAGCAGCAGTTGCGGCAGCAGCAGCACACCTTGTACACTGCCTGGCCCCCGGGGCCGCCCTCAGGGCTGAGCACCAAGCCCACTGTGCCCTCCTCAGGCGCGCCGCCTTCGCTGCCTGGCGCGCAGCACCACACGCGCGAGCCGGGCCTGAAGCGCAGCCCCGCTGCTGCTGCTGCAGGCGCCAGCAGGCCAGTCGAGCCTGCGGGTGGGATTGTGCTGGGTGGCTTGGGCAGGCTCAGGAAGTCATCCGTTGCAGATTCGATGCTGTCCAGGTTGGACGCAGGCACATCTCCTGCAAGGCGAACCAGCAGCAGCAGCGGCAGCAGCGCACCCAGTGGGAGGAACTATGGGCGAGTGCGAGGCGCAGGCTGTGGCAGGCGCGTGCAGCTGCTGCGTCAGCCCACATGCTGCCCCTGCCTGGCGTCTGATCACCTGCAACTCCGACCACCAACAACCAACATTGTACGCAGCCACACCACCGCAGCTGCCACCTGCCAACCCACGGGACCGCCTCATGCTGCTGCTGCTGCTGCCGTGGCTGCTACGCCCACCTGGCGGCATCCCCTGCTGCTTTCCAGGCATGCTCTGCTCGTACGAAGGCCCAGAAAACATGTCGGCGCCTGCAACGCCTGGTGCACTGCCATCAGCCATGTCGCTGCCTGCCTCTGGCGGGGGTGCTGGCTGGCGGCCCTCCCGCAGCGCCTTGCGTATCTCTGCTGCTCGCCACAGCGCATAGCGCGTCTTCAGCAGCAGGTCTGGTGCTGCGTACTCCAGCTCCTCGCCAGGCTTCAGGAACTGCTCCAGGACCTGCCACAGCACACAGCACCAGCACATCAGTACACAATGTCAGCAGTACAGTTGCGGCGCTGCAACGAGCGGCAACAGCTCACATTGAACAGCTGGGTTCACACCTCCAGGGAGACGCCGGATGCATCCACGTGTGCACCTGCAGATGTACCAATTGCACTTGCCTGCACAGCGGCTGCTAAGGGTCTGTGCAGCGCCCGCAGCGCCACAGCTCACACGCACCTGCAGGAAGATGGCTGCTGCATAGTACGCCTTGCAGGTGTTCATGTCGGCGCGCCCCGCACGGTCAACCTTGTCAGCGCGCTTGAACACGTTCAGTGCAAAGTTTTCGCAGTACATCCTGTCTGCCTCCTCGTCTGGCTTTACGGCTGGCTTGTCCTTTTCGCACTGCAGAAAAGTGGCTTTGATGAGGCCTGATATCTCCTTGGTTGGCTGGGGCAGCTCCAGGCCCTGCCAGCAGATGGGCCACACACAAGCAGGCATGCATTGCTGGGCGCTGCAGGGCTGAGTGGTCCAATAAGCATGAGGCGTGTAGCACACAGCACGCTACTACCCTTTGAAAGGAACGAGATTGAAGCAATCGTTAGCTGTTCAAGGATGTATGGAAGCTGGCACCAGGAAGGTGCATGCGTACTAATGCACTGCTGCTGCTGCTGCTGGCCCCTGCTGCTCACCCTCTTGATAGCATACAGCCGGCAGTAGTAGGCCATGCGAGGCTCCAGGGCTTGGATTTCCTCCGCCCTCTGCACCGTAATACACCATTGATATGAACAAATCGCTACATGCTGGCAGTTGGGTTTTCACTGCTCCCCGTAACCATCACCTGCAAGATGGGCAATAGCACTTTCTTTTGTTCCTCAAGGTCAGAAGTCATTTTGAACTAAATCTTCAAAATACGCTGCGGTGTGCCGAGACGCTTGAGTGCTTCACCCGCTCAACAGCCTTGTACATAATAAGCCGTGTGTGAAAGATATGCTGAAAAACTCTAGAGTGCTGCTTTAGCGTAGATCAAGGAGCAGGAGGCCATGCACAAGAACCCTCCTTGCTGACCAGGTCGATTCACCTTCCAGCTTGTTGTGCCTACGTCCGTGCCCGCGCCTACTGCTGCTGATCGACCGCAGTAACGAGGATCAAGTTGAATGCAAAACTGCGCTCCACTTCTGACACTGCAGTTACGTTTAAACTGGACCCTGACAGCAGAATGCCCGCCATCGGCAAAACTGAGAAGAAGCTGAAGCAGGTACAGCACAGGTCCACTGCGTTCCTCGTAACATGGTATCACACCGGCTGACAGTTGCTCTGCGGGCCATGCACTGCAGAAAGCAGCACAGGATGAGCTGTTAGCACTGCAGACAGCACTCAAGGCTGTCAACCAGGTACGCACCTCAATGACGATAGCACACTGGATTGATTTGCACTCAACATCATGCTTAAAGCGCCCACTGATGGCTCCTCGCTGCTGCCGGTCCTGTACAACACGCAGGAGCAGAACATTCTGCAGCACTTCCCAGCTTTTGTGTCGTACAACAAGAATGATGTGGCAGTCACTATCAGCTTTACCCATGGCAACAAGCTGAGCCAGCAACAGAAGGATGCACTCTGGGGCGTATTTGAGGCCAACATGAAGGACATATACACAGCAGACCAGCAGAAATGGAACCCTAGCGTGAAAAAGCGAGAGCTCTTCCATGTAAGAAACTGAAGCAGAAGTCGGCAGCAGCAGCAGCAGCAGAACACGCTACGTTGTCAAGAAGCCAATATCTGCACTTGGGAGCAAACAGTTTGAATGTCGACTACAGCCTCGCTTTGTGCAACGGAAGCAATCATACACTACCACAGCTTCCCATTGTAGCAACACATCTGTAGCCTCAAGCTGCTTCTCCTGCTGCTCATTGCCTGCAGGAGGATGCGCGCTACCTCCTGGCCACTGACACTGAAGGACGGCTGCTGGGCTACACACACTTCAGGTAGTGTCAGCACTGCCCTGGCTGGCCATATGCTGCACCCAACCGTGCATGCAACGGCACCAATGCCCCATCTCAAACCCCCACGTCATTGCTGATCACCTGTCAAAGCCAAGCACAGCACACTACTAGCTGTTGCACCACTTGTTGTTTCAGCAGTACCGGCAGCTTGATCACCTGCTGTTGTTGAGGACAACCTGCTGCTGGCGGCCCTGGATGTTTGTGCCTGCTTCTTCTGAGTCCCAGTCCGCTCGCTCACATACACAACACGCACCCACACACACGGTTGTACCTCTGCCTGCTGCACCCTCCCTGCTTGGCCCAGGTTTGAGCTGGAGGACAACCTGCTGTCTGATGATGAGTTGCAACTGCACCGCCTGGGCAAGCACAGCAGCGTGGTGTACTGCTACGAGCTGCAGCTGGACGCATCCATGCACCGCAAGGGGCTGGGGCGGCGGCTCATGCAGATGCTGGAGCTGCTGGTGAGGCGCGCGCCCACCCGCCGGCACCAGCCTAGCTTGATTTTTTTGGGCTGGGCGCTGTGTGTGCTGCACTGCAAGCTGCCCAAGCTGGCAGCACAATACCGTGGCAGCGTGTAGCGGCAGCTAAGCTGTCGTGCCCTTGACAATGACACCATCTATGGGTTCAAGATGGCTGCCCCTCTGCTGCTGCTGCTGCTGGTGCTGCCGCTGCTGCAGGCGCTCAAGTTTGGCATGGACATGGTGCTGCTGACAGTGCAGCGCAGCAACAGCAGCGCACAGGCCTTTTATGAGCGCTTGGGGTACCGGCAGCACCCCACCTGCCCTGCCCGCAACGACTTTGAGGACTTTGATGAGCAGGACCCGGGCCACAGGATCCTGTTCAAGGACCTGAGGCGCAAGAGCTAGGGCTCATGCCGGCCCAACGCAGTCATGCAAGACCCAGGTTTACTCGGCAACCAGTCGCTGCCTCAACAGTACTGTCATTGATGGTGTAACATCCAAATTGTGATCATCATCATCATATTACCCATTCAAGCCATAGCATCAGCGCCATCGGCCCCGCGCCCCACTGGGGCGGAAAGAGGAGGGAGCACTGCTCCAGAATGTTTGCATGCATTGCGCACATCCCAAGACTTGACAAGAAAAGCAACAATACACGGTGACACCATCAGACATCTTCCAGAACTGCCCCAATTATCATCAGATACAAAACGCAACACCTTGATTGACGAATCAGCCATGGACAAAACGCTGCGCAACTTTTCAGCGCAACCAGGCAGGGATCTGATCTCAGCAAACATATCATCCCTCTGAGCAGAAGTAGCAGGGCAATCAAACATGAAGTGTGACAAAGACTCAACTTCTGCACCACAACAAGGACATCCTGAAGTGGAGTTAGCTCTGCGACCGCCAAACTGACTAGTACGCTCATGTACACACAGACAACCCATACGAACACGCAACAGCAATTCAATACCACGTGGAATTGCCACTGAACGCAAGTACGGCCTAGGCCTCCTGAAACCCATAGCATCAACATGAGTGGGATGCACATGAGCCACATACCGACTCAGAGTGGAGTGTTCCAACGTTTCACATGCAATCCTTTCAGCATGTAGTGTCCTGACCTGCTTGTTGACATGGCTCTTGCACGCACCGGCTCTGCCTTCCGCGGTCACAACATTCACACCATACTTGCACAGCAGGCTCTGCACATACTTGTGCCACGGTGTCACCGCCACAGCACCACTAGGACGCCTCCATTCAGCTGTAAACACTTGAATTGGCAGCCGAACGCCCTGCATACGCTGAATCCTGTAGTAGTACTCCAAAGCCCTCTGATGAAGCCACATATGCAACGGTTTCACACCCCATTCTGCCAAGAGAGCTGAAGAGCATGGGCGCTCCTTGCCACAGCGCATTGCGCATTTGATGATGTCTGTCTGTCTGTCTCCAAAGTGTGATGTTTGGTGACAATCAAGTACGCTGGCTGTGGGCTTGCGGCCTGTTAACTGAGTTGTGACTTACTCCTACCTGGCATGCATATGGGCGCCACACACAGTACTAGTGTCACGAAGAAGCACTCTAACGCAGCAGCAAAAGGCAAGCAAGCAAGCAGGGTCACCCTAGCGTGGCACTGCTGCCAGTGGCAGACTTGCCCTATCTGCTGGGCATGTCTGTGGTCAACCTCCTGAAGCACGACAGTCTGTGACCGACCTGCTGCATCGGGGCACTACCCCTCTAGTGGAGGTAGGTTACTGACATACGGCACATATGCATATGCTGCTGGCTGTCAGCCGCAGGTCTGAACTTAAGTACAACGCTTGTACAGTACTATAAACACTTTCCTGGTCAGCACGTGCTGCTGTAGATGCATGCTGGTGCATGCATGTAATACGCAGCAGCACCCTAACCCAGCATGCATGTGGGGTGACTGCAGGAAAGCAAGCTCTGCATGTGTACTGCAGTGCATGGCATGCGCGCATGGTATGCCGCGGCTCCTGAAAAAGCTAAACTGTGTTTCATGAACAGTTTCTCTGTTGCCTTTTATGTCATGGCTTTGACAGCAAGTTTGCAGACAAGGAAGCCCTGAACGAGGAACGAAATCCCCAGAGACTCCCAATGCACATGGAGTGCCCACTCTTGCTGCAGACTGCGCAGATGTTAGAGCAGTGGGGCTCAGCTGTCAGTGATTTATGTAAGGGGCTGTGGCAGCTGACAAACAGTGCTGAAAAGCATATGCATAGACGACATTAACCTAGCTAAAATACAGCGTTGATCCCTACCAGAGCTGAGAAGCTCCTTTTCAAGCGCAGAGTGGCCTGGCTTCCGTGTCCCCTGCCAGCTGGGGCTGCTGTCCTGATCAGAGATACCTACCAGAGATCTCTGGACTCTGGCGCAGTCTACGCCATGAGTACATCACTGCATTTAGCACAGCATTACAAGGAATAGGACAACAAAACAACTATGGGGTTATAGTGCTGCTGCCGTTTCGATTCACCATGTCGTGTGCCTGCCCTTTGTAGCTATGGCTGCCTTTCAATGATTGCGGCAATGCAAGGCAAGGGATGCAAAATTGCTTGGATACGTTTCTTACAGGAGGGCTGGAGCAATACCCAGTGTCAAGTTGGCAGAAAAAGTGGGAAGTGGTTCCATTGTTGGACGATTCATGAGTTGCATGCAGCGATGTCACCATAGCAAAAACCTACTAGGGTTTCAAAGCAGGGGTCGGGCGTCACCTGCAGTTACTTTGAGTGTGCCAGCACATGTAGAGGGAGACTGCCAGCACATCACGTATTCTTTCAACGGGTTTTGCTCACCTTGACCTGTGATCCGGCGACGCGGAGGTCGCGCCCATTGCTCTTGTGCTCCCCGGTGTCGGGCTCTATTTAGCGTGACTGCTGCCGTCACGGAGGTGGTAGGGGGAGAAATTTGGTGTGTATCAAGCTTGGGTTTGATGGCAGCATCTGCCAAAGGTGCATACTCAACAGGCTTTGCTGCTGCATGGTGGTGGTGGTGTGCTGCTGCTGCAGACACTTGCAAACAGCCATGCAGGAAACTTCCGACCCAGAGGAGCCCATTCAGCTTCCTGAAGCAATCGTACTGCACATCCTCAGCCTTCTGCCAGCAGTGCACCAGGCCTACACAGCCAGGCGTGTCTGCAAGGCAGCCCATGCCAGGCTCAGGCAGATGACAAGAATCTCAGCTGCCAGCGCAGAACTACCACTCGCAGCGCTCCAGGAGATGTTTCTGCAGCACACTTCCGGCATGTACAAGCAATGGCATCTAGCAGCTGCCAGGGCAGCCTGTGAAGACTCGCAGGGCTTGCAGTGGCTGCACAGCAGTGGCTGTGCATGGGATGTGCGAGTGTGCAGCAATGCGGCTCACGCAGGCAACCTGGCACTGCTGCAGTGGGCGCGCCAGCAGCGTACACCTTGCCCGTGGAGCAAAGGCACGTGCAGTGCTGCTGCAGCTGGTGGGCATGTCGAGGTGCTGGAGTGGGTGCGGCAGCAGAGCCCGCCGTGCCCCTGGGACGAAGAGTGCTGCAGCCGCGCAGCCAGTGCCGGCTACCTGGGCCTGCTGCAGTGGGCGAGGTGAGGGCGCACTGCACGATATCCATCAAGTCTTCACCTTTGTACTGCTGAATAAGATGCGGCTGGCATGCAGGGGCGCCAGTGGAGTGGGGCCCTGGCAGCCAGCTTTGCAAGCCTTTGTGTGAGCGCCAACATGACAGCTGCTTGCCTGCACTAACACGTGTCTCATTATGCTAGCTTGTGCTTCTTGCATGCACGCATTCAAACACCGTGCAGCTCCTTGGTGCGCGTCTCACATTGTACCTGCGGCTGTCGCCACACCTGGTGCGTGCTCCTGCCAGGGCCCAAGACCCGCCCTGCCCTTGGGACCAGTGGGTGTGCACCGGCGCAGCCGCCAACGGCCACCTGGCAGGTGGGGTTCACTCTGACTGCATCTGAACTTGATATGAAGGATGTGCGGTTGCGCCAGAGACCGCGTTGCCTGCTGCTCAGCGCTGTGCGCAGCCGCGCTCCTGCCCCGTCCTGCTGTACACTGCCACCTTGTGCCGCTAAGCATACAGCTGGTGCTGTGGTTCCAGCGTAGCTTTACTGCCGTGTGGTGACTTTGTACAGTGCTGGCCTGGGCGAGGCAGGCCGGCTGCAAGTGTGACGACAGCGTATGCACGGCAGCAGCAGGGGCGGGCCCCCTGCATATCTTGCAGTGGGCTCGCTGCCAGCAGCCGCCCTGCCCATGGGGTGCTGGCGCATGCATTGCTGCAGCGCGAGAGGGCCGGCTTGATGTGCTGCAGTGGCTGAGGCAGGGTGCAGCAGCTGGCGGCCAGTCGGATGCATTGGTACAGCCTTGCCCCTGGAATGCGTGGGCGTGCACGGCAGCAGCAGCTCGGGGGCACCTGGATGTGCTGCAGTGGGCACGGCAGCAGGGGTGTCCCTGGGATGACGGTGTGACGAGGTATGCAGCGCAGACAGGGCAGCTGGAGGTGCTGTCGTGGGCCAGGGGGCAAGAGCCGCCTGCGCCTTGGAGCAAAGCAGCCTGCTTTGGAGCGGCAGCTGAAGGCCACCTTGAGGTGTTGCAGTGGTTGCACGAGCAGCAGTGTCCTTGGAACAAGAGTTTTTGTGAGAAGATTGCACGACGTAACGGCAACCAGCATGTGCTGCATTGGCTGCAATCCTTGGAGGAGGTGTGAAGTGTCGCGCTTTGCAGCAGCATCCCCCTCAGAGCGCAGAGTGCCACCTACCTTTGCTGGTTTGCTTAGAGGTCGCCGCAGGCTGCTGATGGCTACCACGTGCCACGCCCAACCAACATTGGTAACCATAACAAGTGTATAACGACGGCCGTGACAGCCGCTCCCTCAACCTGTTGGATCTGTCAGCAGGGTTACTTGATGGTTATAAGATAGCATCACTAGCTAGTGCCATTGAAGTGGCAAACGAGTTGCTTGTTGGCTGTCGAGACACCGGTCAGGAATTGGAGCACTGCCGCACTTGGTGCATTGTCAGCCAGGGCTTTGGCTCTGGAACTACTGCATCAAGTTCTGCAACGTGGACTCAAGGGTACTCCCACCTGTTACATTATGATATGTGCCTCAGTCACTGATGATCAGTTGCCACCTAGCCTGATGCATCATACTGATCACATTGAAAAGGTTAAGTTGTTACTTGTCTCAAAGGACCTCAGGTGGGCCAAGCCTTGAAGATGCGGATGTCATGTGCAAAAAGGCTAGTGCACTACGTCTCTCCTTGAGCAGGAGTTATCCAATGTAGCTGAACCGCACCACTGGTGGTTGAAGGCTGTGCCGGCAACAGCAAAAGCTAAGCAATAACGATTGGAAGTTGGTAGGCATACATGCATCCCCCCATCTGAATACAAACTATGCTTCTCCTGCTTTTTGCAAGGAAAAATGGTATACTACAAGGCGACTACCTGAAGATGGCGCTACTGACCCCTTTGATTTGCGCGGGCAACCCATGGAGGACTACAAAAGAGCTGAAGACCATCATGCTCGCTCCCCGCTCATGGCTGCAGCAGCACTGACCAGGTTTCATTTTGGGTGCAGGTTATACTAGAGGAACTAGCAAGGAGTAGAAGCAGAGATCTGAGGTTTAAAAAGATTCAGCCGCTGGGCCATAGTGGCGGGGGCCCCATTCTAGCATGTGAAGAAAGCAGCACTCTAACGCAGCAGCAAAAGG
Organism: Scenedesmus sp. NREL 46B-D3; assembly: GCA_014080715.1. Taxonomy (NCBI): domain Eukaryota; kingdom Viridiplantae; phylum Chlorophyta; class Chlorophyceae; order Sphaeropleales; family Scenedesmaceae; genus Scenedesmus; species Scenedesmus sp. NREL 46B-D3. The sequence continues at coordinate 58,027 of JACERP010000154.1, read as the reverse complement.
CAAGCAAGCATGTGAGTGCCGCAATTGCTGCATTGTGCTTTGTAAAGTGTGTCTTCCTGCAACCCTTTACACAAGCAGTGCAGTACGCAATGGGTATACACAGCACCATATCTACAAAGACGCCAACCCAGGCAACTGCCAACCACTAATGACTGGCTTTAGCGCTCGACATTGATGCACAGCAGCCTGTCTGCCACTGTATCACAGCAAGGACCGTGCAGCTGGTGCAGCGCTGCTGCAGCAAATCAGACTCTGAAACGCTCCAACCATCACACCAACTAACAACTTGCGCAGGACCAATCAAGAGGCGAGGTCGTCCTGCAGCAGCAGCGCCACAGACGCCAGCACCCACTTGTGCGGCGACTCTGCAGTGCGAAGCGTGAAGTTGCTGACACCTGGCGAGTACACGTTGGCGCGCTGCATGTTTGTGTACACCGGACACTCGTAGTACCCCTCCAAGCTGTACTGCTCCGTGGTGACGGGCTTGACGTGGATGACCGGCAGGGCCTGGTGGAGCTCGTTGGGCAGGGACTCCTTGAGCACGCCCTCCTCCTTGTCCCACCTGCAGGGGCGGCAGGCGCACAGCACAGCAGGCCACCAGCACGCACGCCGGAGGAGTTGCAGGTTGCCCACAGACCAACGGCCAAGTACTAGTCGGCAGGCAGCAGCAGGAAGCCACGATGCTGCAGAGTGTGCGGTGTCACCCCTGGCAGACTCAGGGAGTGGCGCAGCACTGCAGCCAGCGACGCAACTGCCCGACCCACCTTGCGCCCTCCAGCACCAAGCCGTGGATGTAGCAGCCGGTCGCGGCAGGCTCTGTCACCTGCTCCACCGTCTTGCTGGTGACCTCGGTCATGAAGCGCATCACGTCCAGCGGCAGCTTGTGGGCGCGGGCATACGTTTGCATCACCTGAAGGCAGGGCAGCACATGCAGCGCAGTGAGGCACATGCCCCTCAACAGGCGACGCAAGTGTTGCGCATGCTGTCCATGCGCCAGGGCTTTGCAGCCGCTGCTAAGAATGTGCAGGCGTAGCGAAAGCTGCCGCATCTGCTCACCCAAAGTTGAGGCGTGCGCTGGTAGCCTGCATCGCTGTGCCTGGTGCGGTGTGTGCCCCAGCAGTGCTGCTGCTCACTGCTGTGAGGAAGGCCTTGGGGTTGAACAGGCCGCTGAGCCACACGCTGGCTGGCGTGACCAGGCTGCCGGCCGTCCAGGCCGCCAGCTGCTCGTGGCGCCGCAGCACGTCGCTGTACCAGGCGGCCAGACTGAACACCTCCTGCACGCGGGTGCTCATCATGGACATCCACAGCGCGGGCACCTGCAGCCACGCAACAACCGCAACCACAACAACAACACAGCATTGCTTGGAAGGTATGTCATTTTGCATTTACCTGGAGCCCAAGAGCCGTTAAATCCGTTCGTTTACAACACTGTGTCAGCCGTGTGCAGCAAGCACGGATTGTGCATTGCTTGGCAGTAAGCACGCAACACACCGAAGTGCATCGCTCCTGCATGATCCAGCCCAGCTGCCCACCTGATTGGTGGCAATGCCCCTGGCCAGTGCCTCCATCTTGTCGCTCATGTTGAGCGCGCCATCCAGGCCCAGCTGCAGCTCCTCCATGGAGCGGCGCATCTCCTCAAGCAGCGCATTCATGCGCGTGGCCTGACAGCAGCAGCGGCAGCATCAAACAAAGCTGTGTCAACAGCACGGGTTATTGCCAGGCACACTTGACTGCACTGCACGTGCTGCATACCACACAAACAGCTGCAAACCTGGTTCAGCCGCACAACCCCTGCACGCATGACGTACAGGTCTGCACGTGCCGGCCTCCCGCCCCTCGTACCTCCTGCAGCGCCACCACCACAAAGGGCGTCTTCTCCTTGATGCGCGTCTCCATCTCCAGCATGACAAACGGCTCAGGCAGCTTCTCCATGTAGTCCTTGAGCGCACAGCGCACAGCAGGCTCCGACGCACCGCCACCACTGGCACCTGTGTGCGTACAAAAGTAGGCGTACATGGGCAGCAGGCTTTCGACACAGTTCGGCTGGTACTAGCAGGCAAGGCCATGCAGGCAGCAGCTCGGTGGTGCGCCTCAGCAGCTGGCTGCAGGTGACGAGTCAGTACTGCAAACCTCAAAGAGCATGAGTTCACGCAGGTCATCGCCAGCAGCAGCAGCAGCAGCAGCAGCACAGCGGTTCATGCCGCCACCAGCAGCACAGCCGCTGTCCGGGCCCCCACCTGCGCTGCCGCCGCTGACGTCGGTGATGGTCCTGAACAGCGTCTCGCCCAGGGACGTGAGCAGGGACAGCTCAGCGTTGGGATGCATGCCGTACACCACAGGGCTCTCGGCAGGCAGCAAGTGCTCAATGTACTGCTGCAGCGCCTCGAGCTGCTGGGCAGGGGCGCCCTGAAGCCAGGCGCCAGCTCCAGTGCAGGGGTGGCCCAGCTGGAGGGGTCGTTCAGCTTGCCAGCGGGCAGGATGTCGGGCCGGATCAGCACCTGCAGCATGCGACCAAGGGGTGCACCAGGTGGAGCAGATGCAGAAGCCTGCACGGTCATGTCCGTTCGTGCGAACAACACAGGCTGCTTCCAGCACTGCATGACTTGTCCCCATCCCATCAAGTTCTCAGGTGCAAGCATGGTGAAGCAAAACAGCTGCATGTGGCCCACCGCGCATTACCTGCAGGTACGTCGTGCAGCAACGCCTGTCCATGCCGTCCGTGATGTGGCCGCCATAGAAGACTTCACCAAACATCTGCAAGCGCAGAAGTTACACAGAAGGACGTTGGACCACAGAGGGGTGGAACACCTGCATGTAACCTGGCTTCTCAAATGTACGGCAGCCAGCACCACAGCACATGAAGGCGCTGCCTGTGACAGCCGCTGCCACCCTGGCGGCAGAGTACTGCTCACGTATCGCAGGTCGTCCCAGGGGATGTGCTCGTAGGCCTCCAGGTAGTTGACCAGCACATCACCACAGGTGGTGAGATCACCCGTGTTGAAGGAGTAGTTGCGGCAGAAGCCCAGACCACTGCCGCTGCCTGCAGGGGTGGCAGCACAATTGCTGTTAGAACACAGCTGCTCCGCCTATGCATGATGAGCATGGTGTATATTGAAGAGCACTGTGAAGCACAATGCTGGTGGGTATACAGATGAAGGCATCGCAGCAGACAAGCGAGAGCAGATCACAGCAGGCAGCAAGCTTACACTGAGACCCGCATGCGGGGGTGGCCAGGAGTGGACTGCCCCTTACCAGTGCCGATGCCAGTGCCAAACTTTTTGCGTCCCAGCAGCAGGGAGTGGTAGAAGCACAGCCCAAACAGGATGCCCTTGTATGCCGTGCGCTTTGCATCGCTGCTCAGCCTCTCCTCAGCTTCTGGGCTGAAGGCAGCCAGTGCCTGCAGCGCACCAGTAACCATACACATGTTGCGGAGATTGTTGTTGGCCAATTCACGTGGCTATTGCACCAGCTGTGGAATAAGAAAGCAATGCGCAGACACTTGCTTGACGAGTGCAAAAACAAAGTCAAGCAGCAGTTCAGTATTGCACTCACGCTGCGCATGTTGGACTTCATGTCTGAGGGCGGCTCGTTGGAGATCTTGATGCAGGTCTGCAGGATGGACTCTGGTACAATCTTTGCCTGCAAGCACACATGCACACAGCAGCAGCAGGGTGAGGAGCTCAACAATGTCAGCTACTTCATCGCAGCCAGCGCAGACAAGCAGAGGCCCATGAGCATGCGCCCATAAGTCAACATGACATAAACACTTGCCAGTTCCTGGGTGTACAGCACACCAGCTACTCACATGTGGGGCTCCATTGATGGGCTCAGCACTGAAGAAGCAGCGGAAGTCGGAGTGTGCTGTCTCTGCTGCAATCTCCAGCTTGCGCTGCAGGCGCGGAATCCAGCCTTGCATGAGATGCACGTTGTCCAGGAACACCCAGCCACCCTCGCGGATGTACCTGCACCACAGCACCAGCGGGACATGTCAGCACAGCAACAGCAACAGCAGCAACATCGGTTGACCTGCGTTGCTTTGCAACCGAAGAAGCTGCCAATGCTTGCTGCAGTTACAGATATGCACACACTGCATGCATGCTGCATTGCTCAGGGACGTGGAGAGCATGGATGCCTCTACAGAGGCAGCGTACCACCCAGCATAGTCACTCACTTGTCCAGCACCGCCTCAGCTGGCCCTTCCTGGCCCTGGCCCATGGAGATGAGCGTGAGGTTGCCGCCCTCGACAGTTTTGCCATGCTTGCGTGCATACGCCTCGATCTCCTTGGACGGGGAGTACCCAGGGAACAGGATGAAGAAGATGGGCGTGGCACTACAAGCAGCAGAGCAGCACACAGCCTGAATCGTACAGCGCAGTACATATGGTGCCGTCCCTGTTTGTGCCCAGCAGCTGGGTGATACAACACATCAGTTGCTGCAACCCTGCAACCCTACTCTCAGCTGGCAGGCAATCAACGTGCTGCCCCTAGCCGCGCAAGCCAGCCACCCGTCTGCCGGCACCCACCTGGTGCTCTCCTCCATCACAACCGCTGGGCTGAATGCCTCCTGGTTGATGTAGCGTGCGCCCATGGCAGCCTCGCAGAAGCGCTGCAGGGCGTTGGTCACCCTGTCCGGCCGCAGCGCCCTCAGCAGCAGCAGCTGCTTGAACTCGCTGCTGCGGCACCAGTCGCCGGGCATGGCCACCGCTCCGGCGTCTCGTGCAGGCACCAGCTGTGCCACTCGTCAGAGCTCTTCTCCAGGTCCTTGGACAGGTTGTTGAAGCCTGCGCAAACACAGCATGCGGAGCACATATGCTGCTGGATGAAATGGCACGCCATGCCGCTGCCAGGTGACCAGGCGCAACCCTGTGTTGGAGCTGTCACTACGAGCTGAGCACATGCAGCTAGCGCATGCAGGAGACTGACGTGTCTCCAGCCACTCACACGCCCAAGCAAAGCCTGTCAGGCCGTCGCAGTGCCGCTGCCCTGCTCACCTGGCACAGCTGCCAGCGCGTCCACAGCTGCCCACTGGCCCTCATTCATCCACCTGCTGAGGTCGTCGGTGATCAGGGGCGGGGCGGGGCTGCGTGCACCCTTGCACAGCGCCTCATACTCCTGGGGGTCGACCTTGCCACCCCGCAACAGGATCTGGAATGTGAGCAGGGTCAGCACGATGAGCTTGTCACGGTCGAAAAAGCCGCGGCGCGTGTAGTTGAACACGGTGTAGGTGCAGGTGTCCAGCAGCGAGACGATGCGCGCCTCCAGCTGGTCGGGCGTCATGTCGAACTCCTCATCCTCCTGGATGACCTCGCCGTTCACGCTGGCAGCAGGCACACCACCTGGGAGCGATGCAAACAGGCAGAGGCACAGGGCACAAGCGGCAGCGTCGTTAACCACGGAACCAACAACGGCGCGCTTTTGACACTCCTTGCAGAGGATGCATGCACGAGTGCAGTGCTGCAACTGCTCCTGCATCTTTACTTGCACAGCACTGAAGCACAACCCCCGCATGGCCCCCCTCTCACCTGGCCCCATGTGACCAGACTGGGCAGTCGTGCGTTTGCTGCGCTTGCCGCCCGCATTCGAGCTCTGCCGCTTGGCCTTCTTGATGATGTCATCAAAGTCGCCCGCGTTGCCCGACAGCCGCTTCTGCAGCTGCCGCAGCGTCACATGCTCCGTCTTCTTGCGGCCGCCAGGTGCCAGGTCCAAGCCGCGTGAGAACACGCTGACAAAGGCGTTCAGGCTGTACTGGTAGAAGGCGTGGATCTTGTTCAGGCTGTTGAGCAGGAAGAACAGCATGGCGCCCCGCTCCGCCACGGGCCTGTACCTGTTGCGGCTCTCGTTGATCGCACCCTCTGTCTCACGTGCCTCCACCACCTTCTCGCTGATTTCGGTGGCCACGCGCTTGGACTCCTCCAGGGACACAATCAGCGCAACATCCTCTGCACGGGCGCAGCAGCAAGTCCATCAGAGCACCTGTGAGGTAATGCCGCGGCTGCCCGTGCACTCAGCCACATCAGAAGTCCTCGCACAACTTCCGTGCAGTACATCACCTCGTCCTTCCATTTTTGATACACAAAGCACACAAACGCTGATAGCAGTACATGGAATTGCAGGCAAGGGTTACTGTTCTGCAGGCATGCACCGACACAGCATCTGGCGCATGACGCCGCACCTGTGATGTCCCCCTCCGCTGTCGACAGCTTGTACAACAGCTCGTCCTCCAGCTGCTTCAGCTTGATGGTGAACTCCGTGTTCTGGATGATGAGCTGCGTCTTCGTCTCCTCCAGGTCTGGCCGCTCCTTGTTCACCACAAGAGCCAGCAGCTGATCCTCAAGGCCCTGCAGACAGCAGCACAATGCGAGGGCAGCGTCACACGGCCAGGCCTTGTGCTGTGGCATGTGCAAAGCTAGCTTATGCCCACTGTGCAACACGGAGCCGGAACACTGTCTGGCGTCCATGCCAGCTTCTACCATCTGGCTGTGTGCGCGTCAACAGCGGCGCACCTGCTCGGTCACTGTGAAGTTGATCAGCGTGGTTTCAGCCTGGATCTCTGGCGGGTAGTGCGGGTTGGACAGCTTGGTGTGCAGGAAGAGCTTGAAGTTCTTGTTGTACTCAACATCCTTGTCTCCCAACTTGACGTACATGTTGCGACCCGTCTTGAAGGTGGACCTGAGAAGCATGCAGGCAGGCCGGCAGTAGCACTTGAGCTCGACCCCTCCAGCCTGAGCAGCTAGTCACATCGCAACATGCAAGCAGGCTATACTGCTGGGCATGACCTGCAAGGGTGTGAGGTGTTGGTGCCGCCCCACCTTGTGATTACTGGGTTGAGCACTGCATCAATGGACTCGCCCATGTTCTCAATCAGCACTGAATGGCCGCTCTCGACAGCACGCTCCATCACTGTCATCATGTTGTCTGCACCCATGCGGATGACCTGCACACGTTGACACGAAGGCACACCCAGCGCCTGGCGTCAGCAATCGCACTAGTAGCTCCAAAAAAGCAGTGCAGTCTGGCAGCTGTGAGCACAGGTCATGGTGTGAACCAACAGCAGCACAGCGGCTGGCAGCGCAGCAAGTCACCCCTAGTTGCAGCGTGCTGTTGTTTGCGGTGGTGCCGTGCAAAGTGTACCTGCAGGTTGTTCTTGCTCTCGCGCTCCTTGATCCAGACCACACCCTGCAGCTGCGGGTCCATCATCAGCGGCCATCGCTCGCTGTTGGTGAGGATGGTGCCGTTCTGCACGCTGGTGGGGTCAGATGGCAGGCCCTGGCGCACCCAGCTGGCGACAAGCGCGTTGTCCACCAGCAGAGACAAGGGGTCTGCAAGATTGCATTACAGCAGCCAGCATCACAGGCGCCAGTCGTTAAGAAGCCGCCAGCATGATCTTGCAAGGCTGCACCATCCTGGTTGCTCTCTGCAATTGAACTGGGGGCCACAGAAAAGAGGTTTTGTTGTGCTCACATGCCGAAGATCGCACACACAGTTCAACCTGGACGTGCACCCACCAGTAATGCCTTCCGTCATTGGCATGCCCCTGTCAGACAAGAACTTAATCCAATCCTTGATCAGGCCAGCCCTGAACTTGCTGGTGAAGGGCCCAGCGTAAGAAACAAATGCTGACGCCAGCAACATGTCGCCTGTCACGACATCATAGTTCTGCCGCAATGAGTCAACGGTCCTGGCCCAGCGTTCACCTGCAACACGCCAGCACAACACTTGTCAGCATCCGCATTATGCAGTAAGAGTATGTGGATTGGACAACAACGCTTGCAGCGTCAGGCTTGCAACTCCATGGCACAGTGTTGTGCACACCTTATGTTTAAATAGAGGAACCCCAGGGTTGTCAACCCCTGGCGGCACATTGATTGGTTACCTCACTGCAGCATACAAAAGCAGCCTAGTGCACCAGCAGCGCACACTCTGCTCACCCTCAGACGCCAGGGCATTGATCAGCCTGTTTGCAAGCTGCAGCTTCAGCTGACAGCGTTCGCTCTCCTTAATGGCCGCCTCCTTGTCCTCCACTGCAGCGTTGAACTGAGCCTCAAGCTCCTGGACCTTGGCATTCAGCTCAGCCACCTGCAGCGAAGACGTGCAGTGACACAAGCATCAACATCAGGCACGGCTGCTAGTTATCTTGGTTTGTGGGCATCACTTTCTCAGACGCACGCACATGAGCGCACATGTACACACATGCTTCAGCGACACAAGGGTTGCTGAAGCATGTTCACAAACCAATGGTCAACCCCATACACGCCAGAGGTGAGCTCAACAACGGCAGAGGTGCACTCCAGCTATTGCCGGCACCCCACCTTCTGTTGCACAGCTGCAAGAGTTGTGTTGGCCTCCTGCAGTGTAGCATTGGCTGCTGCCAACTCCTGCCTCTTGGGCTCCACTTCAGACACAACATCGTAGTACTTGACAATGTTGATAGCCCACTCGCACAGGCCTGCTGCTGCCCTGCTCTTGTTGTAGATGACTTCCTTGTTGAAGTGAGGCAACTCAAGGTAGCTGCGGCAAGCCTCCACCGTCTTCCGGGCAATCTGGAAGGATTCAGCAAACAGAGGAAATAAATTCTAAACAGGTCAAAAACTCAACAGGTGCGAGCGCATCATGCGCCTGGCAGGCGCATGCAAGACAGTGGCAGTCAGCCTCAGCCTGGCGCCGCATCACAACATGCAGAGCGCCAACTGCATGTCTACTGCAGACGCTATCGCATGCCTGTGTTGCTGTCCTGCTGTTGATGTGCCACCAGCTGGAGTCTGCCGCGGCTGCCGCGCACCTGGCCTTGGTCAATGATGCCCTTGTAGCCCCGCAGCCTCTCCAGGAACTTGTCAACGTTGTTCATCAGCTTCTGGGCAGCCCCCCAGCTCTTGTCCTTTGGGTTGCCCTCCAGCAGAATGATCACCACAGCAGTGATGTCATCCACACCTGCATGGGAGCCAAACACGTGTTGTCATCAGCAGCAGCAGCACATTGCAAGGCCAGGCCAATGGCAAACACAACAGTTCTAAATGGTGAGCCTGGCACACATACAGACTGTACAGTCAACCCACTGGCTGCATTCCTACACCATAGCCCAGAATGCTATCACACGCCACCAGAGATGCACCTGACCCTGTTTGGCGGTTCGCATTTGCAGGCGCACACAGCCACCTCCTCACCCACCAACCGCAGCGCTGCAGTGTCGATGCGCACCTGGTGGCGGCTTCTTGAGTGACTTTGCCTCTCCCAAGTCCTTCTTGTTGAGGGTGTCCAGCGCGGCCTCAGCCTGGGCCACCAGCGGCTCTGCAGCCGCCAGCTCCCGCTCACACACCGCCTGCTTCTCACTGACCTCCCGCGCGATGACTGCACACTTGTCAGCCTCGACCTTGGCAGACTCGTTCTCTGCGTTCACCTTCTCCTTCTCCACGCCAACCTGCAAATGCAGTCATAGCAGCACGGTCGCTGAGTTAAGAGGTGCCGGGTGTGTACCTCGGCTGGTCAATGTGACGCACAGCTGCACGTCACACCAGCAGGCCGGTGCAGCGCTGACACTAACCAAGAGTATGTACCTGCTCCGCAAAGACGTTGGCATTCGCCACCTTCTGTTCCACCTCGAGGGCCATGGCGCGTGCATTCTCTACCAGCACGTCCACCTCGCTTTGCGTCTTGTGCAACTTGTGCAAACCGTTCTCCAGCCTGCGCAGCAGCAGCGGCATGATCAGCAAAAGATGCAGCATCCAATGGTTGTGCACATGTGCAATGATGAGCATGCGTGAGCAACAATGCAGTGATGCGTGGCAGTTACACCTGACAGAAGGGCACATGATTGCATTGCACAGCTAGCAATGCTCTGTAGCACGTGCAAGAGTGTGCACTCTCTCGACTGCACCGGCAAGTGCTGAGCTCACCTGTCTATCGCCTCCTGGGTCTGCTTGCGCTTGCCAGTCAAAACGTTCTTGTACAGCTTGATTAATTCAAGGAAGGTCTTGGGTGTGGTGTAGTTGTACCGGCGCTCAGCCTCAAAGAAGGCCTTGCTAGCCTGCATGCCAGCAGCAGGGCACGTGCATTTCACGTCTCAGTAGGTGAAACGACAGACCTTCTGAGTGAGCACGCCAGGGAATAAGCAGCCTTACATTCACAACACAGAGGGCACAGGGCTACCAAAGGCGGCAGGATTCAGCACATGCCAGCCATGCCCGCGGCCCACCTTGTTGACAGCAGCAAAGCTGAAGGGCATGAACTCCACCACTGTGGTGCGCACAGCCTCTGACTCCAGCTCGACGTCGTCCAGGAACTTGCGCGCCACGCTGAGCAGGCTGACCTCTGGCCACGGCTGGAACCAGTCGATGACGGTGCTGTTGATGGTGGCCAGGAAACGCTGGCTGCGCACCCTGAAGGCCTCGCCAACCGGGCTGGCTGTGAAAGCCACGTGCAGGTTGGCCTTGACCTTGTTGATGAAGGTGGCCCAGCAGTTCTCTGGAGTGTCAACCAGGCCTAGTGCCTTGGTCTCACCACGGATGGCGTTGATGATCTCATCTCGATCCTCCTGCAGCCAGCAGCAGCAGCAGCAGCAGCAGCAGCAGCAGCAGCAGCAGCAGCAGCAGCAGGCAACACCTGTTGCTCAGACGCCCTTCTGATATGACAGCAGCATGCAGCTGGTTGTGCATAAACCCCTTCACCCAGGTTGGTCATGCAGTGCACAGGCATTGCAAATGTGTCCCTGTGAGCTGCAGAGGCAGTCCTGAGCAGTGCACACCCCCCTGCCACACACGCACCTGGGCAAACAGGTCTGGTATCTCCCCGCTTGCCAGCAGGTCGTTCACATACACCAGCATGCGCTCGTCCACCACCTGGCTGTCGGTGAACAGGAACAGCAAGCCCTCCCCCTTGAGGCCGGCACGCTTGTACATCTTCTGCAGGTCCTCGCGGAAGTTGTTCAGGCTGTAGTTGCCACTGATGACGATGGTAACGGTGGTGTAACCGCAGATGTAGGCAGCAAGCCTGCAGCATAGAAGAGGCAGCAGGCACGGCAATGAAACGGAGCAAAACAAGGGAGCCAGCACAGCTGAGCACCACCTGATGCAGACACAGACACCCTAAAAGCCTGCTGCTGTCTGTCACCGCACAGGTCCGTCTTGTGCTAGTGACAGCTCACAGCCTCACAATTGACTCCGCTGGCCAAAGCTACACTTACCGTGCCAGGGACTGCTTGCCGCTGCCGCCTACTCCCACCAGCAAGGCATGGCCGCCGGGGCTGCTGCAGATGCGTGCAATGCGTGCCACGTGCTTCATGGCGTCCTCAAAGAGGACCAAGTTCATCACAGCATTTGTTTCATTGTATTCCAGCAGCGCCTCATTCAGCACCTTGTACATGTGCTGGTAATCAGGCACCTGCAGGGCACAGACAAGCAGAGCCGGGGCAAGGTTTGGCGCACAACTGGAGCAGCAGTCACAGCACCAGCAAGCCTCTGCACAGCCACTCCCTGGCTGCTTCACCTCTCCTGAGCAGCGCACCAGCTTGGTTTTCAGAGGGCTATCATGTCTCAGCGAGCCTGCCCACCTCATCATAGGTTTTGTCGCTGAGGCCACGCGCAAAGTGGCAGAAGATGAGCGGCTTGGCATCCTTCTTCTTGTAGTAGTCATCAATGTCGTTGATGGCGAAGTACTTCTTGGCAATGGCTACTGCTGCCTTGTTGTAAGTGTCAAGGTCCTGCAGTGGGCAACACCAGCAGCGGCAGCAGTCACATGCACAGCTTGATCACCTCGTGCGGCTGACTTGGGCAGTTCAAGCAGGGTGCTGCACGCTCAGCAGCAGCGTCAGGCACAGAAGAAAGCACACACAGCAACACCTCACCTGCAGTGATACCAGCCTGTCTGCATACACGCGCTCGCTCTCGTGCAGCCACAGCTTGCCCCACTTGGTGCTTGTGTTTACGACCTCAGGCGTGCTCATCAGCAAGCCCTGGAACACATTTGCCAGGTGACGCACAGTGAACCTGCAGGCGGCACACCCACGTTGTTGTCAGCAGCAAAAAGTCACAGGTCGTGTGCAAGTTCGTCAGCGGCTAGTAGCGTTAACGGCCTGTTGGCAGGCGGCTGGAATCACCGACTTAACGCGCTCAACTACACACTGCTAAGTTAGCTGTGCCAGTACAACGTGACTCACTCGTAGTGGAAGTTCACGGCAGTCTTCCTGAAAGTGCTGCTGACCCTGTCGTGCAGTGCCAGTGCTGCCTGCAGTATCTTGGTGCCCATCTCCTGGATCTCTTCCTTGAACCTCTTCAAGTGACCCTGCAGGCAGCGCACCAATAATGTACAATCTCGGGTGCTGCGCTGTGTTGTTTTTCTGCATGCAGCTATGGTGATGCTCAGTTGTCCAGGTGGCACCCGGCTGGTCAAGGCAGACGGTCGCGCTCACGCAACCCACCTGCAGGAATGTGCCGTATATTTTCATCAGGCTGTCCTGGCCCGGGAAGCCCACAGCCAGGGTGAAGAAGAGGCGCTGCAGCCTGGGGTTGATGGTGAAGCTGCCAGCAGTGGGGTTCATGCACGCCACGTACTGCGTGTTGTTGATGTTCTTCTGAGTCAGCTTCTGGCGGTCAAACCTGCGCGTCCAAGAATGCACAGCAGTCAGCAGTAGATCCAATGGTTACTTGGCACCCTAGGTCAGTCATTATGTACCAATCTGAACAGCTGGCAGCGTACAGGCAGCAGCCGGCTGTGGCCACCTCACCAGTGGCCCCAGCCCAGGTGCTGGCGGATGAGGCTGATCGGCATGGCTGTCTCGTAAGGGTCCAGCTTGGGCATGTTCAGGTCATCCACAAAGTAGATGAGCTGCTTGGTCCCAGGCGGCCCAAAGTTGACACCAGCCTTCTTCTCAAGCGGGATTCCAGCACCTACAGCACACCACCAGCGCGTCAGGCACTCTGCTGGAGAATCCAAGTAAGCTCACACGACTCAAGGCAGAGAAGCAAACATGTAAAGTCAGAACAAGTGCTGCACATACATGTGACCAGCTACAGTATGCAGCTGCATACTGTAGCTGGCTCTTCCTGAAAGTGGGCACGTCCATACTTGGCGCAAAGATTACCTTTTGGAAAGACACCACATCCGTGAAGTAGTTGAAGCTGATGCCCAAGCTCATCATCTCCTCAGGCAGGCAGGCCAGCTTGCCCTTCACCAGCTGTGTCTTGCCCACACCAGCACCTGTGCAAACAAGCAAACATACCCTTTGCAGGAGCGCACTGCATCAGGAGCAACCACATGCATGCAGAAGTGGCTGGCAAATGAGCAGTGTCAAACCTTGCATGTTTGAAGTGCCATTGCTGCACGTACATTGAGCTGCGCAGTCCACCCACCTCCCACAAACATGATTGGCTTGTGCAGGTCCACCATCATGTCCAGGAAGAAGCGCAGAGAAGAAGTCTCTGCTGTGGGCACAAACATCCTGCTCATGGGCGTGGCGCTGTTGTACTGCACATCCATCACCAGCTCAGCCCAGGGCTGGAACTTGCCACTCTTGGGGTTGACCAAGTAGTCGTACACGGTGCCCTTGCCTGCAAGGCATTGTGTGCAGGACGACAGAAGAATATCATGTTGCAGCTGTGATCAAGGGGCTGCTGGTCTGGTGATTGCTGAGTGGACCACAGCACGAGAATGTCGATCTTGCCACGCTGCAGGAAACACAGCAGCTGCCAGCCGCCCTCTCCTAGCATGTTGTGTGTCAGGCGCACCTGGCAGCTTGACAGTGTTCCACGTCTGCTTCCACCACTTGTCAAAGTTGCGCCTGTAGTCGATGCCATCCTTTTCCACCAGCGCACCACCAAAGGCCCAGATCGCCGCAAACACAAAATACATCTCAAACAGGGCCTGGTCGGCCTTGTTGCTGAGGTTCTCTGGCCTGAGCACGCCCTCCAGGATGTTGGTGAGCGTGGTGGCAAAGTTCATGGTGGACAGCGGCGTGATGTGCCTGTAGGACTTCTTCATCTCGAATATGGTGTCTGGCACATACTTGTCAAACAAATCCGACAGCCACTGGACGGGCTGGCTGGGGTCCTGGTGACACAAACAAGCGCGGGGTGAGCGCAGCAGCAGGTGAGGACAGCACCATCAACGAGCATGGACACACAACCAGCACAAAGTTGCAGCTGCCTGTTGTTCCTCACCCGGCACTAACCCAGCAAAGTGCACAGGCAGGCGGCGCTTGCACAGGTCAACACGCTCATGCTGCCAGGCAGCCGCACCTTCCACTTGGCCTTCTCGCGTACGGGCGCACCACGCGCTGCAGCCAGCTCTGCACCATGTTGTGCCACTGCCGGCCCTCGCTCACGTACAGGATGCCTGCACGCGTTGCTGTAGCCGGGGTTGCGTACTTGAGGTCGCGGATCTCGAAGATCATCTTCATATGCGGCAGCAGCCTGACGCGTTCGTTGGAGGGCAGCGTGAGCAGCCGGCTGTCATCCATCACGCTGTTCATGGACTCCACCCAGTTGGCATCCAGGTCACCTGTGTGCAAGCAGCACACGCAGGCGGATGCCCACGCCAGTCAGCGCCACAGCTGGCATGCAATAGTCACAGACACTGTACATGTGATGCACACAAAGCGCATAGCTCAATGTTGTGCACAAGATGACCTGCAGCTACAATCATCCAGGACAGCTGCAGCAGAAGCTACATGTCGCAGTCGACGCACCATCGAGCAGGATCCACTTGGGGTTGTCATCAGGAATGTTGGCCAGCTCTCGCATGCTGTACGACAGCAGCCCATCCTGTAGCACAGAACAGCACCAGCCAGGACCTCAGCTTCCATTCACACAGAAGCACACAGCATATCGTTGAGAGAGAGAGTAGTTACACAAGGGTCCAGTCACCATCTTGAAGGCATTAGCATTGCAATTTACTACCCACAAACCGTGAGCGCCAACCGCAGAACTGCTGCTCAAGAGCCTGCTGCGCATCCCAGCCCAGACCAGCCACACCACCCACCTTCCACTCGCGCGTTGCCATGTTGACAAATCCGTACAGCTCTTGCGTGCTGATGCTCTTGGGGTCGATGTCGCGGATGGTCACCTTCTTGCGGTTGGTCATCTTGAGGTAGTCATTCACTGGCTCAGCGCTGCCCTTGGTGATGGCACGCGCCAGGACCTGCCCCAGCGGCACAGCCACAGCACTGCTGTCAGGAGGCAGGATATCCCAGCTACCCTTGTAACATGCACACTGACAAAACGAGGCCGGCTGATGTGAAAATCAGGGATCTGCAGCATCCATGACGATGGCAGCTTGAGATGACATGCCTGCCAAAGCTTAGGCTTCGGCTGAATTTTTTGTTTGTCTCTGGCTCTGCGGTTTTGTTGGACCAGCACAGCAGCTCACCTTGTACACCTCTGTGCGCCCGCTGCCTGTCGGCCCCATGAGGAACACGCAGTGCCTGATGGCCAGCAGCTCGCTCAGCTGCACCACGCGCAGCACAAAGTCCGCCTCCACCGTGAGCTTCATCTCAGCCGCCACCTCGCTGATGACCTTCTCAAACGCCAGGTCGCGCTTGCGGGGTGGGTCCACGCCCGGGAACAGGTCGTTCAGCAGGCCCATGAAGATCACCATGTCCTGCAGAGCGGCATGCATCATGGAGCGGCAGCAAGCAGAGGCAACACTAACTCGACAAACAAAGGAATGTCAAGCTGGCGGCTGACAACAGTTGCAGCCTCTCATTCAACACATACAGACGAGCTAACGCATCTTCGGTGAGCGCGATAGCGCGCTTCAGGCAGGGCCGAAGCCGGTTGGGTGGTGACAAGCATGCGGCTGCTACATCACACACCTGTGCCAGGATCTTGGGCACGTTGAAGTCCCTCAGCGCCCTGAACAGCACGTTGCTCTCCACCTGGCCCTCCTCGGCGCGCAGCAGGCTGCCCGCCACAACCAGCACCGACTTGATGGCGCGCAGGCCCCAGTCGTAGTGCTTCTGCGGCGACAGCAGGTCCTCAAGCAGGAAGTACAGGCTCGCAAACTTCTTGGCGAGCATCTTGGCCTCAACAAAGCCCTGCGCATGCAGCAGGCACCAAACCTTTGTGAGGCAGGTGGTGCAGCACAGCCCAGGCAGGGCGCAAAGCACATGCACCAGCACAGGCAGGAGAACGACGCATCTTACGCAAGCTGTCGCTATGTTCAGTCACCCACGCGCTGAATAGCTGCAAACGGACAGCAACAACATGCAGTGCCGTGCCATCCCACCTCAGCCATGAGCATGTTCTCCATGATGAGCTGCCTGTCAGGCACCACCACGGTGATGGGCCTGAACAGCGCCTTGAGGGACTCTGGCAGCTCAGCGCGCCCAATGTAGCCTGGGTTCATGGTGATGAACGCGCTGGTGCCCTCCTCAAGCGGCATCTCAACACCATCAGCTGCCACGAATGTCCAGCGCTCCACTGCGGAATGCTTTTCTCCCGTGGCTTTGTCGATGTACTCAAGCCCCCTGTGATGCAGGCAGCAGGCACACTGAGCGCAGCCTACACAATTGAACTACCTCGACGCGCCCATAGGGCTTCATCTGCACTAGCTGGTCTGTCTGCAAGCATTAAGCCAGCAAGTAAACTTCTAACAGCACAAGCAGCCTGGGCTCACCTGCCGGGCAGCAGTGATTTGCGCCTCTGTGCGTCTGTCACACACTTGTACTGCACACTGCACACACTCAGCACCTCCGGCACCAGGCGGTTGAACTCATCAAAGCAACCCCAGCTGCCACTGGCGGCTGCAGGATAGGTAAAGCAGTTGGGGGCAGTTACAGAACACCATTATGCATGCACAGCAGGGGAAGCTTGCATGTGCTGAAACAGACATGCAAGAGCATATGATGTTGGCATGCTGAAGGGTGATGTTGATTGCAGCAAAGCCATTGCAGCGGCAATGCACGTACCAGGTACAATTCAGTCTTGCTGCAGCATGCAGCGTAGCTACCCAACACGCAGCTCAGACAGCATAGTCCGGCATGCTGCAGGCATGCATACACTGTCCCCAGGTGCTGCCCCCCTCTCACCTAGCCCCTTGAAGATGTCACCCATGGTGCGGTAGTCCATCTCAGGTGAGCAGTTGAACACATACACTGGCTTGCCTAACTGCGCTGAAAGGTCCTTGGTGGTCTCAGTCTTGCCAGTGCCTGCAGGGCCAGCTGGCGCCGTGCCCAGGCACAGCCAGCAGGCCTGCGTGGCTGTGATGTAGATGCGATCTGTGCCAACAGATGCAGCAACAGCAGTGGCACAGGAGCAGTTGAGAGCGGTGCCGAGTGTGGGGTCTGGGTAATCTGGATGCCAGACGAGCAAGCTGCGCTGCCTGGTGCACCATCTTGCAGCCGCTAGCTGGCTGATATCATGTGTGACCTGCAAGGCTGGAGAGCATGCATTGCTGCAGGCTCGATCCCAGCCCGCTGAAGCCGTCTGCACAGGCTGCAGTCAACCCAAGCACGCACCTGTGAGGGGTGTGATGACCAGGCGTGGGCCGTTGCCCAGGTACTCGTAGCCATACGGGAAGCTGGCATCGCAGATGCGGATGCGGCAGTCGTTGATGGACGCGTCCCAGTAGCTGCGCAGCTGGCACATCCACAGGAAGCAGTCTTGCTTGTCGCTGCCGCCCTCCACGATGTTGGCCACGATGTCGCGGCTGTGCGCATCGATGGTGATCATGTTCATCACCTTCTGGCGCTCCGACTTGGGCAGGTTGGTGCGTGTGACCTCAATCAGGCGCGTGAGTTGCCTGACCTGCTGCTCGTTGTACTTCACCATGGCCTGCCGGTTGCCCTTGCCCATGTTCTGGAAGGCCTGCAGGTGGCACAAGGAATGCAGACAGAGGAGGGTGACATGGTGCATGCCGGAAACAACAGGCCACGCAAGCTGCCGGAACTTGGTTGCTGGGGAAACAGCCAGACACCCGTGCATTGCGCTGCATGCGGTGCGTTGAAGATTGCTCAGCAGGGTGAGGAGCTGTTCACCTGCTCCACCTCCTGGCACCAGAATATCTGGTTGACCACCAGGATGATCTGGCTAGGCCAGTCAAACAGCCACTTGTCACGTGGCTTGTTGGTGTAGTCAGTCACACTGTCCCGCAGCACAACCCGCAGCTCCCCACGCATCTTGCTGACAATGTCGTTCATGTACTTTTCAACCTGCAGTGACAGACAGCAGTACATTGGACATCAATACCCAGTTGAAGGCTTAAAACAATACATTCAGGCAACCATGTGTGTAACTGGGCTGCAGAGCATCACAAGAAAAACAGTTGGCATTGGTTCGTAACATCTGCTGTCTGTACAGCACTGTTTGGACGCCTTCAGCCCCATATCCGTTCCCAGCCCTGACTTGCCTTGTCTTCGAGTGGCAGCGGCTGCTTGAAGCCCACATACTCGTCACCCACGCATGACACCATGCCCAGGGCCTTGGGGCGCTGGCCGGGCGGGGGGCTCTCATTTCCAGCTTAAGCTTGTCAATGGCCTGGAAGCACTTTGACATGTGCTGCATGACCTGCAAGCATGACACATGCGGCGGCAAGCCAAACAAACAGCGTTATTTGCCCACAGTTACAGAGGTGCTCTACTGATGCACTGTAGCAATCATACACGATAATACGCCTGTCTACAGGTGTCGCAAGCATAGCAGCTGAGGTGTAAGCACACCTTCACAGGGTTGTTGCCATTTGAGAGGATGTCAAGCAGATCGGCTGTCGACACAAAGTAGAAGCGCGGGAATGCCCTGCGCTTGCTCTCCATGTAGTCAGCAAGCGCTTTCTCACACACCTGAAGACAAACTCACAGAGTTCAGGCACCAGAAGGTAAGTCACATAGCATTCTTGATGCATGCTCAATGCTGGGTATGCTGATGTAGGCGTCAACAGGTTCTGTTGCTTGATGGCTTTGATCTGAGCTGCTTCTGCTGCACACAAACTTGACTATCAACGTTCATGCTGTACCCTTCCGCCAAACCCCTGCACCAGAGTTGTCGGAGGGACCCGAAGCAGCATGCCATGCCTGCTCATCCCCGCCTCACCTCCAGTTCGCTCTGCTGCTGCTCCAGGAACTTGAGCAGGCCGTCCTTGCCGCAGCATGCCACACAGTTCTGCATCTTCTTGAAGTCTGCCAGCACGCTCTTCACATCTGCATCGATCTTTGCGAAGCGCAGGGTGGCTTCTGGCAGCTCTTTCTTGACCTCTTCGCTGGCGACAAACAGGCTCTCCAGGTAGGCCCAGGTGCGCTGGATCTCGGTCAAGATTGCCACCACATCAGCCACCGCCATCAGCTTCCTGTTCCAGCCCAGCACCAGGTCGCGGAAGGTGCTCATGTAGCGGTTGGCCATCATGCCCTGCACCAGCACCTGGTTGTCCTCCAGCATCTGCCACAAGATGGGCAGGACAGCAGGGCAACGAGCCAGGTGAGATGGCACCGTCAGCTGTTGATCACAGTGCCCACCAAGCCAGAATTGGCTGCTGGGTGGCTTTACAGCCGCAGCGTTGCTTGTGCAGAGGCTCCTCCGCGCTTGACAGCAGCAAACAGACCAAGCCAGTGCGCCGACACAACACCCACAGCAGGCAGCAGCACGCTTGCCTGCAGCTGCCCCACGCACCTCAAAGTCCTCCTCTGCCATCTTGACAGTGTACACGTCTGTGGTTTTGTGCTGTTGAAACTGGAACATCATCTTGGCCCAGTTCTCCTGCAGCTTGTTGAGGCCATTCTCCATCTTCTCCTCCTTCTGGGCCCTGTCCACAATCTCACCAACCTCCTCCTCGAATTTGTGCAGCTGCAGCGCCAGTAGGTCATCCAGCTTGAAAGCTGGGTCAGCAACATTGAAGGTCACCTGCAGACAGCAACAGCCGTGTAAGCAGCGAACACCAGGCACTACTCAACACTCATATGTTGTGTGCAGGCGGCAGCCAAAGCAAGCTGAGGGGAACGGGCATATATTTGTAGACAAGCTATATGGTCGGATCAACAAAGAAGGAATGGTGTCGGGCATGCAGCTGCAGGATGGAGCGCAGTGTGCGGGCCTTGCCTTGGTTGCTTCCATGAGTTGCTGCCAGTGCCTGTCCCTCATGGCTGGACTGCGCAGATCCGCCACCAGCGGCACTGACACCAGGAAGTTCTTGACCATGCCGTCCAGGCCCTTGAACGCATCCTCATCACGGACCTGGCAGGGGCAGGGGTGCGGCAACAGGCATGTCAGTGCACCGGGTTGCAATTTGAGTGCAGCTGTGGGTGCGGTCTTGCTCAACTTTGCATTCGAGACAGCCCGCATGTACATGCATCAACCCCATCATAAACTTGTGCTGCGGGCGCACACTCACTTGTGATGCGCTGCTAGTATGCAGCTGCCAAGCACAGTGTGATCGTCTGCAAGACATCAACAGCGAACAAGGCATCCACATGTTCCCTTGCATCCCACCTTCTTTGACAGTGACTTGACCTCCTTGACAAACTGCTTGGCACCTTCCTCCATCTCTGAGGTGCTGATGTTGCTCCACAGTGTCTGACGCCAAGACTGCAGGGGCAGCAGCAGCAGCAGCAGCAGCACACATGTTCAGTCATACTTGCCGTGGTTCACTGATGCGTATTACTGCTGCAAAAAACATGCTTGTGACAGCTGCGGGTGCAGCAACATGCGTGTGCTATACCCTCCTACGCTGACACTGCAGCGCCAGTATTTCAGCCAAGACAGATGCCACCAACCCCACTCCCACCCACACACCTGGAACTGTGTCTCGCACAGCATGGTGCAGTCCCACACATCCTTCACTGCAACCAAGTCCTCATGCAGCTCCTTGAGAGCGACAGTCACAGGGCCCATGGCATCTGTGAGCTCAAAGATGCTGGCCAACTCAGCGCACTGGCTGCACTCCTTGCGCAGCTTGGCCAGCTCCGCAGCAGCACTGTTGAGCTGCCCGTATGCAGCCTCACAGCCGGTGGCAAACTTGTACAGGGAGTTGCTGTGGAATGCATTCTTGTACTGCACTACCCGTGCAGTGAAGGCGTCGATGTCCTTGCGTATGCGCTCTGCTTGAGTAGCCTGCAAGCAGGAAGGGCAGCAAGCAGCAACACGGCACACAAAGCTCCGCAACCAGCTGCGGCAAAAACACAGCAGCCTTGCTGGCAAACATCAGAGTGTCTGCGTCTGACTTGTGTGTTGTTAGCAGCAACGGACATGCACGGATGCTGCAAGTGGTAGTGGCAGTGCTGGCACTCAAGTTGCAGGACCAATGCAGGGAGGCGGCAGTCCGTTGCATGTGCAGCACACACCTGGATGGGCTCCACCGTGCTCTTGACCTGTGGCTGCAGCTTCTTGACCTCATCCCATTTGTACGCCACAACCTCCAGCCGCTTCTCAAGCTTGCCGGTTGGCATTTTGTCAGCAGCCAGCACCCGCAGCGTCTCCTTCAGCTGCTCAATAAGCAGGTCGTTGTCAGACTTCTTCACCTTCACCTGTTGGCAGCGGCATGTATCAACAGCGAGACATGGTTCAGGTGTTGCAGCACTTGAACAGCAGCATGCTGCCATTCACAAGCAGCTAGCACGACTGCGCCAAAAACCGCCAAACTACTGGATCAACCCATGACAGCTGCCTGAGGCCTGCCTTAAAGCAGCTAGTGTATTGAACAGTATGCAACAGGACAGAGCAACGTGTCGCAGGAGTGGTGTGCCACAGCAGGCTGCAGGCAGATGATCCTTTACGCACTAACCTGGTACAATGCATCCATGGTCTTCAGCAGGCTGTCGAAGCTCTGTGCCAGCTTCTCCAAGTTCTGTGCTAGGTCCAGGCTGATAGCCTGCTTGTCCACCCAGGCCTCAAGGCTCTCCAGCAATGTCACTGCATCAACCTTCATCTTTGTGGTGAAGCTGTAGCTGGCAGCAAGTGCCAGCAGATCCAAAGAGCATGCGCTGTCAAACTTGGGAGAGCCGCCAGATGCGTTGACCAGCACCAGCTTGCCCTCCAGCAGCGTTGCTAGAGCACCTGCGGATAGTGCAGTGCAGCAGATAGCAGGTGTGCCAACCAGGCTTCTAGCCACACCTTCGCACAAAGATCAAATGTGCAACAGCATTTAGCCAATCCTCTAGAAAGTATGTCAGCACATTTCAAGAGTGTGCATGAGCGCCGCCAGCGACTACACTATAGCAACGCCTGCACACCTGCAACAAGCCTCACCTTGCGGGCCCACCAGGTCTGGATGGCCATTGTACACTCGCTGCCAGACCAATGCATCCACGTCCAGCACATATGCGTCGTTCAGTGGCCTGCCATCAGCGCCAAAGCCACCGTACAGCAGCAGCTGGCCGGGTGCATACTCCAGCATGGTAGCACCCGTGCGCGCAGCTGGCCTTGGACCTGTCACTACTGGGTTGACGGAGCAGACCAACGTGTTGGTGTCCTCCATGTCAAAAACTACAACCTCATCCAGCACAAACGGCTTTTCTTCAGCGTCTGTGCTTGTGCCGCCCAGCATGACAATCCTGCCTTCTGAGGCTGCGACCGCTGCACCCTTGCGTGGACCTGGAACGTCACCTCGCAGCAGCGGCTCAACCCAGTTGGCCACCTGGGAGGGCGCAGCGACAGCATGCAACAAGAAGCAACAGGAGGCAGGTTTTTGTTGCGGGGAAGTTGAATCATGTTGAAACTAAGGTAAGCTTGTGACTGAATGCAAGTGCAACAATTGAGACATTGCGCGCTCGCGCAAAAGCCGGCAGATCCATGTTTCCTACCCCTTCCTACCTGTACATTGATCGTCTCTCCGATGCAGATCTCGCTGACAAGCGCGCCCTTGCTCTCGCCGCCCAGCAGCAGGAGTCGCTGATCCACAGCGACTGCTGCATGGCTGGCGCGGGCAGTGACAGGCCTGGCTTGTTCATCAGCCTCCTCTGTCGCTGCTGCTGTGTGCCTGCATACCACAGGGTTGGGTAAGAAACCTTGGTGCAAAGCATGTGTGTGTACGCCCACACACCTGTTGAATTGATAAACACAATGACCTGCTGTGCATCGCATGGCACAGGGCAAGTCATGGCTGTTTGGAGAGGTTTTGAGCTTTTCTCGCGCATCCTGTTGCTGATCTTTGAACACACTTGCAAGTCCAAGCGCCCCTTGGCAACTGCTGCACCTCACCTGACATAGGGTGTATGGCTGTTGGGGCAGCCCCAGGCCCAGCTGCCGTTTGGCGCCTTCTTCAGCCAGAAGGCATCAGCAAGCTCGCTGCCATCTGCCAGGCTGGTGCCGCCAAACACCACAGCCTGACCACCAGCAACCACAGCACTGTGCTGCTGACGGTCTGCAGGTGCTGCGCCGGATGGCGTGACGCTGCTCCAGCGCCACTCCCCGTTGCCTGGGGTGCACACGCTGACACCTGACTTGTCACCACCATACAGCACCAGCTCCCCTTCCACCGATGATAGCGTGGCGCCCTAACAAAGGCAGTAGCACATGCACCATGAGCAGCACGAGCAGTGGCGTTCTCAAGGCAGCCATGTGTCAGCTTTGGTGCACTTGGCTGCTACTGCCCAGCACGCGCGCTGGAACTCAAGTCAGAGTGTGCCTCCTCAATGGCTGCCACTGCCAGGCATCACGCACACTTATGTTGCAAGCAGCAGGAGGCCTGCAAGCACATACCACCCTGCCATGCATGCTTTGCTGCGAGAAGCCACAGCAAATCCGTGATCCCAGAACTCACTGCGCGTTTCAATGGTATTGCCCCCAGCACCCTGTGCTTGATCCAGGGGTCCGCCGCCTCCACCTTGAAGGGGCTGCCACGGATGGCCACTGCTTCGCTGCCCCCCAGGTCAGCATGGCTCACGTGCACCAGGTACGCCCCAGGCTGCGGCACGCGGTATGTGACCTCGTAGCGGCCATCCTGCAGGTCCACAATGACGGCATCCCCCTGCAGGCCGCCATCAGCTGGCACTAACCGCACAGCAAAGTGGTCGCCGCCACTGGTGCGGCGCTCGTTAAGGGTGTCGCGCGCCTGGATGAGGAACGGCACGCCGACGCCAAACACCACGTGGGGCAGCACGCCTGGGCCAAAGGCCGTGCAGTTGCGTGCGGCGGTGTTGGCAAAGTAGCTGTAACTGAGCTTGTTGACGGTCCAGCCCTCGCTGTTGATGCTGACCTTCACATCCACGGCAGTGGCACCAAACTGCTCATAGTTGGCTGTCTTGCACGTGATGGTCTCGCTGTCGACGTACTCGGCGTCCACCAGCAGCTGCGTCTTCTCGGTGTTGCCAAAGCGCACCTGCACCTTGCCAGGCTTGAAGCGCAGGCCTTTGATCGTCATCTCCGTCTCACCATACACAGGTCCAGCCTGAGGGCTGATGCCTGAAGGCAGCAGCAAGGGCAGTAACGCAACTCAGCAATCAGGCACACAGTAGCAGAGGGTCGGCGCAGTACTGCAACCAACAAAAAACCAGGAGACCTTGCATGATAAAACTCCAAGTGCTGCCAGCCTTGTCACCAGACTATGCAGTCAGCTTGTAGCCATCATTCTCCTGCCCAACCGGCTTACTTGTGCAGGCGTATGGTGGACCAATGATGGCAGACACGTTCAGCTTGAACAGGTCCCCGAGCCATCGGCTAGCCCAGCCACCAAATACAAGCAGGCTGCTGCTCTTGGGATCATACACCCAGGCAGTGTCCTCTCTGCAACATGAGATACATTACAGAAGCAGGATCGTGTCACGCATGTGGTGGTGGTGCTTTGAACCTGAGTAGCTGGAGCAGGCTGGAAACTGCAAAGCATATCAGCATGCACAGCTATTGTAACTCATTCTGCTACCCGGCTGTTCAAGCAGAGTGCGCTAAGCTGCCAGGAAGGAGCTGCGTGCATGCAGCTGCTGCGCAGATCTTGGGCAGCCTGGCGACCGAACGCAGCGCACCTGCCGCAGGGTGCCTTGCCGCCCTCAACTGGCGGTGTGCTCCACACCTGGCTGCCGCAGTCCATCACTTCCACTGTGTTCATGTACTGCATTATGCCCTTCTTGCCGCCAAAGCTGAACACCTTGTGGTACGGGACGCTCTCGATGTCGTCGCACACATTGTTGCACACCTCAAATGGCAGCAGCGGCGCGCCCTCTGTCTGCCAGGTCATGCTGGCCAGGTCCAGCACGTAGCTGTCATGCAGCATTGCTGACAGGTCGCGCCCACCCATGACCAGCAGCTTATCAAAGGTGTCGCTGTTGGGTGTCACTGGGTAGATGAAGGCTGTGTGGTCGAAGCGAGGGCTGGGGCCAGTGCCCTGCAGCTGCTCCGTCAAGTTCTCCCACTTGAACTCTCTGCAGCTGCTGCTGCTGTTTTCGCCGTCTTCTGCGCTGTTGCCACTGCTGCCGTTGCTGAGTGCCCACAGGTCATTAAATACCTGGCCTGCTCCACCATAACCACCAAAGAAGAAGACCTTGGAGCCAAACTTGGTGGCTGTCAGGTGGGCACGTGGCTCAGGACAGGGCCCCTCAAAGTGCAGCTGGCTCCATTCCTTATCCTCCAGTGAGAACACCCAGGCGTCATTGTAGCGGATGCGCTTGTCCAGGCCGCCAAATACCAGCAGGTGCTTGTCACTCAGCTGCGCGAATGGAAGTGTTCGTGTACAGTTTGAAGGCGGCAACATTGTTCCGTCAGTAACACGTGCTAAGCCGTCCCAGTGCTACTGTGAGAATCGTGTCAATTACAACATCTGCATTTCAGTGAGCAAGGCAGCTGCTGACAAGCACAGCAGGTGCGGCACTGGCATGCCTCTTTTGTCTGCAGATGCCACACGCCAGGTCTGCATGCATGCTGCCCAGCACACCCACCCACCCACCTCTACTGCGCAGTGCCGCGCCCTGGGGGGCGGCACACTGCCGTTAGTGGTTATCTGCTTCCACTTGTACTCTTCTGGTGTGCTGGTGTCCAGCTCAAAGAGGTCGTTGAAGGTTTGCGCCTTGCCTACAGCAGCAAAGAGGTAGGTTCAGTCACACCAGAATGCTGCTGCTGGTAGCAGGCATATCTACGGTAATGCAGTGTAGGCTCACCATTGCAACGACCGCTGCCACCAAACACAAAGAACCTGCCCCCACAGGACGTGAATGTGTGGCCAGATCTGGCGCAGGGGGCTGCGCCTGCAATAACTGGCTCTTCCCAGCTGATGGACTGCAAAGAGAACGAGCAACATCTGGCTACTCATGAAACATGCAGAACGCCTGCTCGTGTACATGATACTACAACCAGTGTGTGAACTAAAAGTTTCCAACTGCTGCTGCAATGCCCCAGCCAACAGCATGCGCAAAAGCCTCATGTGAGCAGATGCAATTGCAAGTGCTGCTGATGGGCAACAAAACGTCAGGGTACTGCCAACTCACCATCGTGCTCCAAGCAAGCGTTAAAACGGCAGTTCACAGCGTCATCAGGCAGCTGTGGACGGGCCGCAGGCACACAACAGCTACTGCGACTGCTTCCCGGCTTCTGCACCGTGTGCTTTGTCCGCTTTGACTTGGTCTGGCAATGCTGTGAACGATCAATCAATAGGTTGAAGCTTAACCATAACCTGGTTACAAGTTTTCAATCGTCATAGTGGTTCCAAAATGCATTGACAGTTTTGTGTTCCCTCATTCCTGTTATGTTATGTGTGATGTGTGATGCTAATCACGCAGTGTGATGCGTAAATCACCAAAGACGTGCCCGTTCAGAGTTTCTGTTGATCGAGCTAGCATGAGAGCCCTGGGAAGGCAGCTGACCAATGCCTTGACGCAGCATGCAGGTGCCGCAGCGGCAATAGCAGAACTTGCAAGACAACAGTTTTGAACTCAATCTAACATGCCTCCTACTTATAAAAAGGCGAAGGTATGGCGATTCATCAGGCGTGGCTGACTGCGTTGAAGAAAATTCAGTGTGGCGCGTACTGAGAGCACAAGCATATGGAGTACCTAGGACAGCCAGGATTTTTGCATACGCTTCATGTGTCTGAGATGACTGTGTTCCTCGACAATGTGCGACAGGAGTATGACCCTGGGCTTGCTATGAAGACGCTGGGAGAGGGGCCAGCTACAGCAACAGGCACAGCAGAGGCAGACAACAGGCAATTGCTGGTTGAGCTGGTGGGTGCTGCGCCGACATTTGAAATCTTTTCAATCATGCATTGATGTGGTAGAGCACTGCTAATGGCTGCCAGCTGCACTGTGCTGACCTGTTCAACGGCGGCTGGCATGCTGGCTGTGCGCCCATATCATACAGGGCCTGGCCGACGAGTCCGAGGATGAATGGGAGGAAGCAAGGAAGGGCACCCAGAAGCGAACGAGTCTAGGAATAAAGCAGCACAGTCAGATGGCAAGCATCAGGGTGGCATAGCAGCCTATTACCCTGGTGGAGTCAGCAGCCATGGGGGAAAGGTAAGCCAGTCAATTGCAATGCTGCGACGAGAGTGTAAGCCTGTCTGCATGCTGACAGGACCATTGCCAGACTATAGAATTGAACCTTGCCATGGCTAGCAAGCCCTCACTTGTCACACAGAGCGGCTGGGCACTACACATGTGATGAGGTTTGTTGCTGCTGCAGCAGGGTACCGCCAGAATCATGGAGCAGTTGCGCAGCAGGCTGGAGACATCAGTGCAGAAGCTGCAGGCAGATGACATAGATTACTCTAGCAAGGAAGAGGCAAGCACAGAGGTGTGGCTGATGTGTTGTGCTGCATTTTAACAACCTGTTTGATAGGCTGCATCCGTGCTGTTACTTGAACACGTTACCCACCTTGCAACCATCTGTGGCATGTGCCATGTGTGCTGTTGATACACGCGATAAAATCTGGTGAGACTAATCGTTAAGCTGACAGCAACTCGCTGAACTTGCCTGCAGGTGCAGGAGCTATTGTTTGACCAGCAGCACCAGATCGACCTGCTGCTGCGGGGAACGTCCAGCATGCGCGGCACCATGGACACGCTCAAATGCAGCAGCCGGGAGATGGAATGCAAAAACAGGAAGCTGCAGGAGGAGCTTGACAAGCAACATGGCGCAGCACTCAAGTAAGTGGTGAACATCGCGGCAGAGAGCTTTCTGTTCAGTGGTCACATTGCTATGTCTTCCAGTGGCAGCCAAACTGGCAGCAGGCACATGAATGTCAAACTTGCATGCCAGATTGCTACTACCACTTTTAGATGCCTTCTGTGACGGTCAAACCCTGCTTAATGCTTGCAGGGAAATGGAGGCCAAGCTGGAGACGGCCATAAAGCAGGTGCAGCAGCTGCAGCAGTCGACACGTGACCGCCAGCAGCAGCAGGAGGCCACTGCCCAACACTCCCTGCAGGCAGCCAGCAAGGATGCAGCACAGCTGAGGGGCAAGGTGGAAGAATTGCAGGTGCGGCACCCAAGGTCTCCTTGTCACATGTGCACCTGCCCGTATGCGAGTCATGCCAGCAGGCGATGCCATGCCAGGATGCACTGCTTGTATCATCAGCTCTGCACTGGCATACCACAAGCGACTGCAGCTGTGTGTGACATGGCCACACGCAGGCAGCTCTGGGCAGCAGGGAGCAGGCGCTAGTAGAATCACAGCAGCGGGTGGAGCAATTAACTGCGCAGACAGCGAACCTCACAGCAGCAGCCAGCAGGTTAGAGCAGGAATGCACCAAGCATGAACAGCAGAGCAGCCACGCTGAGCAGGAGCTGCAGCAGGTGGCACAGGCCTGCGACGCAGCAAGCATGAGGTAGAAAGCAAGGTGGCCGGCTTACTGCTGGCCCACACAGAGGTATGTGAGCTGAAGCAGCAGCTAGTCGAGGTTGATGCAGCGCACAAACAGTTACAGGAAGAGGTCAACAACACCCAGCAGCAACTTCAGCTGGTGCAGGCAGCATCACAGCAGCAAGCAGAAGCCTCAACTGTGCAGGCAGCTGCTAATGAAAGCAAGCTGCAGTTACAGTGCACTGAGCTGCAGCAGCAGCTCAAGCAGGTGCAGGCTGAACGGCAGTCCCTGGAGGCCCAGGTAGCGAGTCTGACACAGCAGCAGCAGGACATGTCACTCCAGCAGGAGGGCCTGCAGGAGCAGCTGCTGGCTGCAGCACAGGGTCACTCTCAGTTGCAAGTGCAGTATCAACAGCTAGAAGAGTGCAAGCTGAAACTGCAGGTGCAGTGCCAGAAGGCAGAGGCACAGCTGGCAACCGCTACTGCTGCAGCTCAGGAGCAGCAAGCTGTGGCTGCTTCCAGCCAGCAGCAGCTAGGCCGCCAGGTTATGGCAGCACAGCAGCAGTCACAGGAGCTACAGCAGCAAGTGCAGCAGCTGCTTGATAAAAAGGATGACCTAGAGGGGCAGCTGCAGCAGGCTGACAAACATTTCAATGATGTCAAGACGCAGCTGCAGGCATCTGCCAAGCAGTATCAGGAGGCCGCTGCTCAGCTGGCGGCACAGGAACTGGACAGCCAAAAGCTGCAATGGAAGATCACCGCACTGCAGAATGAGCACCAAAAGGTGATGGTTACTCCGTACCACTGCCTCAACCACCACACAACTCAAAACCCAACAACTCTACCTAGCACCAACTTTTTACATAAATTGCAGACAGCACCATAACCCTTGCTTGCATGCTTGCTTGCTGTGCTCCTGCAATTGCCTGCCCTGCAGCTGTTGCGGTCGACGGCTGAGCAGACGAAGCAGCTGCAGGACGCTGCAAGCCAGGCCCAGGCTGCACTGGCTACCATCCAAGCAGAGGCGGACCAGCGCATTGCTGCTGCAGAGGGTGCAGCGCAGGCACAAGTACTGAACTACAAGCAGAAGTGGCGAGAAGAGTTTGACAAGCGTCGCAAGCTGCACAACTGGGTGAGACGCTGTGTGCGGCAACATCACGTGTCCTGCACCCATCACATGGCGGGTCATCCTTGATATAGTGTGGGCAGGTGTAAGCATGTTCAAATGTCATGCAGGTGGACAAGCCATGCTGCTGTGCCAGTTGCTCACGCTGCCAATGCATTGTGACTGCTGGCCCTTCAACTACTGCAGGTGACTGAGCTCAAGGGCAACATCCGTGTGCTGGCGCGCATCCGCCCCATGAGTGAAAAGGAGCACAGCAGCTCAGGGTCTGACGCGGCGGTGCGTGCGCTTGATGAGGAGACGGTGTGCGTGGCAGGCGCCACTGCGCGGGAGTACGAGTTCGACCGGGTGTTTGGCCCCAAGGATGGTCAGGCACAGGTGCGCATGTGCATGCTGGGTGTAAGTTCATATGCATGCTGAGCAGTGGTGATGCACTGCTGCGTGCGCCTAGCAGGGCTTGTTACAATTGCAGGCCTCAAGAAGAATGCCAATTTCATTATACGGGCATTGCTATCGCACTGCACCCGCACACCACATCAGCTATGCGAGCAGTCCTCCTTCACTGCATTGGAGATGCCGCCTGCACACAATGTTGCTCAAGTGTGTGTGCTTGTCCTGGCAGGTGTTTGACGAGGTGTCTGGCCTGGTGACCAGCATCCTGGATGGCTACAACGTGTGCATCATGGCATACGGCCAGACTGGCAGCGGCAAGACGCACACCATCGAGGGCCCCGCGGAGGACCCTAGCGTGAACAGCAGGGCGCTGGCGGAGCTGTTCAGGTCGGCAGAGGAGCGCAGCACCGGCTTCAAGTACGCCTTCTCAGCCAGCGTGCTGGAGATATACAATGAGCAGATCTTTGACCTGCTGGCTGGCAGCAGGGACTCCGGTGAGCAGGCAGGCAGGCGGCTGTGCATCGTCATGTTTACTGTGCAGCATGGCATGCTGAAACAGGCCAAGTTATAGAGGTGGTCACACCCCGCACAACATGCAGCGGGGTCATCATGTGCAAACACTCCTGTCAGGCACCGAGTTGCTTGCAGCACACAATGCATGAGTGCTGTTGTGTCTGATCTCCGCACAAGTCCCGTGGTTCTCTGCTGCACTCACTACAGCTGCTGCGGTTCTGCTGCCAGGTGACAAGCTGGATATCAAGGAGGGGCCGCAGGGTCTGTTCATTCCCGGGCTGCGTGTTGAGGCTGTTGGTGGTGCGGAAGATGTCGTGGCTGTGCTGCAGAAGGGCAAGCAGCACCGCAGCACGTTTGCCACCAACATGAACGAGCACTCCAGCCGCAGCCACCTGGTGCTGACCATTTACGTAAAGGGCTACGACAACGCCAAGGGTAAGCCGGCTCTGCCAAAGCAGCAGCTGGCAGCCGTAGCAAGTTCAGTGTAGGAGCGCGCTCAGAAGCTACCAGTGGATGATGCAGCTTCATGGATCAGGCCTCATGTGCATGCATCGGCTTCCCACTGGGTTGACTTTGTGGCGCTGCTTGCCTGCAGGTACTTCCTGGTCCTGCAAAATGCACCTGATTGATCTGGCCGGCAGTGAGCGCGTGTCGCGCAGTGGTGCTGAGGGCGAGCGCCTCAAGGAGGCGGCAGCCATCAACAAGAGCCTGTGGGCGCTGGGTGACGTGGTGGCGGCCCTGCAGCAGCGCAGCAGCCACGTGCCCTACCGCAACAGCAAGGTGGGCCATGCGCTAGCCCATGCTGATGCTGTCTTACATTCTCACACGATGGGATAACGGGTGGAGCACATGATGATGCTGATGACGGTGACGGCGGAACAGCGCAAAGCGCTGAGGCACTCGCAGGTTTAGTGGGAATGACATTGCCCCACCATGCTCAGCCCGTAAGAAACGGCACCACTGCAACCCAGCAGGGAGGAAAGCAAGTCTGTTTGAATACTGCGTGAGTGCATGCGTGTCACTGGCTCATTCTGTGCTGCCTGATACTGCTGCATTGCGCAGCTCACGCGCCTGCTGGAGGACTCCTTAGGTGGCAGCAGCAAGACATTGCTGGTGGTCAACTGCAGCCCGGCAGCAGAGAACGCCAACGAGTCCAAGTGCTCACTCGAGTTTGCTGCGCGTGCACGCAAGGTGGAGCTGGGTGCAGCTCAACGCCACACTGACACGCCTGGCAGCCCAGGATCCGCAGCGGCTGGCAGCAGCAGCACGCCACGTTTACCAGGTCCCAATTCGCTGAACACTGGTGGTGGTGGCAGCAACGGCAGCAGCACTGCAAGCAGCCCACGTGCAACCAGGAGTGGTGGGGACATCAGCAGCACTGTGAGGTTGGCAGCGTCTAGGCGGGCTGGTGGCCTGCAGCAATGACGACGCAGTGGCGCAGGTGCCTGGCAGCAGCACCCGTCCTGACATGCACAGTTTGTATTGCACAGGTGTGGAAACTCAACGACCAGTTCTAGAGGCAGACTTGATCAACTCATGAGCTGACCAGCACCACTGTTGACAATAGTGCAATCGTTTGCACGCAATGTGGCCTGGCAAGCACATCTGCTCATCACAGCTACTGTGAGCAGAACAACTCCAGTTGTGCCAGGTTTTGCACCTGAACTCAGTCTGACCTCGGTCTGGTGGTTGACAGTGGTCGTCAAGTTGAGTAGGGAAGGGTATACCACAGCTGACAAAAACGATTCATAACGGTTGAAGTGCTGCTTGTGCCAGCGTAAAGTGCAGTGCAGCAGGGGCGCTCGGCGGTCTGGTGCACCTCCAATTTACAATGGTGCTGCTTATTGCAACCGTGCTGCTGACAGCCACCTCCACATGGTCTGCTTCAACAAGTCCTTTGGACAGAGTGCATAGATAGACGTTGCTTTCAGATGAGGCGGAAAGTCGATCAATTGCATGTGAGCTGTTTGTCGTACTCCCATCCAATGGCTGATCAGCTGATGTAAGTGGCCAAGCAGGGTGGAGGCGCATGAGAAGGGTGGAGGCGCATGGGGGGGGGGTGCCTGCAGGCTGGCTGGTGTGGGCTGGCACATCAGCCACTGCAGTGCTGCAGAGACAAAGGCATGGCAGTCAAGGCTCCATGGTTGATTTTCTACACTAACTCAGTGAAAATAGTACAATCAGTGTGCTGTACAGTGTGCTTTACAATACCAGCAAGTCCATCCTGTTCAGACTGGTCAAAGACCTAGCCCAACAACACGGCCGGTCATCCCTGTCCCCCGCTTGCTTGTTTGCGTACGATGTACGTTCATCTCTGTAAAAATCGTTTCCAGCTACTCAAAGGCATAAAGCTGACGCTTAACAACTAGATCTGAGCTTGTTCTCTGCACAATTACAGCAGTCCGCTCACACAGCAGCCGATAGCAAGATGATGCTGAAACATAGCACCAGCAGAGTTTCGGCACCAACCCAGCTAGGCAGTCGCCGGGCAGCGGTGCTGGTGCGCGCCAGCAGCAGCTTTCCAGGCAAGTGACGACAGGATGGTTGGGGTCACTGAACTCCAGATCACCGTTGTATAGATGCAATCAGCTGTTACGTAAGTGTCGTGTGCCCAACCTGCGTGTTGGGTCAATCAACCCGAAAGGCGCTGACAATTTCCTGCTGTCCACTTGTTTGCAGGCAGCAAGGTTGAGCAGTGGCTGAGAACTCCGTTTGATGTTGCCTCTTTTGGCCCTCGTGCTACGCTTGGAGCCCTGCTGTCGATGCCGGAGAAGCTTCAGTCACTGTGAGGAGCAGCAGCAGCAGCAAAGCAGTGTCGGTGACATCAGACAGACTGACATGTACAACTTTTGGTAATGCAGGCAGATGGATATGGAGCGTGTTACTCAGTTAGTGCAGGACCCACGCCCAGTGGAGGAGAAGCAGCAGCTGGTGCTGCAGGTGAGCAGGCAGGCCTGACAGGGTCCCTCAGACGAGCCAACAGCAACAAAGCAGCAGCATGTGAAACACAGAATATTGAGGATTGCCATGCCCCTCCATGCATTCTTTGCTGCCAGTATCATTTTCGTCAATTATCACGTACATGGCTGTCTGCTTGCACGCAACCACGGCGCATGCGTACTGCAGCAACAGCAATGCTGGTGCGTGCCGCTGCGAGCTGTACCAACTGCATTCCTGCAGTCTTGACCCAAGCAACCACCTACCTGTGCGCTTTGCAGGAAGTTGAGGACCAGCTTGTGACGTTTCTGGAGCGTGGCGCCACAATTGAGTCAGACATCCTGGCTAGCCTCAAGGTGCTGCTGCCGCCTGATGTCACCAAGCAGCTGGATGACCTCATCCCTCCACCACCAAACAGCCAGCCTGTTATTGTGCAGGAGTTTGAGGTTGAGGAGCCCACAGTCATCTACACAGCAGACGCGGTGCTTGAGAGTCAGATAGGTGTGCAGGGCTAGCAGGCGGTGCAATCTCATCAGCAACAGCAAGTGGTGGGCAGTTGCACTCGTCAGCTTGGTATCTGGCAGTAAGTTTTAGGCAAATGTTGAGTATGCCTTGTGCGCATCCCACTTAGATTCAGCCGAGGGTCCAGGAATTGCCTTTCTGCGCGCTTTGTCAGCTGCCTTCTCGTGTGTCTCTCCACACGGACAGTGCGCTGTGCAGTGGTCTGCCCCGCGGTCTCCTTCCCTTGCTTGCTCTGCATTGCATCGCCAGACATGTGGACACTGCGGCTCATGTGTGCCACCTCGTGCTGCTGCGGCTGTGGCTGCTGTGCAGCTTCTGAGATGACTGAAATCAAGCATGCAGTCGAGGGCGTTAGGGCAGCACTGGAGGAGCTGCGTGGCAACAGCGACACCGCCCGCGCTGGCATGCTGCGGCTCAACCTCAAGGAGGCCCGCGACATCTTGGCACGCCGCTTGCAGGAGACTGCACCAGGCAGCGCACCCGCAGGCACCAGCAGCGATGCATCACTCTCAGCAGCCGCGCGCGAGGCGACAGTGCTGCTGGATGAGGTGGATGCACAGTTCTTCCAGTAGAGGCTGCTGCTGGCGTGTGCTGGCAGACTTGCTGGTCTCCGCAGGGTTTGTTGGTCCTGCTGTTTTTGTTCGTCCTGTTGTTGCCTTGGCTACTGGCGTGGCAGCAGCGGTGACAGTGCTATGGGCTGGTGCAGCACTATTCTAAGCACTTCCGGTGGGCATGACTAGCCAGCAGCAAGCAGCTGCTCTTGTGTCAAGTTCTGAATGGCGTCGGCTGTGTAGCGTCCTTGCTGGTTGGGGTTGAGCTGCACAGCAGGCATTGTGATGGATTTGTATTTCCGTACTTGCACAGCTGCAAAGGCTGCTGCTCTGGCTTGTGTCTGTCACTATATACCTTATGTTGCAGCGTTGTGCTGTGCTGCACTCACGCAGCTGATGATCAGTGCCATCTGCACTGCTGGGCGGCAGACTGGTGCAGCTGTGTTGTTGTTTACTGGTGTTCATTTGTGGTGCCAATGGCTGTTGCAGGGGTCTAATTGCAGGCCGTTGTGTTTGGTCTGCCTGTGACCTGCATGTCACACACAGCTGTGTGCCTTGCAACCTCTGGCCACTGACAAGGCCTCGCAGGCTGTTCCCGGCGCAGCCACTGCACGCAAGTGGCATTGCACTGATGCATCTTGCTTGGGGTCGTGGCAGCTTGCTGCCGGGGTCAGCCTACACGTGCAGCCGCTGTGAATGCTTGTGCCATACCTTGGCACAGAGCTGGCCTCAGGTGTGCTGATACCTAGCAACCACTGCATTGCATGGCTGTCACGAGGTGAAACTGCATGAGCTGCAGCTCAGGTCATGTATGGCCGCCTGCCGAGACATTCTTGCCTGTCAACAAGGCGGTTGTGATTGCTGCATGCTGCGCCTGGTTGCTGATTGCTGTGCATGTTGGGCATGCAGTAGTTGGGTGTCGTCAGTGTTTGCCTGCACAGTGTACCGTTGTTACCCGCTGGCCAGGAATTTGGCAGGCGGTGGTCAGGGCTGGCTGGCAACTCATATTGCGTGCTGCTGTTGATCGCACAGTGCAGCCCGCTTGCCCAGCTGCCTGATGTGATGGCCATTGCTGAGCATTATGCAGACCAAGCTCTGCACAATCCCAGCAGCAGGTCTTCATCAATCTTTGGGCTGTTTGTGCCCCACAGAGGTATCCTGTTTTGGTTGCGCAGTGTCCTACCGTGCATGTCTGCCAACAGCGCATGCGGGCATTGTTGGTGCCTCTTGTTGTCTGGCGCTGACTCAAGCTCGAGTCCCTAAGGACAGGGCGCTGCTGCAGCTGTATCATTATGGGAGGCGGGCTCTAGACGGCTGCATCAACTGCAAGCAGATTGTGCTTGTTACCCTGGCTGTGATGTGCCAGTGGCTGTGCAGATGTGATCTGCTGGTTGTTGGGGTCCAGCTGTACCCCATCCAGGGCTGCTTTGAGTTAACCAGCTTCACGTGGCTTGCAGAGGGCAGTGTCATAAGAAGAGACAGTTTACCTAGATAAAGGCATGTCACAGCTTCTGGCTTGAATGGGTAATATGGTGATGATGATCCTCATGCTCTGTAAACCAGAGGTTTGGGCCGCAGTGAATGGGTAATAGGTTCGGGCTGAATGGGTAATAGGCCGCGTGCTGACGTGTGAATGGGTGATAGGTTCGGGCTGGTTGGGTGATAGGCTGCGTGCTGACGTGTGTAGACGGGTCGGGTTTAAGATTCGGTCGTGTGAAGGCAGCGAGTGCTTATGCAGATGATGGCAGTGCACTGCTGCTATACTGCAGTACAGCCCGCATCCGCGTGGTTGTGGGCCAGCAAGGACATTGCATCAGCATGGATGAATTCATCGTAATTGTTGTTGTAAATACTATTAGCGAGCAGCTGCGTGATCGGCTCAGTGTGGTTTGCTGCCACAGGGGGAACCCGCCAGCAGGTGCAGCGCTGCACTTAGCACCGTGCAGGCAGGCCTGCAGGCAGGCCCCAAACCGCATGTGACAGGCAGAGGCTCAGACCCTCAAGGAACGTTTAACCAAAGTCAAAGATTCAGCGTGACTGCGCTAGGTGAGCTGAAAGCGTGACTCCAGCAATCGCGAATCTAGGTCCTGTCGGTCACCGACCGGGTGCAAGTCTGCTGCGCATACTAATTGTAAATGAACACATGATGAATCCTACGTTAATTTTCTAAAACGCAAAAAGTTTCCATTAGAATTGATGAAAGGATTATCACTGCTTCCGCTGTTGTTGGGGCACGAAGGTAGGGAAGCCGCGCCGAAGCGGGAAAACGGATGTGAGTCACTGTGTTTTTATGTCATGTATCCGCGTCTGCCATGCTGGATGCCAAGTAAAGCATTGCAGCCTGGTTGAAAATAAGCATGCAGTGCTGTGTAAAGCTCCCACGATTTGGGGAAGCCGAGCCCACGATTTGGGGCGAAACACATAGAGCTGCATGCAGTGCTGTGTAAAGCTCCCACGATTTGGGGAGGCCGAGCCCACGATTTGGGGCGCAGCACACAGAGCTGCATGCAGTGCTGTGTAAAGCTCCCACGACTTGGGGAGGCCGAGCCCACGATTTGGGGCGAAGCACACAGAGCTGCATGCAGTGCTGTGTAAAGCTCCCACGACTTATGGAGGCCGAGCCCACGATTTGGGGCGAAGCACACAGAGCTGCAGTGCTGTGTAAAGCTCCCACGACTTGGGGAGGCCGAGCCCACGATTTGGGGCGAAGCACACAGAGCTGCAGTGCTGTGTAAAGCTCCCACGACTTGGGGCCCCGGGAGGCCGAGCCTACGATTTGGGGCGAAGCACACAGAGCTGCAGTGCTTTTCAAAGAGCTTTGCAATGCTAACGCCTTACTCCATCATGTGTTGTCCGCCTTCTGCCCGCAGGTTGGCCGCTGCTGGATGTGAAAAGCAGCAGCAGTGTAACTTGGGCGGGAGAAGCAATGGCCTTGCAACCTGCTGTGACAGCAAACGGGGTCCTCCGAAGACGAGGGAGTCTCTTCCAACCCCCAAGACTACGCATATGCCATGCATGGCGGCAACGCCGCTGATGCAGACCATGATAGCGTCATCCGCAGTTCAGCACAGGTGGTGGCTACATGCATCTTTGTTCTCGGGGGCCTGGCGCCATGCATGGCAGTTGGATTCTAAGGTAGTTGCACCCGACCAGCTGCTGCCCAACAGCACGATGAGCTCAGCAGAAAACAACGCATGACTCAGCGGCAAGTATGCATGATTGTCAACTTGGCTGCTTGGGCTTTAACTATTTGTAGACGCAGCAGCCATCATCATCATCATCATATTACCCATTCAAGCCATAGCATCAGCCAACAAACATGTGTTCACATGCCTTTGCATGCAGGGGTAGGTTGACACTGCTTGCTTGCTTGCCTTTTGCTGCTGCGTTAGATGATGATGATGATGATGATGATGATGAGCTTCAAGCAGGCCAGGGAGCCTGCCAATTTGCTTCGATTGCACGTGATGTCACGGCAATTGATGGCCAGTGGACTGCAGTGGCAGCTGCCACATCTGATATCAGTGTGGCACATGCAATGGTTACATGGTGCGCAGTGGGACGGCATGCCAGTCATTGCGCCAATTGGCGCATTGCAATGCAAGCTGGCATTCAACCACCACCATGTACCAAGGCCAGCGCAAGGACAAAGTGCAGGTGTTGGGTACAAGCTGACTGCAGTACAAGCTTGCGCACCCTCCAATCCCAACCCTCACGTGCACAAGTTCTTCCTGAGCAACACATGTTAGGGGCTCCAAGAACACACACACGCACTAAAGCATCCACCAAAATGCGCAGACGTGCTGCAGTGCTGCATCAAGCAAGGATACTTGACAGCCCAGCCACTGGCAGCACTGATGCAATACTCTGCAGGCCAACCCTTGGTTGCTGGCCATGCACAAGCAATGTGTGTACGCCACGACAGATATCCAAAGCTGGCGCCAATCATTTACAGCGGCACGGAACAGTTGGAACGCCTCAGCACTGCATGTAAGCAGAAGAGCGCCCAAAGTACCATGCAGGGCGCAGCATTGGAGGAGTATGTTCAGCAACTGACCTAATACATTGCTGCCCACTGCCCAGGGGGTCACAACCGCACCACATCCCCAAGGTGCCCTCATGCATCCTGCAACTGATGCTACAACTGATGTCGACCAAAGGCAGATGCCCACATGATGCCATGCACTGTGTATGTACACGCAGACCATCAAGCAACAGCCCACCAAGAGCGGCTTCAGCTCCAGGCGCCTGGCTACTGCTACGGCTTGCCAACGAGGGTCGGCTCGTGACGGAGCTGAGGCAGCCACATAACACGTCAGGCTCGACACCAGCGACACCCAACTGCACCACGGGTGATGCCCCATCAAGCGTCACAATCAAGACACATATGCGACAGCTTGGCAGTGCCGCGCTGCATACCAGCAAGCAATTCACTGGCACCCACCCGAATACATCACACCGCTGCAGCCTTGCTGCCACGTTTCCCAGCCCTCGGCCCGCGCGTTGCTTCCCTCCTGGGGAGCATCAGCTGCTGGCGGGCCAGCATCACTGCTGCCACCCCCGATGCTTGCAGCTGGCATCTGGCTGGCTGTGGCAGCTGCAGTGCGGCTGCTGTTGCCAGTGGCCTCTGCCTCCCCTGCGTCCAATCTGCTGCCTAGCTCACCAGCAGCAGCAGCAGCACTGCCTGGCCTGGCGTCTGCCTCACCAGCAGCTGCAGCAGGCGTGGCAGTGGCAGCTGCCGGCTGGTGTTCCTGTTGTGTTGAAGGAGCCAGCTGTGCGTCATCCATGGTGGCACTGCCGGCGCCTCCAACGCCTTCACACATGCCGCTGCCATCACCCGCAGCAGGGCGCTCAACCGCCCTGCTGCTGCTGACTGGCACAGCGCTGCTTACAGAAGCACCTGGCACTCCTGCCGCTGCTGCTGCTGCTGCTGCTGCGCCGCGGCTGCTGCTGGTTGTGCTGCTGTCAATATCACCTAAGCTGCCTGCTGCAGAGCTGCAAGCACCCAACCCTGACCCTGCCTCAAGCCCTGAACCTGACGATGTAGGGCTCAACAGCCCGCTCGGACTCAGCGCACGAGACCCACCGGTTGTGTCAGGCAGCTCTGACACGCTCGACCCCCCAGATGACCGCCGCCCACCTTCAGCGCTCTGCCTCAGGCTCACTGCACCCAGCTTGCTGCCCTTGCTGCGGCTGTTGCCACTGCCGGAGCGGCTGCCACGCAGCGTGCCTCGGCCAGCACCACTCGCACGAGCGCTGCCGCTGCTGATGCCTGAGCCTGCCTTCCTCAACGCTGAGATTGATGTGCTTGCAGGGATGCTGGGACTGCTGCCTGCTGCTGCTGCTGCTGCAGGCCCTGCCGCCGCACCCTGCCCGCTGGCAGCAGCGCCATCAGCAGCATCAGCGGCTGCCTTGTCACTGCTGGTGGTGACGACTGCACTGGGAATGTTGGCAGCAGCGCCATCAGCAGCATCAGCGGCTGCCTTGTCACTGCTGGTGGTGACGGCTGCACTGGGAATGTTGGCAGCAGCGCCATCAGCAGCATCAGCGGCTGCCTTGTCACTGCTGGTGGTGGTGGCTGCACTGGGAACGTTGGCAGCAGCTGCTGAAGCTGAAGCAGCTGCTTGCTCAGCATGAGGTGCAGCTGGTGCGGCGGCTGCCCATGTCCAGTCTCCACTGGTAGTGACCGCAGCTGCCAATCGAAGGCCTGCCAAGCCTCCTGCTGCCCCTGCTGCACCAGCAGCTGCTGCTGCTGCTGCTGCTGCTGCAGCCTCTGCTTCTACTGTCTGCTGGTCAGCAAGCTCTGCAGTTGGTGTTGCTTCTGCGTCCAGCTTGCCTGCTACTTGCTCCTCTTTTGCTGGCGCACCTTCTGCTGCTGCCAGCCCAGCATCCTCCTGGCCAGCAGTGCAACTATTCACAGCATCAATGGCTACGCCAGCTTGCTGCTCAGACATGCTGCTGCCCTCCTCAGTGCCTGCTGGTTCGCTGAAATCAGCAAGCAGCAACTCCAGCTCCAGCTTGCTGAGCTCAACACCGACGTCGCTGTCAACATCATGTGCATCGGTGGCAGCAGCAGCAGCAGCAACAGCCCTGTTGCTTGTTGCTGTTGCTGCTGCACCAGCCAAGGCATCTGCTCCTGCGGCTGCATCCACCCCGCTGCCCTGTCCTGCTGCCTGCTGAGTGCTGCCTGCTGCCGCTCCCCCAGGCTCCGCACTAGCGCAGACAGCAGCTGCCGCCTCAGGTTCTGCTGTAGCCTCATGCTCTGTTGCTGCTGCAACATCTGCGACCGGTGCTGCAGGGGCTGCCTCACCTGCCTCTGCTGCTGCAGGGACTTCATGCTCTCTCCCGATTGGCTGAGTCGCACGGTGTCAGCCTCCGCCAAGTGCTCTGTCTGCTGCTGCTGCTGCTGCTGCTGCAGCACCTGGCCAGGGGAGCGCAGCGTGCGCCTGGCCCCTGGCCCTCGGCCTCACCACCCACACCTTCTAAAGGAGCACCAAACTTGGGGCGGCGTGGCGGAGTGTCACTATCCACGCTGCTGCTGTCATCCTCAGTCTCATTTCCAACCGGGCTCTGGCAAGCTGCTGGTGCCTGCTGCTGATGTGCACTGCTTCCTGCTGCTGCTGCTGCATCTGCTGCTGCTGCACTTGGCCCGCTGCGGGCAGCAGAAACATCGGCAGCTGCTGCTGCAGCAGCCGGCGTGCGCGGTGCCGGCAGCTGCTGCACCGCCTCGCCAGCACTGCCAGGTGGGCTTGAGGGCAGGTCGGACACCACGCGCATGAAGCGCGTCATCATCGCGCTAGCAGCTGCTGCGGCAGCTGTAGCAGCAGCAGCGGCGCTCCCCTCGCTGCCCAGCCCCAGTCCACCCAGCCCAGCCATGAGCCCAGCCTCGCCGCCGCCACTGCCGCGCCGCCCCTGCCTGCAGCCGCACCCAGCTCCACTGCTGCTGCCTGAATGCTGCCGCCTGCTGCTGCTGCTCCTCGTCCGAGGTGTCAAGCTCCCGGGCGGCAGCCGCGCGCGCGTGCGCACCCACCTGCGCCGCCGGACGAAGCTCTTGATGCCCGACCTGCCCATGTGCGGCTCGGGGGCCAGCTCAGCCACTGGAAGTCCATCGCGTACGCCCAGCCGTCCGCGTCGCACCCCTCCGCCTCCACCCCCGTCATGTCCACCGACCACTCCGCGTCCCTCCAGGCCCAGCTGGCGGCAGCTTAGGCGCCACGCGGTCAAACAGCATGCTCATGGCGCCCCCGGGCGCCCCCGACCGGTCGCCCCAGTGGCCGACCTTGTCGGACGGCAAAAAGTGGCCCGGCCAGGTGTGGCCCCAGCCCCTGAACGGCTGCACGCGCTCGTGCTCAAACACCTCCACCAGCACCTCATCCGCGTCCTCCTCGCCCGGCACGACGGCCGCAGCGGCAACCGCAGCAGCACCGCCGCCAGTCAGCGCCTCGCAGCTGCTGGCGCTGTGCGGGAGCCCCTCGCCCGCTGCCTCGCCCGCACTCAGCGCACTGCGAGGGAGCAGCTGCAGCGCACTGCCGGGCCTGGCGCTGAAGCTGCGGACGCCTG
Organism: Scenedesmus sp. NREL 46B-D3; assembly: GCA_014080715.1. Classification (NCBI taxonomy): domain Eukaryota; kingdom Viridiplantae; phylum Chlorophyta; class Chlorophyceae; order Sphaeropleales; family Scenedesmaceae; genus Scenedesmus; species Scenedesmus sp. NREL 46B-D3. The sequence goes on along the minus strand of JACERP010000154.1, from coordinate 15,794 downwards.
CCCCGCTGCCCTCCCGAGCAGCCGCTGCAGCAGCGCTGCTGCCAAAAAGGCAGGGCTGGCAGAGCGGCGTGCGAGTGCGCCGCCACTTCACGGCCGCTGCTGCTGGCTGCACTGCCCACGCTGACGCTGCTGCCGGCCTGTCAGGCTTGAGTGGTGGATAGCCGGCGCTGTTGCTGGTGGGCAAGCCTCTGAACGCAACCGACTTGGCGGCGCTTGGTGAGTGTGGCACCGCAGGCAGAGGTGTGCTGTTGCTGCGGCTGTCTGTCCCTGCTGTGGCTGCGCTGCCTTCTGCCTGGCTGCTGTGCGCCTGATCCCCCTCCTCGCCTGGCTCTGGCGACAGCAGCACTGCCCAGAGCCATCACCGGAAGGTGCATCCAGCCTGTCGTTCACAAGCTGTTCATTGTACTTGGCAGCAGGCTCCCGTTCAGGGCTCCTGCCTGCTTGCTTGGCAGCAGCAACCAGCCGGCCAAAGCCGCTGCCAGCAGCGGGCTTAGTGGGGCTCAAGCTGCGCTGCTGGCACGGCTGGTCGCCGCAGAGGCAGCCCCGCTGCCGCCGCTGCCTGCTGCCCCGGCTACAACAGCTGCTGCTGCGGCTGCTGCCAGTGCTGCCCTGCTGGGCGAGCCAGGCGCTGCAATGCCTGCTGCTGCTGCTGCTGCTGCGGCGGCTGCTGCTGCTGCAGTGATGCTGCTGCTGCTGCTGCTGGCCGGTCGCTGCACCTCTGGTAATGTTTCTGCTCTTGCTCCCACCACGGCAGGGGACGCGAGCGCTGCTGCTCCTCACTCAGCACTGGCAGCAGCTCTGGCGACTGCGCGTAGTCCTCAATGATGTTCAGGCCCGAGGGGTCCATGGAGGCCGTGAAGCTGCTGGTGTGGCGGTGGCTCGTCGCCCTTGACGGCGCTGCGCTGCTGCTGCTGGCGCTGCCGCCCTCTGCAGGCGCCACCCCGCCGTTGGCAGCCGCTGTGTCGGGGCCCTGCCCGCTGCCTTGGCCGCCGTTTGCATGCTGCAGCTGCTGGTCTGCAGGCAGGGCTGCTGCGCTGCCGCCGCGCTGCCAGCCTCCTGCGAGAGGCAGCACAAGCGCGCATGTCAGCAGTGGATGTAACAGTAGTGCTGCGCCCAGACAACACAGAGCCGGGCAGAGCGTCACCACTTGGCATGCTGGCTGGTTTGTTGGCATCATACGCAAGCTGCGTGCAATACTGTACAGACGCCAGTTGCTGGCAAGCATGACCGGCAGCAGCAGCAGCAGCAGCAGCAGCAGCAGCGGCAGGTGATACTTTCGTCAACAAGTAGGCTTCTGACAGCAGCTGCCCCCACCTGCCATGAACAGCTTGAAGCCCTCGTTGCTGGACAGCGGCTCCACCAGCGTGGCCCCCAGCAGGCTGCGGCCCCAGCCGGACATCACACTGCCCAGGTTCTGCATCAGGCCCTCGCCACTGCCGGGCGTGCCGCTGCCACCACCAGCGCCCGCAGCCGGTGAAGCAGCAGCCCCAGCCCTGCCAGGGATGTCCACAGGTGCAGAGGTAGCAGGCGAGGCAGGGCTAGCTGCTGCTGCTGCTGCTGTGCTGCCGGTAGGGTCAGGAGCGGATGCTGTGCCTTTGACAGCGACTCCGTCGGCCACAGCTGCTGCAAGGGTGCTGCCTTCAGCAGGTGCTGCAGGCAGGTGCCGTGCATCAGGTGCAGGGGGTTGGGCACTGCAAGGCAGCGACAGCACGGCCACGCGCGGGACGGTTCCGCAAACATGGTGCAATGTTGTAAGCGTGGTAGTGCCATGCAAGTAGTATGACGGGTGTGTTGCCATATGAGCATTTGATGGGCCAGCAGGGTGCCTGCACCCCAAGGCTGTACATGTCAATGCAGCAGCTGCACTCAACAGGTCATGGTGCACACAGGAATGGAAGCACGGAACCGCCGGCAACCTGTGGCGAAGCACTGCTGGGCACGTGCAGCGGCTGGCAACAAGGGGACAAGCCAGCTGCCAGCTGCTGACCCATTGCCCTCCGCTGCTGCGCGCTGCTGCTCTCACCTGAGCCATGCTGCAGCCAGCTCTATGCCGACCATCAGCAGCCGGTTTGCCGCGGCCACCAGCAGCAGCGCACTCAGCACCTCACTCACGCTGCCAGGCAACGGCAGCACGCCACCCAGCGGCCAGCACAGCAGCCCCGGCAGGCCGCCGCCCCCTGCTGCTGCCACGGCTGCGCAGCCGCGCGCGACGGGCCGCAGCAGCGTGATGATGGCGTGGATGAGGCCCAGCGTGAGGCACATGGCCAGGCCCTTGGCGATCTTGGCCGGGTCCGACACGCGCAGCAGGCCCGCCACCAGCTCCTGATACACCACATAGTCCGCCAGCTGGAGCAGAGCAGGCATGCCAGCAGCAGCGCCTGCCGCCGCCGCCGGCGGCGTTTGAGTGGGTGCCGGTGCTGGCACACGCGCTGGCTCAGTGGCAGCTGCTGCTGCAGGCGCTGCTGCTGCTGCTGCCCCTGGCATCGTCGGCGCTGGCGCGCCTTCCGGCAGGTCTTTGAGGCTGTATTGCTCCTGCAGCAGCTTCTTCAGCATGCTGAAGGTGCCCCTGATGCCGCCTGCGGCAGGCGCAGCAGCAAGGTCCATTTGCGCAGTGCAACTGGTGCAACAGTGTGCAGTGCCTGACAAAGCAAGCATGCCTGGGCCACAAAATGGGTGCAAGCTCCACAGACCCAAAGCTGCTGCTTGTGCTCCAAATGCCCAACCACCACGGAGAAACAGCCACCGAGCTGGAACTCCGCTGGTGCAGCAGCAGCCAAGACATGCCAGCAGCTGCAGCTCGACTGCCTGGCCCCGCCCTGCTCACCGTCCACGCCCTTAGCCACCATCGGCTTCATCAGCCTGCTGAGCGAGGGCTTGAAGTCGACAGCGTAGCCCACATGCAGCTGCACCTGGCCTGGCCCGCGCTGCAGCAGCGCGGTGCGGCTGACGATGGTGAACTGGTCGCCATACATGGCGCTGGTGGACACCTCCGCCTGCACCAGGTAGTGGCTGCCAGGCACATACGCCAGCACGGTCTGCAGGGCATGCAATGCACCGGCAAGAGTGGCGTGTTCCCTATCGACAGACGGCGGCTGCAATTTGGCATATGGGATGATGCACTGCGCATGCCATGCTGGTGATCGGAGAGCTAACAAACATGGGGCATGGCTCAGCTGCGCAAGTGTGGCGCACACGTTCAGCCCAGCATGGGCTTGCAACTCTGTCGCTGCCGGCAATCCTATGCTCCGCCCACATGGCGGTGCCTGCACTGCCTGCCAGCAGTGGCCCTTGCCGCGTGCTGTGGGGGCGCACCTGCACCTCCTCACTGGAGAAGGCCTTGCTGGCCAGAGAGGCGGCCGCCTCGAAGCGAACCTGCAGCAACACACAACACAAGACCACTACCCTCTGCTATGCACTCACAGCAGTAAACTACAGGGTCCTGCAATATTGATGCAGCGTCCGGCCAGAACCAAGCAGTGCTGAATGTCCTGACCTTTCACGGCAACTGCAGAATCTAGGTACGTTGTGGACATTCAAACGACTGCTGCTTGTGAGAAGCGCTCGGAGAAATGGCTGTAGCGCATGCATGCAGGTGGCATGAGCGTCGCACCTTGCGGCACTTGCCCTGGGCAGGACTGCCTGGGTCGGCTCCGGCTGGTGGCGCAGGCCACAAGAACTGCTGCGGCGGCAGCTCATCACGGCGTGACACCCACGGCGACTCTGCACAGCAGCAACAAGAGGTCAAAAGGTGAGACGCAAGTAACGCACGCATTGCAGTTCAAGTGCAGCACACCGCGCCATGCTCCACAACAGTTGCTGCATTGGGCAAAGAGCCACACCGTAAATGTGGTGCTTGCCACGTGCCGCGCACGCTTAGCATGAGCACTTGCGTGTGCACGACCACCTCTGCTAATACCTGCGCAGTTGCTGTCATTGCGCTGCTTGTGGAGCTTGGCCTGCACACGCTCAGCAGTGAGCACAGTCAGTCTAAGGAGGGCAACCAGAGGCAGCCTGAATTAGGAGAGTACAACCCTTGACCACTCACCTGGATCTCTGGGTAGGAGCCAAAGAAATCCTCCCACAGCGCATCAACGCTGCCCTGCACCAGCAGGTGCAGCAGAACTTTGGGCTGCTCGTTGCCTGGTGGCCAGGCAGGTGCAGGAATCACCGTCATTGCTTCCCTGCGTCAACGAGCAGCAGGAGCCCAGCTGCAGGAAACATACAGGGTGTGGGCAGCTAGCCAGATGCAATCGTCATGTACGTAGTTGCCTGCCGTACGTGACACCGATTGCGATTGCTGAGTGATTCGATGTGGGGGTGCGGGATATGAAGCAAGCGTTGCCTGGTGGGCAAAGGAGCGATCGTGATGTGTCCTCTGCTTGACTGGGGTTCTTGACAAGTGACGAACAGCAGTTCATGATCAGCAGTTTCATCCTTGTACTACTTGATCCTCATTGCCGCGCTCATTACCGGTGGTGTGACAAGTGCAGTCTGTCGCGGTGTCGTGTCAACAGTTGCACCACTTGTCCGAGCTTGAAAGCGGCGGACGCACCTATCAGTACGATGGTGGAATCACCGTTCAGGGCAAATGCGCTGAATGGCAAGGTGTGAGGCATGCCGGAAACGTGATGATGACCTGGCAAACCGCTCAGGCAGCTTCAGCAATGCAGTTCAGCATGCCAATGGGCTTCTCCGCACATGTAGGTGGCCTTGATCACAGGAGGCAGCTCTGGCATAGGTCTGGAGATTACCAAACAGCTAGGTGAGATGCTACCTCTGCTGTGCTGCTGCTGCTGCTGCTGCTGCCTGCAACATGTGCACATTCTAATCCATGAACTGCGTCGTATGGCCACACTACCTCAGTGCTGCTTCTGTTGTTCGTGCAGGCCTGCATGGCTGCTCTGTGGTCATCACTGGCAGGCGCAAGGCAGTGCTGGATGGTGCAGTTGCAGAGCTGCAAGCGCTGGGCATCACAGCAGCTGGCCTGCAGGGTGATGTGCGCAGCGCAGACGCCTGCCAGGACTGGGTGGCAACCACGCGCAAGATGTTTGGATCAATAGACATCCTCGTCAACTGCGCAGCTGGCAACTTCCTGGCAAACGCAGCAGAGCTCTCACAGGGTGGCTTCAAGACAGGTGCGCTGCATGGCCGCCATGTGCCTAGCCCGGCGAGCCAAACACCACAACTGCTAGTACAACCAACCACAGGCTCTCAGCTGCCACACAGCCCACACCGAAGCAATGTTTCACAAACCACACACAGCTGGTGCTGCCCGCAACTCCACGCCGCCGTGCCCTCCCTGCCTGCACTGCCATGCTGCCAGTAATGGAGATTGACGCGGTGGGCACCTTCACCATGAGCCGGGCAGCGTTCGAGGCCCTGAAGCAGAACAACGAGAGCGTGATCATCAACATCAGCGCCACGCTGCACTACGGCGCCACCTGGTACCAAGCGCACGCCTCGGCGGCCAAGGCGGCGGTGGACAGCCTCACGCGCAGCCTGGCTCTGGAGTGGGGCGAGTACGGCATACGCGTCAACGGCGTGGCGCCGGGGCCCATCAGGGGGACAGCAGGTGAGGGGCGGGCGCGGGAGCACACCGTGGCTGTGAGGCCCCTGCTGGCTGCAGCGGCGCTGGCTGAGGGCTGGCAGTGGCCTTGCCCGGCAGCACAACCAGGGCGCGATGCGCGAGCGCTGCATGTTTCCGTTGGCACATATGCACATGGTACGTAGAAATTAAGAAAAATTTACGTAATCAATTGGCTTGTGCTGCCGCCGGCCTGGTGTGCATTCAGGCATGTCAAAGCTTGCTCCTGGGGAGGAGGCCAGCATGGAGCAGGTGGTCACCTCCGCGGTGCCGCTGGGGCGCATGGGTGACAAGGCTGACATCGCTCTGGCCTGCGTGTACTTGGCCTCCAGCGCTGGCAGGTGGGGACGCGCAGGGGCGGCCGGCCAGCGGGGTCCGCCCGGGAGCCTGAGGGCACATGCCCTTGGTCTGCCCGTGTGGTCACATGCTGCTGCTGCAGGCATGCCGCATGCAGCACACGGGTCTTTTAGCGTCATCAGAAGAGTCGGTGTGCAGCCATCGTGCTTGGAGGTTTGTCGCGTGCCGCTGGTGCTTGCGCTGCTCCGCTGCCCAGCAGCACGTGTGCGCGCTTCCATTGGCAAAGCGAGAAGGGATCTTCCTCGCGGAAGGGTTGTGAACAAATTGCATATGTTTTGCAAAAGTTGTTTCCCTTGATAAAAGCCCACCACTGGTATGGTGTGCGAGATTTGAGTTTTGGGGTTTATCACTGATTGTTGGTGCTTTTGCTGCTTTGCTGCCCAGCAGCATGAGTGGTGCCTGCTGAACAACGGTAGGAACCATTCTTGCGGCAATGCTGTGCATGTTGCGCAGAGCACATGTGCTTAGGCTCCAGCCCACCGCATGTGTATAGGGTGTAGTTTCCGCGTGTTTAGGTTGTTCGTTGCTTGCTGTTGGTGCTTGCGCTGCTTTGCTGCCGGGGCAAATGTATGCGTGCTTGCGTGTGAGCTAAATGATGGTATAACCCCTTTGGTAGAGTTGCACATATTATGCAGAGCACATCTGCTGGGCTTTTAAGCCCATTGCTTGCGTATGCTCTGCATAATGTGAGTGTTGGGGTTTGTCACTGGCCGTTGGTGCAAGTTGTGCTACTCCGCTGCCCAGCATCTTGTATGTGCGTCCATTTGGACAAAGGGGTGGCACACCTTCTTGCATAGGGTGGTTGTGCATGTTGTGCAGAGCACATGCGCCGGATTGCGTGCACTGTGCATGTGTAAGGTGCGCTACATTTCAACTTTAGGGTTTGTCACTTGCTGTTGGTGCTTGCGCTGCCGGCAGGATGTGTACCGTGCGCTCATTTGTTCGTGGGGGACAAAGGGCGGCAACCAAACGTTCAAGGCATGTTCTGCATGTTCTGCAGAGCACACGTGCTGTTTCCCCAAACCACCGCATGTAAAGAACGAGTTTAAAACGGCTCCTGGGCTCCAGGTAAATGCACAGCTGCGTACCATGTGTATGGTGCACGGGAAGTGAGTGTTGTTTGCACTTGCTTTTGGTCCACCACATGTGGCTGGTGTGCGGGATGTGGGCTGCAAGGTTTGTCACCTGTCGTTGGTGCTTGCGCTGCTCTGCTGCCCAGCCGCGTGCGTGTGTGCCGCCGCCTGGCTGAAGGGTGGGGCATCCCATCCCATGGGGCGGTCGTGCAAGCCGTGCAGAGCACAGGTGCCGGGTCTCAGGCCCATATGTATATAATTGATCGGTGGGGCCGGCAGCCCTGACCCTCCAGCAACGCAACCTGCATCTGCTGCTGCTGCTGCTGCTGCTGCTGCTGCTGCTGCAGGTTTGTCAGTGGCGAGACGCTGGTGGTGGATGGTGGCGCCTGGCTGCACCGCCCCCAGCTGGTGCCGCGTGGCATGGTGTCCCAGGTGTCCCGCAAGGTGGAGTCGAGCAGCAGGCAGGTCGGCACAGCACAGGCAGGAGGCAGCAGCAGCAGCAGCAGTGCAACGCCCAGGAGCAAGCTGTGATGCAGGACCCCGGCTGAATGGGTGCTTATCGTCACATCTGAATCGCCACATGTGCGGCTGTGCAGCTGTGAAGGACGCAGCACTGCATGCATGCATTGACTGCCCCGGGCTGTGACAGCCTACCTCCCTCCTGCAATGCAGCTGGTGTTTGTACCCCATCAGCTTGCAAGCAACCAACGGCTTGCCATTTGTACAATGGTTGAGTGTATGGCAGCCACAAGCGTCAGCAGTAGCCTTTTTTGTTGTGGCGTGCCAAAGACAAGCCTTGCCATTCAAGAAAGTTTTGACTGTCTCAGGCAGGCTGATGGTGTACTGTAGCTGTTCAACTCAGCCAGCCATCTTTGCTCATGCTTAGAAGCTTTAGGAACTCTTATTGGATTTGTGACCCATGTGGCCAGCTAGCTGTGACTGCCACCATGCCTGGTGCCCTTGCTTCAGGCTTGCGTTTATAGCGCAGCGCAAGGTAGTATCCTGCAACTTACTTTGTGCACAGGCTGCTTGCATCTGCATCCTTGTTTGTTGGGGGTGCTGCCGTCAACTCCACAGGCAATACGTTTCATCATCATCATCATCATAAAACCCTTTCAAGCCATAGCATGTGCTGCTGATGCATCAGCGCCATCGGCCCCACACCCCACCGGGGCGGAAAGAGGAGGGAGCACTGTTCCAGAATGTTTGCATGCATTGCGCACATCCCAGTCTTGGGACGGGAAGACTTCACAAGAAAAGCGGCTTGAATGGGTAATATGATGATGATGATGATGATGATGATGATGACAAGAAAAGCGGCAATACACGGTGACACCATCCAATATGTTTGTGCTACTATAGTCAAGAAGAACTACTATAGTATATAGCGTAGCACGGGGCTGTAACAGTTGCACCTTTTGGGCACTTCAACTTCTGACGAGTGTCAAACAATTTAAAGAACCCTCATGAGCGGAACAACGGCTCGCTGGCTAGTGCTGAGGCAGTTCAGTCCTGTACTACTGTATTGTATTGTATGTATTAATCGTGAAAAGAGTGACTGGACCCACGCGTAAACTCTCTCTCTCCCTCTCAAAATTCATTCCTTATAAGGAATAACCATGCGGCATCAGCAAGACATTGCAATATCAGACCAATTGGCCTGCCAGACAGTATGTATGTATGCTATGTGTAGCACTTTCAAACGCAGCCAGCTGTTGGTACTGGGATCAGTATACGTGCCAGCTGTGCAGCCTCACGAAAAATGAGCCACACAAACCACCCCATGAACACTCATCGCGCATGTTGAAATCAACCAAGGGTGCATTATGCAGCTCTTATCTGTTGCGAGCGCATATGTGACAAGGCCTGAGCAGGTTTTGACGCGGTTGATGTGACACTCAGTCCAGGTAGCCTACCAGTCGTCTGCTTGGCGCCAGCATGGTATGAGCAGCGGTGAGAGAGCAACTTCCAGGCAGCTGCAGTTTGCATGCAACAACTTGGCAAGTCGCACCCTTGATAAAATAAACATGTGATGGTGTTTGCACACATCACACAAGTACCATCAGCTGCGCATGTGATCCACACTGCATGCATGGCAGAGCCACAACCGGTGCATTTGGCATAAACGTAATGCTAGTGCCGTGTCCTTACACAACCGGTGCGCCACAGCAACTGTTGCCGCCACAGCTGACAAGACCGCCAGGACTAATAAATCTGGCGTTGGTGCGAATGGTGTATCGGCAAGCTGATGATCATGAACCGGCGTGCCCCTTTAAAATTTATTGCAGCACCTGCAAACAGCATCACATTTACAATTCGCTGCTTGGAAGCAGCAAGGGCTGCCTGCTGTGGTATAGTTGCACGGAAACTTGCACATTGCCGACAAATGGATCAGTGCAGCTGTTGCAGTCACCATGTGTGCCAGGAGTTCCCCAAACGGTGGCCAACAGTGGTTTGGCTGAAAAGCACCTGCGCAAAGCTGGGCTGCTTATCAACACGCAAGCGCAAATACTGCGCTGTTGTGCGCCGGCACAAGCAGGTTGATCACTGCTGGCAGGAACTGTCTGGTGCTGATGCTGGCCGCTAGGCTGCTGCTGCTGCCTCTGCTGGCGTTGCTGGCAGCACAGCAGCAGGCCCCCAGCTGATGCAGCACAGCTGCCTGCCTCACCAGCCGCGCACTCACCTGTGCGCAACAGGGCAACAAGGTCATGCCCGCCTCGTCTTGTAGCTGCTGCACCAGCAGCCCCTGTGTCGTGCTCAGTCACGTGCCCTTATGTGCCCCGTCAGTGCTCCTGCAGCCAGTTGATGATGGCCTCGGTGTCGCCAATGTTGATGCCTGCTGCTGCAGCCACACTTGGGTACAGCACTGGCGCGTGCACCCACTGCCAGTCCCCGCCAAGGTCCGGCGTGGTGTTGTTGGTGTACAGCGGCAGCATGGGCACACTGAACACCCGGCCCCTGTTGGCGAGTGCTGCCCACAGCCCAAACGAGCTCTGCGCATCTTTAAACAGCAGCGGCGCAAACATCAGCCGCAGGAAGTCCTCTTCGAGCCTGCCACCAACGACTTGTACCTTGGCGTTCGGATAGCGCGCTGCCAAGTGCTTCACTTTGGCGGCACGTATGGCAGCACATGCTGGGAGCTGCTTGCCTGGCTCTGCCACGATGTAGATGGCCTGTGTTGCTGTTGCGTTGATGCTGCGGTAAAAGCTGAAGGCTACGGGTCCAAACTCTGCATGGCTGAGCAGGGTGTCCTCGCTGCACCTGGACTGGATGACGACGTCTCCAGGATTGAACACTGGGGGCTGCCGCTGCTGCTGCCTGGCCTGCAGCCAGGTCTGCACTGCGGAGTGAGTGTCGTTCATGATGGTGGGCCGGATCTGCAGCCAAGCGCCGTGGCAGCGGTGCGCATACATCCAGCTGTCACTGTCACCTGCGCAGCATGTGGTGCGTTGGTGGCCCCAGTTGGTGGTGTGGCCGCATCATTGCAGCTACCCGACTGTAGCTTCAAGAAAGGTTTATTGAGAGCTGGATCCAGCAGCAGGAGGCGAACGTTCGGTTTCTACTGGTGCAGCCGGCTCAGGAGTGCTTTGCAAACAAGCACGCTGCTGCGCCTGCTGCTGCTGCTGCGCTCCAGTTAGCATACCAAGAGCATTAGGACGTCATGGTCAAATGGCTGTCTATGCAACATGCCCCTAACCATCACAACTCTTAAAAGATGAAGCTGCAAATGTGGTGCCACCTCGGGGCATGCACCACCCGCAAGTGCTGCTCACACTGCTCGCATGCCAGCTTGAACCTGTCCAGCTCAGGGCAGGTTGTCGGTGGGCGCCTCTTGGGCAGGTGCTGCATCCAGCCACCCTCAAAGCCCAGGTAGGCATCAAAGCCCTGGCCAGCTATGAGCGCGAGGGCTCTGGCCTGCCAGTATGGCGACAGGGCGTTGCCCCAGCGCCTGCAGCAGGATCGAGCGGCAAGCACATGCTGAGGCACTATTACTGTTGAGGGAGCATCAGTGGCACCTGAAGAGCAGCTTTCAAAAATAAGCTATGTCTGTACTGAACGGCAAGCATTCTCGCGGCTTGTAGCTGCAGGCTGACACCAGGCCATGCGTCGCAGTGCAGCACTTGTGTTGCACACCTGCTGGTGTATGGCGTAAAGTACAGCGTCCTGTCGCCGCCAAAGCTGATCTGTGCATAGGTGGCTGACCAACACTCAGGAACCCAGTCATCGGGTATTCCCTGGCAGCCTGCATACAGAGAGCTGCTTTCTTGTGGTGTTGTGCTGTGCGCCAGGCAGCAAAGCAGCAAGAGCAACAACAGCAGGTTGAGAGGGGCGCTGCTACGCATTGCGACTTATTATTCAATGAAAGCAATCAGGAAGTGTTTGCTAGCAGCAACGGTGTACACACACACGTGGGCAGCCACGCTTGTCGCTCGTTTTTAGCCAAACCCTTCTAACGATAGTGTGTCTGTGGCGCACTGTGACTTACGCCGATCGCCTTGAAGTTTCTGCTGTTGTTAATATGCTGGTTGTAGAAAAGCGGATAACGGCTGATGATGTCCTTCCTATCCAGCGAGTTGGTCACAAGTCAGACCACTGGCAGGCAGTACAGAGTGGTCAAGGTTCTTGGGCATGGCGCGTTCGGTGAAGTTTTACTGGCAGAGGACCCAGATACACAGCACCAGTATGCTCTGAAGCAACTCTATTTGCGAGATCACGAACAGGACCTGCCTCAGCCTGTTGTAAGAGAGGTGGGAGCACTGCAACAGCTGCAGCATCCCAATGTAATCAGCCTGCTGGATCTGGCCAGAGACGGCCCCTGCTGCTACCTTGTCCAGGAGCTCTGCAGAACGGACCTTGCAGCAGTGCTCAGTGCTACCAGCCACCACCTGCCAGGCAGCGTTGTGAAGAGCATCATGCAGCAGTTGCTGCAGGCGCTGGCAGCAGTGCATGCACATGGCTTGATGCACAGGGATGTAAAACCTTCCAACGTGCTCATCACTGCAGCGGGTCAAATAAAGCTTGCTGACTTTGGCCTGGCACGGAGCAGCACTTGCTGCTGCTTCGAATCAGAGATGGCAACTTCATCAAAAACATCAGCAGCAGGCCAACAGCAAGCAAGCAACCCACATCAGCAGCAAGAGTGCTGCTTCTGCAAGCCTAGCACAACACATAGCCTGCAGCAGCTTTACACTGGTGTTCGACCCCACCAGCAGCAGCAGCTGGACCAGCAGCACAGTGCTGCTGCTGGGCGTCACGTCGACAAGACCTACAGCATCCCAGCTGAAGCAGCAGCAGCTGCAGCGGCACAGGGACAGCAGCAGGGGGGCTGTCTGACAGCTGCACAGGGCACACGCTGGTACCGCGCGCCTGAGCTGTTGTACGGCTCGCGCAGCTACGGGCCAGCAGTGGACATCTGGGCAGCAGGCATGGTGTTTGCTGAGCTGCTGGGCCTGTCACCGCTCATACCAGGGCAGAGCGACATCGACCAGCTCGCACGCATGCAGCAGACCCTGGGCAGCATCACGCTGCAGCAGTGGCCAGAGGCAGGGCAGCTGCCAGACTGGCACAAGATCAGCTTCGGGCCAAACCCTGGACATCCACTGGCGCAGCTGCTGCCTGATGCACCAGCACCTGCACTGGACCTGCTAGCAGAAATGATCTTGTACGACCCAAGTCAGCGCATGACAGCCACAGCAGCACTGAAGCATGCATACTTCAGCGGTAGCGGACAGACACCAGCTACCGAGCAAGAGATGGGTGTGTTGGTTGAGCAATTGCTGCAGCTGCAGCAGCCGCCGAGCATGAGTGCAGTGTTTGCTGAGGAGTGCTGATTATGTAACATGATTACCTGCCCTTTGTTTGTGAACGCGCTGTAGGGCAACATCAATCGCAGTCGAGCACTCATGTTTCAGCATGGCGTGCAACTATTGAGCCAGGCTGCAAATGCTGCACAGCCTGCTGGAACCCTGGCCTCAGAGATTGTCGCCCAAGCCTGGCCCTAGGGCTGCAACGCTAACACAGTGTTTCAGCTCCACCATGGCACTTTGCCGAATTACCAAATTACCAAAGTAGGGCCACTGGCCCACCCGCAAAGGAGCCAAACAAGGCTCATGGGGTCCACAAAACTCAAAAGAAGACCATCAACCGGAAGAAACCGCAACCTCAACAAGCTCAGAGAGCTCAGAACTCAGAGAATCAGTAACTTCAGAATTCTGCTTCGAAGCACTACTAGTAATGCAATCACTGGGAAGCAACAAATGTGCCAATTCTGGATCGCTACGTACCAGTAAGCAACTGTGTATAAAAGCAGCAACCTTACTCTGTCTTTGCCGCATAAAGTCTGCCAGACATCGCCCGCGCGGGTTTGCTAAGGCACTTGGGTTCTGCCAACCACCGAACTCATCAAACAGACACCAAAAATTTGTTGACATCATTTGTTGACATTTGTGACATCATTTGCAGCTGCCCAGTGTGCAAGCATGCTAGCATGCAATAAATACCTTGTGGGTTATTGCAGCGCTGATGCTATGGCTTGAATGGGTAATATGATGATGATGATGATGATGATTGCAGCGCTGCAATAAATACCTTGTGGGTTGCAGCCTGCAAGTAATCCCTGAGTATTAACAGTACAACATGTGGCTCTCTTGCTCTTAGCCTGGTGTACCGGTACCTGGCATCCAGCTAACGGGAGTTGCACAGCAGCAGCTCTGGTCTGCGGTCAACCGTGTTCTGTGTGGTGCATACGTGGGGTTGGGGTAACAGGGCACAGTGAGGCTGAGACATGACCCACGAGTCGCACAGCATGCCCTTGATGTGCGCAATGCAAGCCGACTTACAGGCATATTCGAATTGTTTTGTAGAATGTGCAGCAGCAAATGATGTCAACAAATGTGGACTTGGACGTGGCGTGAAGCATCCATATGGCTTGAGCTAAGCAACCAGCACTGCACGGTACCGTGCAATGCAAGTACTGCTGCAGGTACTGCTGCAACGCTGTAGCAATGCTGTAGCAACGACCGTGCAAGCAAATGCTGATCGTCCCGTAGGTTGGTAAATGCAAGAATTGCACCGTCCGCACCCAGATTTCCGAACAATTTCCCCGGCGAATGACAACGGAAACATTCACCGCTACATAAAGATTCGCCTTTTTTCCCTGTTGAAACAGCGGAAGGTTCCCATATCAGTGTGTTAGTCACCGATATTCACTGGGGAATCCTATGGGAAATAGTAGCCCGGTATTCGCCTGGTGAATAATTCACCAGCTGAGGGGGATATTCTAGGAGAATTCGGTAAAAAGCTACAACATTCACCACATTCACCTGTTTCACCGCATTTCACCAGCCGGAATTCCCCGATGAATTCTAGGTGAAAAGCCAGCTGGCAGTGGCGGGAAATGCGGTGACACAATGTAGGATGTGTTCAAGGACATCCTGATGGATTTGTCGTGGAATAAACATACATGATTATTGGTTTGGCAGTGGCGTAGCCACTGTGGGCAGCATGCGTGTTACATAACAGTGTCATTTGGTTTACTGTTGTCGCATGCGTGCATTGCCACATTTAGGTTGGTCAATCGCTGTGTTCAGCGTCTGTTTGCTTCACGCAACACGCCATTGGTTGGGCTGTGTTGCGTTCAGCTGTTCGGTCATTTCTCTCGGTTTTGGGGCCTGCAGCAGTGTCTGGCAGGTCTGCGCCGGGCTTCTAAGGCAGTGCAGCGTAAGCTGCCCATCACCCCCTTCATTCTGCTGCGGGTGCTGTCTGTGTTGAACTGGGCCTCCCAAGTTGAGTTCATGGTGTTTACCGCGATGCTGGTGGCCTTTGGCGCCTTCCTGCGCAAGGCTAACGTGTGTGCTGCTTCCCGCAGCTTGTCCCATGTGCAGCGGTCGCTGCTGCGCCGCGACGTGGTGGTTGATCGCGCTCAATACTGCTTGTTCGTCACGCTGCGGTTCATGAAGAACTCGCAGTACCAGGAGTCTACTCACAGGGTGGTCATTGCTGGTCGCCACGGCCACCCCCTGGACCCTGTGTGGTGGTGGTGCTCGTATGTTGAGCTGGTGCCGGCTCCTCCCGAGGCAGCGGCGTTTGGTTACATGTCTGGTGGGGTGTATGTGCCCTTGGTGCACACTGAGTTTGTGCGTTTGGTGAAGCAGCTGCTGTTGCGTGCAGGCTTTGACAGCAGCAAGTATGCTGGGCACAGCTTCCGCCGCGGCGCGGCCTCCTTTTCGTTTCTGGTCGGCCTGCCCAGCTTCCTCATCAAGGAGCTCGGTGCTTGGCGCAGCCAGGTGTACCAGGTTTACTTGGACCTGTCGCTGTCGCAAAAGCTGTCGGTGCATTCCGCGTGGTTTGATGCCATGGCGGCTGGCCAGCTGGGCTCGGAGCTGGTTCCCCCGTCATGAGCGTGTGTGGGTGTTTGGGGCGGTTAGGTGTTGTGAGGGGTCTAGTGGGCCGGCAGGCTTGCGTGCAGCTGTTAAGATTGTCTGCTGCTCAGCGCCGCTTGGCAGAGCAGCATCTGTGCCTTCAGCTAGCACTTAGCCTGTTGGTGCATGCGTGCATGCACTCACCCATTTAGCCCCACACACACTCACTAGTGTGGCCGCATCTCATTGGCGAACTTATAATTGCATGGTTCAGGGCTGCTGCTGCAGTTAGGTTACAAGGGCAGCAGCAGCTGCAGGGCGTGGAGTGTATGTTACTGAATGGACGGATCGGGGGGGTTTGCCCATAGTGATCACTATGAGTGGTCAGTGGGCCCACCGGTGGGGCTCCCACCATCTCGT